>JAYKKM010000391.1:7047500-7600000 GCA_035772405.1 Chrysogorgia sp. JL179-B06
GTAACGTTATTTTTGCTAAACATCAGGGGTCGGTTGTTCAAAGCGCGGATAGCTTATCCGGTGGATAAGTCCTATCCAGTCGATTCATTTTCTATCGAGAAAAAATAGCAGATGAACTGTTTCTGAAAAAATGGATGGTGGTATTCACTCGCTATTTTCTCAGATGGCCATTCAGTGGATAGAAAATTTATTCATAAGATATCCAGGCTTTGAACAACCAACTCCGGTATGTGTGGCACACCCAGATGTATGTCGGGCCATTGCCGATGTTGGACGTCTCTGTACACTGTATGATCACTAAAGACTAATTTGGTCTTTGTGCCGTTTATTATCAACTGTTTTCTTAAAATTATAACTTTTCATATATACTTGTTGAACTTTATGTTTATAGGTTGATTTTGATGATTCCGTTGCCCAAAACAGATTTGTGGTGAAACCTGGAGTAGATGAATCCCTTGATGAAAGTATTGTTTTCTTTATTTCTCCTCCCTGTAGTATTATGTCTTTATTCTCTCTATATGTGTTATCCATCTCATAAGAGATAAGATTTCAGGCGATAGAGCACTGTCTTGACTAAATTTCAAAAGCTTCGACTTGGATTCCCAGCCTGAAGGACTTTATGTTTAATTTCTGTAAACGGGTCTCAGTTCATGGATATAGCATGCAAAGAAACCAAGTCATGATGTAACACCTGATTGACTGCAAATGAGATGATGCAAAAGATGAGATCAAGTGTAAATGGAATACAGTGCTGAAATAGGTTCAATCAAAATTATGAAAAGGTGCAAGCTACAGAAATCATGTTTAAGATAACCAACGTTTTTAGGAGGCTCTTTGTCAGAGAGCGAAACGCAAAGGTTTACGATTTTCTCTCTGAAGACGAAGGTCTTCGCTAAAAACAGTAGTTTTCCACACATGATTTCGGCAGTTTATCAACATTTTAATAATTTTTACTCGTCTTTTAACGACTTACTACGCATATTTTATTTTTGTGTTATTATTTGAAAATAATTCAATTCAATGTCATATAGTAGAACCTCCATATAACGGACACTTCGGGACGGAAGTTTGTTGTCCGTTGTTTTGAAGTGTCATCGATGTCTAGAGGTTGTATGTATATTATAAGGGTTTAAAGTGCCTATGAAATGAGAATTAAGTTTGTCTTATCTAAATGCACTCCGAAAATGAATAGGAATGGTAATTTAGAGCTCTTTCGTATCTTGCGTTGTTCTGGAGATATTTAGACTATTCTGATATGCAAATGAAGTAGCCTATGACGTCAAGATGTTTCTATATTTTTAGAAAATTAAGAAATTAGAAATAGTAAATTAATTTGGGATCGCTATTCCGATTGTAATGATGTTAGGTGTCATGAAGTGTCGTACTATGGAAAGTTTCCAGTGATTTCGTTGAATAATCTTAAAGATATACTTGATTTTCTAAAAATGTAGAAATATCACACAAGTCTAAATATTTCAAGAAAAACGTGTTGATACGAAAGCTATCTAAATTAGCATTCCTCATCATTTTAGGAGTTCGTTTAAATAAGACAAACTTAATTTTCATTTCATAAACAAAATTGGAACTTCCACTTACTTTCCGTTGTATAGAGTGTGAGTGTACGTTAGTGAGGTTCCTGTAGTTGCATTTTTGCACAGGTCCCAGTTGCATATGTCTTTTACACTAAAACATCTGTAAATGTAATCATGATTTGACTTAGTCATTTATAAAAAGAAAGCCCGTACTCTGCAGGCTAAAGTGTGACTTGTAATCACCATTTATTATATAGTATACTGTATGTATGTTTTGATAGTACAAACATTACAATGAATTTTCTTTCTAGAAAAACGAACGTACAATGGCTTGCCAGATTTTATGACAAAAGTTGCTCAAGAGGAACTCAGTAGATTAGATGCATCAATATTAGAATGCAATATTCTATATTTACCTCAGGTAACACAAGAATATTTCCACTAGACTAATCTGCGTCACGAAATTGCTCGTTAACTTTTTACTTGAAGATTTTACTTGAACATGATTGTTTGGAAAAGCATCAACTTGGTACTAAAATGAAACACAAGAGAATAACGAGATATTTCGACTTTGTTGTTTTGAAAACCTTATGATTCTGGAAATCAGAAGGCCTGAGCTTGTCGATCGTCCACGTATCGTCTGTCTACTCCAAGCTCTACTGATATAGCCAAGCATTACGTTGAATACTGTATATCATACACGAGAAGGCGTTTATTATCTGATTTGAAAACACCGAGAAGTGTGTTGAAAAACGAGGAGATAGCCAAGTTTTTTAACCAACTTCGAGGTGTTTTCAAATCAGATAATAAACGCCTTTCGAGTGTATGATATAGCTTCTCAAACTAACCAGTATTTTAAGAGAAATTTGAGGGAAAAGTTGGCTTAATTTATGGACGTTTATTACCACATTTACAAACAACGTCTCGGTTATGATTTTCCTCATGAATTATTAATGAGTTTGAGAGTGATATATAGTGACTGCTTATATGCAGGCAGTACATATATCAATCGAACTACTACATCATTGTAACCTTCGTTCTCCATCCGAGTCTCAGTAGCTCAATGGTTAGAGCATCTCACCGGTAATCAGAAGGTTTACACGTTCAATCCCTGTCCGGGCTCAGAAATATTATATTAATAGACTATTTGAGCTCTGAATATTTTTCTGACGATTATAATTTGACTACAGCATGCTCCCACATTCACTATGGATGAAGATAATGCTTGTCGTAGTTTGTTTTATTTTATGTTTTATTTTAAAGTTAGCCAGCCGATTGTTTGGGTTATAGTCCTAATTGTTCTTACATTTGTACGTTCCCTTCATGTTCATGAATTACCACCATCAACCTTATATTAAAATAATCATAAAAGACCAATCATTTCTGTTTCTATTAGTGATAAATATATCATAATCTACATATATTCAAATGAGCCATATTTATCACTATACGCATGCGTAATTAGAAAAGCGATCGCGCGACAAAAAACACTGAATGCAAATCCGCCTATAGATTAAGAAAATTTCCGGCATACAAAGTTGTATCCAAGAGATGCAACTTATGCCTTGAAGAAAAACTAATTTTGATGAAAGGAAGAAAGAGAAACTTTTTGAATAGACGATCCGAACTTTTTAGTAAATGCCAACATGTCACCAAAAACCACCTGAATTAATGACACTCATAACATGACACTCATTGTAAATAGTTGTATCCGATCTGTCAGTTGCCTGATGATATATATATATATATATATAATCGATACAAAAATTGTAGAGCTAGTGATAAAGTATATGTAAAATCTAAACTTTTACAGATGCCGTAACACTGTGTTTCATGCCTAGGGCAATCATCAGACGACTCAATCATCAGGTCGTCTGATGATTGCCCTAGGCATGAAACACTGTTACGGCATCTGTAAAAGTTTAGATTTTACATATACTTTATATATATATATATATATATATATAAAAACGTTTGTAATGTTTTGCCTCGTGTAGCTTGGATACCTCTTGGCCATCCCAAGAACGGAACAAATGAAAGAAGAAAAAGATTTTGAAATGGAAGGATTACAGTTTGTTGTGCGTATCATGATTAGTAATTGTTAATAAACAATATTTTTCGATTTTGTAACAAAAAAAAACAAATCTAAGATTTGTTTTTTGCGCTGGTAAAAACCTGCATATAAGAACCTCCATTTTTCCAAGTCAGCCTGAAAAGGTTGTTATATTTTTTATATCTGTGAAAAATCAGGTTGTTTAAGTTTTTAGATACGTTCTTATTCTGTCAGGAACTGTTTGTCCCTGATCAGGAATATACACGTAACTAACTGGAAATAGCTAAAAGGACCTTTCTCTTTTTTGCCCTAATTAAATCAAAATGTAACTTCCAATTGTAGAAAATGATTGTTACAGACAATTTATATCGAAATATTTCTCCCGTGTTTTTCTCTCACCTTTGTTTATAGATACGTCTTAGATGATTAATTTGAACCCTGATGTATAAATTACTTTATCTTCATTTTTTTGACTTCATCTTTGGCAACATCAGACATATGTTTTTATTATACGTTTTTAAATATAATTTTATTATACGTTTATGCGGTCATACGTTTTTTATTACCATTATATTTCTTTAATATAAAATGTGTTGCTTACTCATTAATTTCCGTATTTTCATAGTTCTTTTCTGACAATACCGTGCATTATAAGAGTGCAAGCACGAGAGGTATTTAACAACTCACTGTATCATTTGCATCTATAATTATATACCATATTATGAAAGAAATATAACTGGGGCCAAAATGGTAAAATGGCACAAAATTAGAAATTGAATAGGAATTATTATGGAATAGAATGGAATGGAATGGGTGCAGGATGGGATGGAGATGGAAAATTTATTTAAAGAAGGTAAAAATTATCAGCTATAGTTAGTTGAAAACTAGGGCCCTGTACAATAAGTTTCCTTTTGATCGCTTTTTCCAAAGTTCTAATGAGTTTTAATAAGATAAATTAATCCGTCACTATATGATCTTAACAAAGCAATGTCATTTGCTCTTAATATCACAACACTTTGCTGTGATTGGTTTGATAAAATAGGACCACAATGTGATGTCGTCATCTGTGAATGGTGATATATTAAAAGCCGTGCACCAATGAAAATTCCCATAAACGTGTATGATTTAAAACGTTTCAGAAATCTTAAAATGCCTAACCGGGGCTCTTACTTCGTCTGCCGGACACAGAATTTTAGCACTGTATAGAACTGCCTCGTTCTTTAAAAAAACCCGTTTATTTTATCTAGAATAGGTTTATTTTATCTAGGATGGGTTTATTTTATCTAGGATGGGTTTATTTCATGAAGTGGACAATTCCAGGACAAAAATAAACGGGATTTTTTTAAAGAACGAGGCAGTTATATACAGTGCTAAATTTCTGTGTCCGGTACACGAAGTAATAGCCAAATGTTTTCATTACATTTCACATCATTTCCGTTTTCTTGTTTGTATAGAACTGGACATCTTGCTTGGCGATACCTTGTGTGAAATAACAGGTAAAAATCTTTTCGTATAATTATAATTAAAGTGTCCTTAAAATTAATATTGCTTATTTAGCAAATACTTGTTTTAGATCACGAAACTGCTATAATGCACAGGTTACAAAGTATTATCTTGGAACACACTAACTTACTTATGAAAGTTATGGAATATACAGCTGAGTTAGACTGGTAAGAGTACATGTAGGTTTTAAAATTTCATTCTTTGTAATCATTTGCGTAGTGCCAGAGATTATTACACAATAACTTTTGCATTTTGTTTGAGTTAAGAAGTTACAGCTTGGGAATCGCAAGATGTTTCACCTTTGTTAAGTCAAGCTGTTAATTCGCAGGGAAAACCTGAGCTCCACGTGACTCAAAATAATCTATTATTATTTTTAAATGTTATACTTTTTCTTTTATGTTAGATTTTATAATGCCACAACATAACTTATATATTCCACATGGCTCGTTTTTCTTTGTTCTTTTGGGTGAATATATCCAATAGCCCCTGTCAATTAACCAGTAGCGAAGTTGGCCATATAACAACTGGTCATGTTATGCACATTTTGAAACGATTTACATATTCAGATCCTTAGAAATATATTGTTTTCAAAATATACAGATGTTTATAAATTAGCATAGCTTGACCAGTTGCTACGTCCAGCTTTGCCACTGCAATTAACTGTCTTAAAAGCTGCTCGAGGCTTTCGCTGAATCAATGGCTGATAACAATGGCAAAACAATGAATTTACATTCCCCACTAATTACCCTCTAGTCTTCAAAATGGAATGAGAGGGAATATTAGAGGAAATGGGGTAGGTCTTCCACTGACGCTGGCAGAAATGTTTTGGGGATCCCCTTCCGTGGGAAGCCATCTAATTGGCTGAACCGAAATAACTTTTATCCTAACCCTTATACTGACCTTAATACTAACCTTAACATTAATCTTAATATTGCATCGATATTGGCGACCATCTTAAAAAGATTTTGTTTAATCTATATTGAGATTCCTAAATATTTAATAGAGTACTCTCGATTTAATTTGTGATCATAATTAAATATTTCTATATTAGTTGAACTTTGAGGAGTGTCGAAAACAACAAAATGTTATTACCAAACAAAGCTTAATGTTTGTACACAACCAATTATGTGCATTAACTAGTTCATTGTTTAGGGTAGTTACAAGGGCTGTTAAACTTTTATGCCTATAGAATAAATGGGTATCATCAGCAAATAGACTAAAATCTAACAAAGCGAAAAGGTGGTAAACCGCCGAGATCAAGAGATTTTAGGAACGAAATACTGTTGTTTCGTAATTCTCGGCAGTTTCGTACGAACCTTGAATTATTTCTTTGAAAGTACTTGAATTTGAATGTGAAAGTGCTTGAAAATCCTTGAATCTCATTTGAATTCGTCATAATTTAATTTATGACATTTTCCGTAAGAGCGAATTTCGTCAGCATCTTTGCGAGTTCGTTTCCCCAGTTTCAGTTCCAATGTCGGACCCCTAAACAGTGATTAAAATGACAAGTATAAGTAACAGTTTTCTATTTTTCGTGATTTGCCACTGCTTTCCAAAGCTCCTTTTTAAACCCTTTGGTCCTTCAATTCCTAGCTGATACATGGCTTTGAAGGTCCTTGAAAAGTCCTTGAATTTTCCCCTCCCTAACCTGTATGAACCCTGATTATATCATTTTCCATTTTTCTATATTAATGTTTGCAACTTTTCTTTTGGTAGTTTAATTGCCTTGTCTGTTCATGCTAAGGAATATAACTACGTGTGTCCCGAGTTGACAGAAGAAAATATACTTAACATCAAGGGAGGCAGGTATGTGACACCATGGGAGTGGGATTTTTAATTACTCGGACTACCTGTGGTAGCACGAGTCTAGTTTTCGGCTTCATTATTATTTTATTTTATTTATTAACTTTTCCAAAATAAAGAAAAATAAGAATAATTAATAAAAATACTCGATACCTCTAAAAATAGCAAGAAATAGGAGTGAGAAGACGACGTGCAGTATTACAGTTCAAGCAGACTGGTTTCTGTGTCCGAGAGTTTTCAAAATCATAATTATTAAGTAAGGCAGTGTTGTAGTATTTCAATAAATTAGTTTTAAAAAAGGATAAGGAAATTGATGTTTTTATGTAACGTGCTAGAAATGATATTCCAAATTATACTAATATACTGGCTCGAACCATAAATTAACGTTGGTAAGTTTTCGTTCGGTAGAATGGTTCGAAGATGATCTCATCTACACTAGGAGTTGAAGATCGTATTGGTCTAATACGTAGTTTGGGTAGATGTCTAAGACCCTTCATCAGAGAGAGATTTTAGGAGTGATGTCATTCTTTTAGAGCTTAAATGTCGACCTGTCACGTACAAAGGCATTTAATGTTAGTCTTTTGTGAAATATAAACCATTGAATCTATACTAATTATGTTACTTTTATTCAAAGACATCCGTTGCAAGAAATGTACGTAACACCTTTCGTAGCCAATGATACTCTGGTTGAAAAGGAAGCTTTGCGGATGAAAATCCTCACTGGACCAAATGCCAGTGGTAAAAGTGTTTATCTAAAGCAGGTAAATTTTATAATTATACGTGTTAAATCACAATCAACAGCGTTAAACTATGGTTTATGGAGAAACTATGAACCTTAATAAGATGTAGGATGACGACGGTGGTTAAAAAAAACAATCTAGAAGAAGCCACGATTTATTGATGATAAATCCAAAATCTTAAAAGCTTCAAAAGCTTTAAAGTTTACGAACCATGATGAAACATTACTATGCTTGCGTCTTTATATTTTATTTAATGAAATTAAATGAAATGAAATATAAAGCCGCAGAACAGTAATGTTTTATCAAGGTTAGTATATATACACCTGCACTCCTATTATGGATTGTTAACAACGCATAGTTCAACACGCGAAAAGTAACACCACATTCTAAGTTTTACTCAAATCTAAACACTGTTAAACATCCATGATCATACGTTGTATATACAAATTTAAACATTCATGCGATCGGAAAATTGATCTCTGAATAAAGACTGGATCGAGCAATTATTGTTCAGAAAATGAAGCCGGAAGTAGCTCATGGCGGCCATCTTGTTGGGACCACGTTATATAGTTCATAATGTCGTGTATACAAATTTAAAATGAATGAATCAGTTGTCTAAAATGAATCAGTTGTCCAAGGTTTTCTCATCATATAGAACACAAATTACGGCTCCACAACAGTTCCATGAAGCCGAAATTAGCGCGCTACGCACTAATCCCGGCTTCATAGTTGCTGTAATGGAGCCGTAGTTTGTGTTCTAAATTACGAGAAAATCTTTGACATCTGATTCATTTTAGCATCTTAAAAGTCAAAGACAGATAGTCTCTGTCAAGATGGTTGCCATGAAATATTCCCAACTTCTGGAGTGTTTTCATCACGTTATGGAGTATGGGGCGCCGTTTGTGAATTTATTATTTATTCATGAAACCGGCTATTTTTTTAATGATTTACAAATAATTAGTCATATTCGAGATTCATGTTAAATCATACTTTCATGGTATCTGGATTATTTGCTAAATAATACTTTTACGACTATCATTATTATTTAATTCAGATATTATTTAATTCATAATTATTTAAATAAGAACAATTTTTATAATTTTTATATTTCAATGATCAGCTGTTAATATTGTATTCTATTTTTATTGGATTTTAAATTAAAAATTTATTATTATTTAAAAAAAAAATTATTTGTTAAATAATACTTTTACGACTATCATTATTTGTTAAATAATACTTTTAACGTTTTCATTATTTACTAAATAATACTTTTAACATTTCCATTATTTACTAAATAATACTTTTAACGTTTTCATTATTTACTAAAAAATAATACTTTTAACATTTTCATTATTTACTAAATAATACTTTTAACATTTTCATTATTTACTAAATAATACTTTTAACATTTTCATTATTTACTAAATAATACTTTTAACGTTTTCATTATTTACTAAATAATACTTTTAACATTTTCATTATTTATTAAATAATACTTTTAACATTTTCATTATTTACTAAATAATACTTTTAACATTATCATTATTTACTAAATAATACTTTTAACATTTTCGTTGTTTACTAAATAATACTTTTAACATTATCATTATTTACTAAATAATACTTTTAACGTTTTCATTATTTACTAAATAATACTTTTAACATTTTCATTATTTACTAAATAATACTTTTAACATTATCATTATTTACTAAATAATACTTTTAACGTTTTCATTATTTACTAAATAATACTTTTAACATTTTCATTATTTACTAAATAATACTTTTAACATTATCATTATTTACTAAATAATACTTTTAACGTTTTCATTATTTACTAAATAATACTTTTAATGTTTTCATTATTTACTAAATAATACTTTTAACGTTTTCATTATTTACTAAATAATACTTTTAACATTTTCATTATTTACTAAATAATACTTTTAACATTTTCATTATTTACTAAATAATACTTTTAACATTTTCATTATTTACTAAATAATACTTTTAACGTTTTCATTATTTACTAAATAATACTTTTAACATTTTCATTATTTATTAAATAATACTTTTAACATTTTCATTATTTACTAAATAATACTTTTAACATTATCATTATTTACTAAATAATACTTTTAACATTTTCGTTGTTTACTAAATAATACTTTTAACATTATCATTATTTACTAAATAATACTTTTAACGTTTTCATTATTTACTAAATAATACTTTTAACATTTTCATTATTTACTAAATAATACTTTTAACATTATCATTATTTACTAAATAATACTTTTAACGTTTTCATTATTTACTAAATAATACTTTTAACATTTTCATTATTTACTAAATAATACTTTTAACATTATCATTATTTACTAAATAATACTTTTAACGTTTTCATTATTTACTAAATAATACTTTTAATGTTTTCATTATTTACTAAATAATACTTTTAACGTTTTCATTATTTACTAAATAATACTTTTAACATTTTCATTATTTACTAAATAATACTTTTAACATTATCATTATTTACTAAATAATACTTTTAACGTTTTCATTATTTACTAAATAATACTTTTAACATTTTCATTATTTACTAAATAATACTTTTAACATTATCATTATTTACTAAATAATACTTTTAACGTTTTCATTATTTACTAAATAATACTTTTAACATTTTCATTATTTACTAAATAATACTTTTAACATTATCATTATTTACTAAATAATACTTTTAACGTTTTCATTATTTACTAAATAATACTTTTAACGTTTTCATTATTTACTAAATAATACTTTTAACATTTTCATTATTTACTAAATAATACTTTTAACATTATCATTATTTACTAAATAATACTTTTAACATTATCATTATTTACTAAATAATACTTTTAACGTTTTCATTATTTACTAAATAATACTTTTAACATTTTCATTATTTACTAAATAATACTTTTAACATTATCATTATTTACTAAATAATACTTTTAACGTTTTCATTATTTACTAAATAATACTTTTAACATTTTCATTATTTACTAAATAATACTTTTAACATTATCATTATTTACTAAATAATACTTTTAACGTTTTTCATTATTTACTAAATAATACTTTTAACATTTTCATTATTTACTAAATAATACTTTTAACATTATCATTATTTACTAAATAATACTTTTAACGTTTTCATTATTTACTAAATAATACTTTTAACATTTTCATTATTTACTAAATAATACTTTTAACATTATCATTATTTACTAAATAATACTTTTAACGTTTTCATTATTTACTAAATAATACTTTTTAACATTTTCATTATTTACTAAATAATACTTTTAACATTATCATTATTTACTAAATAATACTTTTAACGTTTTCATTATTTACTAAATAATACTTTTAACGTTTTCATTATTTACTAAATAATACTTTTAACGTTTTCATTATTTACTAAATAATACTTTTAACGTTTTCATTATTTACTAAATAATACTTTTAACATTTTCATTATTTACTAAATAATACTTTTAACATTATCATTATTTACTAAATAATACTTTTAACGTTTTCATTATTTACTAAATAATACTTTTAACATTTTCATTATTTACTAAATAATACTTTTAACATTATCATTATTTACTAAATAATATTTTTAACGTTTTCATTATTTACTAAAATAATACTTTTAACATTTTCATTATTTACTAAATAATACTTTTAACATTATCATTATTTACTAAATAATACTTTTAACGTTTTCATTATTTACTAAATAATACTTTTAACATTTTCATTATTTACTAAATAATACTTTTAACATTATCATTATTTACTAAATAATACTTTTAACGTTTTCATTATTTACTAAATAATACTTTTAACGTTTTCATTATTTACTAAATAATACTTTTAACATTTTCATTATTTACTAAATAATACTTTTAACATTATCATTATTTACTAAATAATACTTTTAACATTATCATTATTTACTAAATAATACTTTTAACGTTTTCATTATTTACTAAATAATACTTTTAACATTTTCATTATTTACTAAATAAATACTTTTAAACATTATCATTATTTACTAAATAATACTTTTAACGTTTTCATTATTTACTAAATAATACTTTTAACATTTTCATTATTTACTAAATAATACTTTTAACATTATCATTATTTACTAAATAATACTTTTAACGTTTTCATTATTTACTAAATAATACTTTTAACATTTTCATTATTTACTAAATAATACTTTTAACATTATCATTATTTACTAAATAATACTTTTAACGTTTTCATTATTTACTAAATAATACTTTTAACATTTTCATTATTTACTAAATAATACTTTTAACATTATCATTATTTACTAAATAATACTTTTAACGTTTTCATTATTTACTAAATAATACTTTTAACATTTTCATTATTTACTAAATAATACTTTTAACATTATCATTATTTACTAAATAATACTTTTAACATTTTCATTATTTACTAAATAATACTTTTAACATTATCATTATTTACTAAATAATACTTTTAACGTTTTCATTATTTACTAAATAATACTTTTAACATTTTCATTATTTACTAAATAATACTTTTAACATTATCATTATTTACTAAATAATACTTTTAACGTTTTCATTATTTACTAAATAATACTTTTAACGTTTTCATTATTTACTAAATAATACTTTTAACATTTTCATTATTTACTAAATAATACTTTTAACATTATCATTATTTACTAAATAATACTTTTTACGTTTTCATTATTTACTAAATAATACTTTTAACATTTTCATTATTTACTAAATAATACTTTTAACGTTTTCATTATTTACTAAATAATACTTTTAACATTTTCATTATTTACTAAATAATACTTTAACATTATCATTATTTACTAAATAATACTTTTAACGTTTTCATTATTTACTAAATAATACTTTTAACATTTTCATTATTTACTAAATAATACTTTTAACATTATCATTATTTGCTAAATAATACTTTTAACGTTTTCATTATTTACTAAATAATACTTTTAACATTTTCATTATTTACTAAATAATACTTTTAACATTTTCATTATTTACTAAATAATACTTTTAACATTATCATTATTTACTAAATAATACTTTTAACGTTTTCATTATTTACTAAATAATACTTTTAACGTTTTCATTATTTACTAAATAATACTTTTAACGTTTTCATTATTTACTAAATAATACTTTTAACATTTTCATTATTTACTAAATAATACTTTTAACATTATCATTATTTACTAAATAATACTTTTAACGTTTTTCATTATTTACTAAATAATACTTTTAACATTTTCATTATTTACTAAATAATACTTTTAACATTATCATTATTTACTAAATAATACTTTTAACGTTTTCATTATTTACTAAATAATACTTTTAACATTTTCATTATTTACTAAATAATACTTTTAACATTATCATTATTTACTAAATAATACTTTTAACGTTTTCATTATTTACTAAATAATACTTTTAACATTTTCATTATTTACTAAATAATACTTTTAACATTATCATTATTTACTAAATAAATAATAATAATTTTTATTGAAATACTTTATATAAATATACAATTATAAATCTCACTAATAACTAAAAACACCTAAAAGCCCTAAAATGCGTGATGATTCAAACGCCATTCACTAAATGTACGTGTCCGGCATCAATGTCTTTAAATAGCGTTGTCGCTTAAAAAACCTCTGCTGTAACAGAGTTTAATTTGAACTCGTCTATATGTTCGTCTTTCGCTCGAAATGGCGATCTAGATCCTCTCGTGCATAAATGCACGGACTTCAAAATTTCGAAAGACAATCTTGTTGTGATCCAGGTAATAACGGTTGCATAGTCTTCTCCGTTTTTCATAGACAATTTCTCGGCAAGATGCTTTAGGAATTTCTGGCATTCATCCCCATTCCTCCATTCGTTCCAAAAACCAAAGGCGTAAATGTACCCATCTCCACATCTAAAATTCTCTGTTGGTACTTTCTTTTCTTCTCGGCTTCTTGTTCCTTAAAGATAACAGATGTGGCTTTGTTTTGATGACATTTGGAGTTTACATGCGATACACGAACGTCAAAAAATGATGTAACTCCTCTTGCCCAAAACTCGCCAGCTTTGATATCCAATCGCGCATCCGGGCTTCTGTTGGTGGACTGTAAACGGAATTGTTCATTGTCCAATGGGATGAGCTTCGGTTCGGCTTCTACGTTATTGCATACTCTGCTGAGCAGCGTGGTCAGTAAATCACGAACTCCGTCATGCCTTCGAGCCACAAATCCTCCTCTTTTACAAGATAGAGCGTGGTTGACAGAAAATGCGTCTCCACATACACAATGACTTGGTATTTCCGACAATGGCATGTCATAACGCATTCTTAACGAGTCCTTGAATTCTTCTTGAATAATACTTTTAACGTTTTCATTATTTACTAAATAATACTTTTAACATTTTCATTATTTACTAAATAATACTTTTAACGTTTTCATTATTTACTAAATAATACTTTTAACATTTTCATTATTTACTAAATAATACTTTTAACATTATCATTATTTACTAAATAATACTTTTAACGTTTTTCATTATTTACTAAATAATACTTTTAACATTTTCATTATTTACTAAATAATACTTTTAACATTATCATTATTTACTAAATAATACTTTTAACGTTTTCATTATTTACTAAATAATACTTTTAACATTTTCATTATTTACTAAATAATACTTTTAACATTATCATTATTTACTAAATAATACTTTTAACGTTTTCATTATTTACTAAATAATACTTTTAACGTTTTCATTATTTACTAAATAATATTTTTAACGTTTTCATTATTTACTAAATAATACTTTTAACATTTTCATTATTTACTAAATAATACTTTTAACATTATCATTATTTACTAAATAATACTTTTAAACGTTTTCATTATTTACTAAATAATACTTTTAACATTTTCATTATTTACTAAATAATACTTTTAACATTATCATTATTTACTAAATAATACTTTTAACGTTTTCATTATTTACTAAATAATACTTTTAACATTTTCATTATTTACTAAATAATACTTTTAACATTATCATTATTTACTAAATAATACTTTTAACGTTTTCATTATTTACTAAATAATACTTTTAACATTATCATTATTTACTAAATAATACTTTTAACGTTTTCATTATTTACTAAATAATACTTTTAACATTTTCATTATTTACTAAATAATACTTTTAACATTATCATTATTTACTAAATAATACTTTTAACGTTTGCATTATTTAGTAAATAATACTTTTAACATTTTCATTATTTACTAAATAATACTTTTAACATTATCATTATTTACTAAAAAATTGATTATACATTGAGATAATATTATTATTTTTGTCATGGCCGGTCGTTTAGCTGTTGTCACAGGTGAAAGGTGAAAATAAAAGGTTAACCAAAGCGATGTCAAGGAAACAGAAGAGAACGAAATGGTCGGAAGATATGAACAGGGATGTTCTAGCTTGCAAAGAAAGAGCACAGGAATTATCATCATCAGAAAACCCATTGCTAAATGTTAACAAGACAACGGGCAGGAAGATGGGCTATATACAGCTCATGAAGCAACTTTGGGAAGAACGAGGTTATGGAGGTTTAGGCCTAACGGGACAAAACCTAAGAGATCAAGCATCGAGGCTTCAAAAGATCCAGACCCATCCTACCAACGGCCGCGATAGTGAATCGAATGCAACTCAGGAAGACGAATTTGTCGAAATTGCCGAAATTGTTGAAGACATCGAAGCAAGCGGCGGAATCAACGAATCGAGACCGGAGTCAAATTTACATAACATTACTAGTGAGCAAGTCCCAGAGGAATTAGGAAATGAAGAAGAGAGTGCATTATGCAATTTATTGCCAAATTTGCCCGAGATTAACGTGCTGCCATCCCAAATAAAAGAGAAAACGTGGGGGAAAATAACACACAGAGAATTGTGCTGTGAAGTGGGCCAGATATACGATGAGATCGTTCATTTCCGAAGAAATATTTTTAAAATACCATCCGGTAGAGCTGGCAAAGATTTCATAACTGAATTAACATTCTGGCTCAAGCAATTTGACTACAATGCTGATTTGAACTCGATTGCATTGAAAGTATTTATGATACTCCCTTCGTTGATTCTACAGAAACCGTCTGCAAAGTCTAAGAGCAAAGAGCATAGTTCAGCCATCGATCGTAGATTACTCCAATGGAGACAAGGCGACGTATCACTGCTAATGAAAGAAGTAAGATTTATCCAAAAGAAATTTATATCTTCGAGGAAGGCTAGATCCGTGGAAGATATGTCCAAATCGTTTGCTAAATTGGTCATGCAAGGAAAAATCACGGCTGCTATAAAGATGTTAGATAAAGAGAGTTCATCAGGGTTATGTAATCTATCGCCAGAAGTCATCGAAGAGCTTAAACAGAAACATCCAACAGCTGCAGAGGTGCAAGAGGGGAGCCTGTTGTATGGGCCTTTGGATAATATTCCGCCGAATATTTTTGATATGATTGATGAGCAGACCATCTATAATGCAGCAATAAAAACAAAAGGCTCGGCAGGGCCCTCAGGAATGGATGCCGAATTATATCGAAGAATCCTGTGTTCAAAAAGTTTCAAGGACCGAGGGAAAACTACTAAGAGAGGAAATAGCCATCATGACGAGAAACCTGCTAAAGTATTCATATCATTCCTCCCTATTAGAGGCCTACACGTCATGTAGATTGATTCCCCTTGATAAGAATCCTGGAATTAGGCCAATAGGCGTAGGTGAAGTACTGAGGCGAATCATTGGCAAAACCGTGTCACAATTCTTCAAAGAAGATTTTGAAACAAGCAGCGGGCCCGCTACAAGTTTGCGCTGGGCACAGCGCAGGCGCTGAAGCCGCGATACATGCAATGAGCGGGGTCTTCGATGAAGATGAAAACTGATGGAATACTTCTGATCGACGCAAGCAATGCTTTCAATCAAATGAATCGCTCCGTAGCAATGCATAACATCCAGATTACTTGTAAGGAAATCTCGCAATATCTCATTAACACATATAGAAGTCCTTCTAGACTATTTATTTGTGGCGGGGGTGAGATACTGTCTCAAGAAGGTACCACTCAAGGGGACCCTTTGGCCATGCCATGGTATTCAGTCAACACATCAACCATCATCCAATCCCTGAGACTCTCAAACCCAGATGTCAAGCAAGTTTGGTTGGCTGATGACTCAGCTGGGGGGGAACGATTCCATCGCTATATAATTGGTATCATACTCTGTGTGAAGAAGGCATGAAGTATGGATACCATGTTAATGGTTCGAAAAGTTGGCTGATTGTTAAATCACAACTCCTGGCGTCAGAAGCTGAACGGGTGTTCGGAAGCGAGGTGAATATAACAACTGAAGGAAGACGTCACCTGGGTGCAGTAATTGGTTCTACCAATTACAAAGAAGAGTACTGCAACGAAAAGGTCAACCGATGGAGAGAAGAAATCGAAGCATTAAGCGTTATTGCAAAAAGTCAACCGCATTCAGCCTATGTTGCATTTACAAAAGGCTACAAATCAAAGTTTATATACTTTATGCGTACGATAAGCTCATTCGAAGACTACGTTAACCCCATCGAGGAAGCCATTAGCGAGTTGTTTCTCCCAGCTTTGTTCGGCCAAGAAGAACCTTTGCCTGAAGAATTGCACGAAGTCATCACGTTGTCCCCTGCACAAGGAGGTTTGGGGATACCTGTACTAAGTGAAGAAGCGCCACAACAGTACGCAGCATCGACGTCAATAACGCGTCCACATGTGGAGGCCATATTATCACAAAGCACCTTCATGCCAGCGAACACTAACGAGATAAAGAATGTACAGCAGTCAATCAAGCGGGCAAATGCCAGAGCAAAAAGAGAACGCATCGACGAGTCTATCTCAGCTGATCTCCTATCGCATGTCAAACAAGCGCGGGATACAGGAGCAAGCTCATGGTTAAACGCCATACCAGTTGAAGAACAAGGCTTGACCCTCAACAAAGAAGAATTCAAGGACTCGTTAAGAATGCGTTATGACATGCCATTGTCGGAAATGCCAAGTCATTGTGTATGTGGAGACGCATTTTCTGTCAACCACGCTCTATCTTGTAAAAGAGGAGGATTTGTGGCTCGAAGGCATGACGGAGTTCGTGATTTACTGACCACGCTGCTCAGCAGAGTATGCAATAACGTAGAAGCCGAACCGAAGCTCATCCCATTGGACAATGAACAATTCCGTTTACAGTCCACCAACAGAAGCCCGGATGCGCGATTGGATATCAAAGCTGGCGAGTTTTGGGCAAGAGGAGTTACATCATTTTTTGACGTTCGTGTATCGCATGTAAACTCCAAATGTCATCAAAACAAAGCCACATCTGTTATCTTTAAGGAACAAGAAGCCGAGAAGAAAAGAAAGTACCAACAGAGAATTTTAGATGTGGAGATGGGTACATTTACGCCTTTGGTTTTTGGAACGAATGGAGGAATGGGGGATGAATGCCAGAAATTCCTAAAGCATCTTGCCGAGAAATTGTCTATGAAAAACGGAGAAGACTATGCAACCGTTATTACCTGGATCACAACAAGATTGTCTTTCGAAATTTTGAAGTCCGTGCATTTATGCACGAGAGGATCTAGATCGCCATTTCGAGCGAAAGACGAACATATAGACGAGTTCAAATTAAACTCTGTTACAGCAGAGGTTTTTTAAGCGACAACGCTATTTAAAGACATTGATGCCGGACACGTACATTTAGTGAATGGCGTTTGAATCATCACGCATTTTAGGGCTTTTAGGTGTTTTTAGTTATTAGTGAGATTTATAATTGTATATTTATATAAAGTATTTCAATAAAAATTATTTACTAAATAATACTTTTAACGTTTTCATTATTTACTAAATAATACTTTTAACATTTTCATTATTTACTAAATAATACTTTTAACATTATCATTATTTACTAAATAATACTTTTAACGTTTTCATTATTTACTAAATAATACTTTTAACATTTTCATTATTTACTAAATAATACTTTTAACATTATCATTATTTACTAAATAATACTTTTAACGTTTTCATTATTT
The DNA here is from genome assembly GCA_035772405.1 of Chrysogorgia sp. JL179-B06. Lineage (NCBI taxonomy): Eukaryota > Metazoa > Cnidaria > Anthozoa > Scleralcyonacea > Chrysogorgiidae > Chrysogorgia > Chrysogorgia sp. JL179-B06. The sequence goes on from JAYKKM010000391.1 coordinate 7,066,365, forward strand.
ACCAAATAATACTTTTAACATTCCCCATTATTTACTAAATAATACTTTTACGATATTGTGGTCGCAACTGGCTAGCGGATACCTTCTCAAGAGGTAGGTAGGTACTTTATCTGATCCCCATTATAGTGTATCATATAATACCTTACTCTACTTAGCCCTCCTTAGCCATCCTTAGCCCTCCTTAGCTCTCGTTAGCCATCCTTAGCTCTCCTTAGGCCTCCTTAGCGATCCTTAGCTCTCCTTAGGCCTCCTTAGCCCTCATTACCCATCCTTAGCCATCCTTAGGCATACTTAGCCATCCTTAAGCATACTTAGCGTTCCTTAGCCACCCTTAGGCATACTTAGCCATCCTTACGCATACGTAGCCCTCCTTAGCCACCCTTAGGCATACTTAGCCTTCCTTAGGCATACTTAGCCATCCTTAGGCATACGTAGCCCTCCTTAGCCATCCTTAGGCATACTTAGCCATCATTAGGCATACTTAGCCCTCCTTAGCCATCTCCCTCCTTAGCCATCTCCCTCCTTAGGCATCCTTAGCCATCCGTAGGCATACTTAGCCATCCTTAGGTATACTTAGCCATACTTAACCCTCCTTAGGCATACTTAGCCCTCCGTAGCCATACTTAGCCCTCCGTAGCCATACTTAAGCATACTTAGCGTTCCTTACGCATACGTAGCCCTCCTTAGCCACCCTTAGGCATACTTAGCCACCCTTAGGCATACTTAGCCTTCCTTAGGCATACTTAGCCCTTCTTAGCCATCCTTAGGCATACTTAGCCCTCCTTAGGCATCCTTAGCCATCCTTAGCCATCCTTAAGCATACTTAGCCACCCTTAGGCATACTTAGGCATACTTAGCCCTCCTTAGGCATACTTAGCCATCCTTAGTCCTCCTTACGCATACTTAGCCCTCCTTACGACCTTAAATCGTAGGCTCTCGGAATCCCTAATCAGTTGGGTTTTCCGTTCACCTAAGAGTGATAAACTGAATAGTCGAACGCTTGAAACATGAGCCTCTGGCTCGGATAAATAGGGCAACCTTATCCTACGTGATCGACTCAAAATAAATCATACTCAAGGATGGATAAGGAGGCCTACGTATGCCTAAGGAGGGCTAAGTATGCTTAAGGAGGGTTAAGTATGCTTAAGGAGGGCTAAGGATGGCTACGGAGGGCTAAGGGTGGCTAAGGAGGGCTACGTGTGCCTAAGGAGGACTAAGTACAGTATGCCTAAGGATAGCTAAGGATGGCTAAGGTGGTCTAAGGAGGGCTAAGTATGCCTAAGGAGGCTAAGTATGCTTAAGGAGGGCGAAGTATGCTTTAGAAGGGCTAAGTATGCTTTAGGAGGGCTAAGTATGCCTAAGGAGGGCTAAGTATGCCTAAGGAGGGCTACGTATGCCTAAGGAGGGCTAAGTATAGTATGCTTATTATTATTATTATTATTATTTAATCTTATTTACATACGGTAGTCCTTCAGTCTTAAATAGTCTGTTTTCCAAGGAGCCGTACTACTAAAAAAAATACACGAAAATATACTAACACTATTTACACAAAAAAATAAAAAATAAAAAATGTTACGTGTTTCCGTCTCTGATTTGAGCCCTGAACTTGTTTAAAGAGATATTATCTTTAAGGCGATTTGGTAACTCATTCCACAGTTTTGCACCGCTATAGCTTATGCTTTTTTTAAGAAAATTTGTTCTAGGTTTTTCCAATGCATAATCTAAATTATTACTGCGAAGACTGTATTGTTGGTTGTTCGTTACATTGAATACATTGGAAATGCTTTCTGGGCATTCTCCTTTTCTTATTTTGTACATGAAAACAGCTTTATTTTCATTTCGTCTTTCTACCAATGATTTCCAATTTAGTTCACTTAATATTTCAACAGATCTGACATCATATGTTTTACCAGTAATGACTCTTGCAGCTCTGTTTTACATTTTTTGTAGCTTTTCTTGCAAATAATTTTCGCATGGTATCCCAAACCAGGCTACAATAGTCAAAGTGTGGCAAAACTATTGCATTGTAAACCGAAATCAGTGTATTTTTTGGTACAAAGTCCTTCATACGTCTAATCATTCCTATTCCTTTAGAAACTTTCGTCACAACAGTCCCTATATGTGATTTCCATTTTAATTGTTCATCAACAATGATACCAAGTGTTTTAGTTTCACTAACACGTTTTATGTTGGTTTCGCCAAGTTCAATATTTGGGTCATTGTTGATGTTGTTTAGTCTTTGTCTGGATCCTACAATCATATATTCTGTTTTTTTCTTATTTAAAGTAAGCTTATTTGCTAGCAACCATTGATGTACGTGTTCTGATCTTCATTCAAATTTGCTTGCACATCGGATATAGAAGAGCCATCAGTCGTTCAAATTTGTATCGTCTGCAAACATACTAGCGCTTGATCGTCTCAGGCAGTTCGGTAAATCATTTATATAAATAAGAAATAAAAGTGGCCCTAAATTTGAGCCTTGTGGTACACCACAACGAATACCTTTCTTTTGCGAGATTGTTCCATCTACTTTGCACATCTGGATTCTATTACTTAAATATGAGCGAAACAAATTTAACGTGATTCCTTCTATTCCGTACAGTGCTAACTTCCTTATCAAAATGTCATGATCTACACAGTCAAAGGCTTTTTTTAAGTCAAGGAATATAATACCATTCAGATGACCTTTGTCCATATTAAAATACCATTTATTAGTGGCATTCAACAATGCTGTTTGTGTAGAGCTTTTTTTCCTGAATCCCGCCTGACATTCTGATAGCAATTTATTAAGGATGACTAAGTATGCCTAAGGATGGCTAAGGAGGCCTAAGGAGAGCTAAGGATGGCTAAGGAGAGCTAAGGATGGCTAAGGAGGGCTAAGGAGGCCTAACGAGAGCTAAGGATGGCTAAGGAGGGCTAAGGATGGCTAAGGAGGGCTAAGAATGGCTAAGGAGGGCTAAGGATGGCTAAGGAGGGCTAAGGATGGCTAAGGAGGGCTAAGTAGAGTAAGGAGGCTTAAGAGTATACATGATTGCATCAGTTATTATATGATACACTATAATGGGGGTCAGATAAAGTACCTACCTACCTCTTGAGAAGGTATCCGCTGGGCAGTTGCGACCACAATATCGTAAAAGTATTATTTAGTAAATAATGGAAATGTTAAAAGTATTATTTAGTAAATAATGAAAACGTTAAAAGTATTATTTAGTAAATAATGAAAACGTTAAAAGTATTATTTTGTTGTATTTGTTGTTTTGATTACTTCTCATTTCTCCTTGTTTCCTGACCAATCACAGTAATTGAACTAATTATGATTGGCACGGTGAGCATCCCACCGCCAATATATGGAAGCACTCCGTTTAAGGGAATTTCGTGCTTCGAAAAATGGACGGTTGACACTCACTCTTTAATATTCAACAAAACACAAGAACAGACAAGTAAATAATGAAAACGTTAAAAGTATTATTTAGTAAACAATGGAACGTTAAAAGTATTATTTAACAAATAATGATAGTCGTAAAAGTATTATTTAGCAAATAATCCAGATACCATGAAAGTATGATTTAACATATAATCTCGAATATGACTAATTATTTGTAAATCATTAAAAAAATAGCCTGTTTCATGAATAAATAATAAATTCACAAACGGCGCCCCATAATGGAGACCCGCGCAAAGGTTTTCTATTATTTTTATTAAATATTTCAGAAACAATTGTTACATTTGAATAATTATGCAGCTAATGCACTGACGTCATTTCGGTCTCCGTAGCTGATCGAGACCGGCAAGCTGACCAATTACAGCGTGCTTAGAGTAAACATGATTTTATAATACAAAATAAAACTGACGTCATCCGTATCTCTGTAGTTTGACAGAAGATAAGGCTCGACCAATCAGAGCCTGTGTACTTGTTATTTTACAATAGTATATATATTCCAATAAGCTCCACTGCTTATTTTAGCAATTTTGCACAATATCATGACTGCCTTGGATTTTGAGGTAGCACTTCCCTTGCGATAGTAACTTCTAGTATATTATATTATAACATTATTAAAGTATTTTCTTATATGAATTAGGTTGGTTTAATAGTATATCTAGCTCATATTGGGAGCTACGTTCCTGCTGAATCAGCAATAATTGGTATCACGGACAGAATATTTACGAGAATTCATACTCGAGAGTCTGTATCTGTGGGACTGTCAACATTTATGATTGATCTGAACCAGGTAACGATGTGTTAAATTTAAAAAGACAATCACACCAAGTTTATTTCCATTAAATTATATTAATTTAGATTATAAAAGATCATACTTAGCTAAGGAACTTCATTATAGTAAATTGTTTGCTACTCAAGCTTTAACGCAAACGCAGAAAATATTTCTGATCCCAATGAGACGGGAATCGAACCCAAAACTTTCTGATCTCCGGTTAGACGCTCTAACCATTGAGCTACCGTATGCTCAGATGGAAGAGCGAAGGACGAACTAGTTAGTACACAACGTATCCTTCGCTCTCCATCTGAGTTCTGGTAGCTCAATCAGGTTAGAGCGTGCAACCGGAACTAGATCAGAAGGTTGGAGGTTCGATTCCCGTTTCGGGGGGGTGGGTGGGGGGGGGGGGGGGGGGGGGGGGTGGGGAATTCGATTCCCGTTTCGGGCTCAGAAACAGAAAATTTATTTAAAATTAATTTCGATATTTAAGGTTTTCACGGTCACGGAATCCTAAATCCTAAAATTTTTAAATGGCGATTTTGCTTTGTTGTTAACTGGAAAATGGAAAACTAACACATAATTTGACTCAATTAAGCTGGAAATAACGTTATTATACAAAAACTAAAGTATTTTGTGTACTTTATTTTCCTTGCCTTATCCAAATAATGTAGTTTTACCGAAATAAAGTAGGAACACCTAGGATTCCGGCCGCTCACGATTAATAAAAAATAAAAAGGTTTTGTCCTAGGAAGTTTCAATTAAAGTTGTCAAACATAACAAAATGGCCAATTAAATTTTAACCAAGGATTAGCGATAATTATCTTTGAATAACTGGGCCCAGTTATCTAGCAATGGGAAACCTCGTAGAAACACACACCCTTTGAGTAACCTGGTGTTTGATAATCAAGTTCATAATCAACGTTTTGTATCATCTTGCCTGTTTCAAGGTGGCTTGTGCTGTTCGATTTGCCAGTGAGAGATCTTTAATAATAATCGATGAATTTGGAAAAGGGACAGCGACGGTATGTATAATTGAACATTCTATAATACGTGCAGAGTTCGTAATCGCGATTGCGCATGAGATTTGCGTCGGGGGATACAACTTAGTTCAATGATAACATGAAGTTGAGACCGCAGTATGTTGAAGTTATTTTCGCAATTTCAAACACTTTGTTATGTTTAGTCCTTCAGTTAGGACAACTTTTGCTCATTGAATGTTCTTGATGACAATTCAATTGTTAATTGATGTTTACGTCCAAAAATCAAGTTTCTAAAACTAGAAAATATAGCTCCAGCCTATGTTATATTGCTCGATATGCTTCAATGAGCTGGATTTTATTCCGAATCTCATTATCGGATCGCGGTTATAAGTATGCGTTCCCGAGAAATCATAGGTAAATCGTGAATTGTTACGGGAACTGCAGTCAAAAAACAAATTATTTATAAATCAAAAGGCCTTTCTTTAATTATAATGTTTAGATATGTTTTACTGTATCTGCTCTTGTACTCGAGAAATAACGTTTTCATTCTCGTATTTTATGAGTGTGCTCGATGGCTCAAAGTTGATGTATTGCGGCAGTTTTCTTTTCAGTTTTCATTTGCTTGTCTTTTGTTCCTTGCATTCAACGACTTTAAAATTGAAAAGAAAACCACCGCTGTACATCAATTTTTAGCTATCGAGAAATTGTACCTACTCCATAGAAACCAAAGAGGACAACTAGAATCTGCTCGACTCCAGATCTTCTACAATTTCGTCCACGCCAAAACGTAGAACACTAACTTACCAGCGATCATTCTTCACACGAACATGCAGGACGTGGAATGTCCTCCCGAACGAAATTCGGTTGAAGGAACTTACGTTATCTAGCTTTAAAGGGACACTCCGGCCCAAATACAAATGTAGTTCATATGAAAGATCTTACTGACTTTAGATTATTTCCAAAGTTTCAGCATTCCTATCAATTTAGTTAAGAAGATGTGGCTAGTTGAAGTTGGAGAGTTTGTCCAATTTCGACGCCATTTTGTTTCTCAAATATGACGTCACTGAGTGACGTGATCTCGTATTATGCCTAAGAAGCTCCTCTACTTTCCTGCATGATGAACTAAATAGTTTATTTCGACTAATTTTCGTCCAAAGACCATTCACAATAACTATCACTATGTGATCGCCATCAAAACAACTCCACTGACGATAAAGAATCACTCAATGACGTCATATTTTCAAAACCAATATGGCGTCAAAATCCACAAATTTTCAACTTCAACTAGCAATATCTTCTCAACTAAATTGATAGGAATGCTGAAACTTTGGAAATAAACTAAAGTCAGTAAGATCTTTCATATGAACTGCATTTGTATTTGGGCCGGAGTGTCCCTTTAAATGCAACCTCCTGCAATATTACATCAGGGCATTAGAGTATTATGGCCCAGAAGATCCGCGAACATGGAAAACGATTTGCCCAAAATGCAATCATCTGTTCGCAGTCTAATTGGTATCCAACGCTGCTGCGTCTATAACAACTAACAACTTGAACAGGAACATTCTTAAAACTATTTAATTTTCACTTTAATTTGATTAATTCTGGGACCGCAATAATTGGCATACGCTGTTGCGGCAACCCTGTCACTTTCATTATGTACTATACAGTTGGCGAAGCATAATAAATAAATAAACTCTAAAATGGCGGCGTCCAAAGGCATAAAATACGAGAATAAAAACATTATTTCTCGAGTTTCTAAACATAACAGTTGAGGGTCTTTGATTTAAATATTTGTTTGTTTTGTACTACATAATAGTCGCCAAACCCTACAACATACCTTATTTCGTACCACTCTACTCTAAACTTGCAAAATCTTCACTAGTATATACTATTTCTATTGTATTCAGTTGATGACACCCGTATTATTATTGATCTTTATAGGTTGATGGTTTATCCTTGTTAACAGCATGTTTGAAGCATTGGTTATCAGAAGGAAATCGTTGTCCTAAAGTGTTGGTATCGACTCATTTTCACAGTATAATCCAACATAAACTTCTCCCTCTAACTCCTCTTGTACGTTTTCAGGTAAGGTTTTGATGTAATATATATAAACACTCGTAAGAGTGTTTTAATACATGTCCAAATACCGAGAACTTGTTGAAAAAATGAGGCATATCCTAGTTTTTTAAAGGGACACTCGACCCCAACAACAAGTGTTGCTTAAATGAAAGTTCTTTGTCTCCTTACATGAGAATGAGTATTAGTTTTCTTCTAACCTTTTTAGTTTTAGAGAAATTTGGCTTTGTTTATCGTATTTCTGATAAATTGAAGGCCGCCATTTTTGTTCTGATTGCGCGAATGCGGTCGCTCCCATTACATTTTGACGTCATTGAGTGATAGAAACACAAAGAAACGCTTCACAATAGCACGACAATAACGTGGTCTTAGTCTATTGTGCAGGATTTCTATTCAAGCTATTGTGAAGGGTTTCTTTTCAAAGTGTTACTATCACTTTATGACGTAAAAAATTAACGGGAGCGACCGCGTTCGCCCGCAATCAGAACAAAAATGGCGGCCTTCGATTTACAAAAATACGATAAACAAAACCAAATTTCTCTAAAACTAAAACGATTAGAAGAAAACTAATGCCCATTCTCATATAAGGCGACAAAGAACTTTCATTTAAGCAACACTTGTTTTTTGGGTGGAGTGTCCCTTTTGTTATACGGGCGTTTGCTATACGAGCGTTAGATATACGAGCGTTTGCTATACGAGCGTTTGCTATACGAGCGTTTGCTATACGAGCGTTTGATATACGAGCGTTTGATATACGAGCGTTTGATATACGAGCGTTTGATATACGAGCGTTTGCTATACGAGCGTTTGCTATACGAGCGTTTGCTATACGAGCGTTTGATATACGAGCGTTTGATATACGAGCGTTTGATATACGAGCGTTTGATATACGAGCGTTTGATATACGAGCGTTTGATATACGAGCGTTTGATATACGAGCGTTTGATATACGAGCGTTTGATATACGAGCGTTTGATATACGAGCGTTTGATATACGAGCGTTTGATATACGAGCGTTTGATATACGAGCGTTTGATATACGAGCGTTTGATATACGAGCGTTTGCTATACGAGCGTTTGCTATACGAGCGTTTGCTATACGAGCGTTTGATATACGAGCGTTTGATATACGAGCGTTTGATATACGAGCGTTTGATATACGAGCGTTTGCTATACGAGCGTTTGCTATACGAGCGTTTGCTATACGAGCGTTTGATATACGAGCGTTTGCTATACGAGCGTTTGATATACGAGCGTTTGATATACGAGCGTTTGATATACGAGCGTTTGATATACGAGCGTTTGATATACGAGCGTTTGATATACGAGCGTTTGATATACGAGCGTTTGATATACGAGCGTTTGATATACGAGAGCGTTTGATATACGAGCGTTTGCTATACGAGCGTTTGATATACGAGCGTTTGATATACGAGAGCGTTTGATATACGAGCGTTTGATATACGAGCGTTTGATATACGAGCGTTTGATATACGAGAGCGTTTGATATACGAGCGTTTGCTATACGAGCGTTTGATATACGAGCGTTTGATATACGAGCGTTTGATATACGAGCGTTTTCACGCAATCCCCAGAGAGACAAAAGGCATGACGGCCATGTTGGTCATGTACCCAACAAAAGAAGCTAATTAAAAATCTATTGTTGCGGTATACCAAAATGGCGACTATGATTTCAAGTGAAAACAGATCTCTAGTATTATGTTGTTTAAGCTTTACATGGAGTCGCTATATCTTAATAAGATTTTGTGGAAACAAATTGTCGGTTGTTCAAAGCCTGGATAGCTATTCCAGTGGATAAATCATATCCAGTGAACACCACTATCTATGTTCTCAACTGCATATTCACCTGCTATTGTTTCTCAGAAAACTATTGAATCGATAGAAAATGAATCGACTGTCGTGGATAGGGCTTATAATCCACCGGATAAGCTATCATGCACACTTTGAACAACCGGCCCCAGAGCTTTACGTAAAGAGCTTAGCGTAAAGTTCTGATGATGTCCAACCGGCCCCAGAGCTTTACGTAAAGAGCCTAGCGTAAAGCTCTGATGATGTCCATGGCGCATGGGACGAAAGCTAAGCAAATAAAATCTTAGAAACATGGATGTTTCCACAAATTCTTATTAACATACTTGTTAAGATAAACTTGAGAAGAAAGAGATACTTGAGAAGAAAGTTGGGCTAATTAATGCAATTGTTTCATCACATGTCCAAACAGGCTTCTGATTTCCTTTGTTTTGTCTTAAAGATTTATTAATAGTTTGAGAATACAAGATCGTATTGTACATAACAGGTTATTTTCACTGGCTTGCCCCTGGCTTATAACTTATATAGATAACCCTTTTGAGATAGTCACGTAAAACATTTTACCATAAATTGATGCGAGAGCTCCGATAATTTAAAGTGCCTAACATGGGTTTGGGGATTTTACATATTTGTGATCTTGAGAAATTGAATCTCTTGAAAATTGTAAAATATCTTGACGTCCGAAAATTTCATTTCCATGCCTTTTCTCCCTGCTAAAGTTGATTTACTTTATTGACACGCAAAGACATTGCACAGTGAAATACAAAGAAAGTTTAGGAATTCAGTGAATTTTGTCTAAACAGGTCTATTTAAAGTTCGGAGCCAAACTTTCTTTGTATTTCACTGTTGAATCATGAGTGTGCAATATCTTTGCGTGTCCCTGCTTTGACGTCATTTCCTGGTGAATAGTAAATACATTTTAGCAGCGAAAGGCGTGAAGATGAAATTTTCAAACAATTACAAGATGTATTACATTTCTTCTTGGTAGAACCCAAAGATTACAAATATGTAAAATCCACAAACCCCGAATAGGCACTCATTTTGACAAATGGCTTAGGGATTAAAAGCGTTCTATTCTAGGCTGTATTTATGTACTTTATAAAGCAGAATGTATTTAAAGTGCCCCTGTGATCAAATTTTTGGTATCCTGAATTTTTACATATTTGTAAAGAGTTATTTGTAAATTTTAAATATTTGTTCTTACTTAACTTGCCAAATTTCAAGCAATTTGCGACTTTTCAGACTGCTTTTATACGAGATTATACGGCCACCATTACTCGTACATGTTCCGGACGCTAAGGTTGCGATTAGAGGAAGTGACGTCAAAGACTCAACAGTCAACACGTATAATTTCCATAAAGCTTTGTCACGTGTTGAGTCTCTGTTGTGGAATCGCGGGCTCGTCTGGAACAAAATTTGGGCGACTTTGGATCTTGAGATAGAATGTTTGTTGTTCATATTTTTGGCAAATACGAACATTTATTAACCTAAAATGATGTTCTGTAACAAAAAATGCCAGGAAACGTAATGTGATATTTCGTCGCAGGGGCACTTTAAGCTAAACGACAATGTGTGAAAACGTAGTGTTTAGAACTGAGTTCGAACATCTTAACTGGAAACACCACATTAGTTATGTACACAACGTACATAATGTTGCTACGTAACAATCACGTTATGAATGTACAACTTGATATATTTGACTTTTCAGACGATGGAGACAATGCAAAACAATGATGAACTAGTTTTCTTGTACCAATTGATAGACGGATATACCAATACTAGTTATGCTTGTCACATTGCTAGTTTGGCTGGAATCTCGAGTGATTTGGTAAAACGTGGACACGAGGTTTGTTATGAATTATAAAACATAATCCGAAAATTGTCATTGAGTGTAACTTAAAGAGTGAGTGTCAACCCCGTCGTGTATTGCGTGTTTGTGTTTATCTTTTCGTACGATAACGAGGTGTTTTGAAGTGCTTCATTGCCAACTTGACGTAGTAAGTACTCCGGAAATTCACCGAGTTTTCTCAAAAAACCCTTTAGATGCTTAATTCTTATTCATCCACAATCCAAATACATCCACTCAGAACCTGATTTTTTTGTTTGACCTCGTCACTTGGTCTTCCACGCGTCGCGTCAGTCAAGGCTGACATAATTCGAAAACGTCGAGTTTTGTAAAAAATAGGTACGCAGTGCGTACATGCGGAGACTGGTTTGGGAATATAGATGATGATGGTAGTTCTAACGTAAATTGACGCTACCGAAAAAGATGGCGGCTGTACATTTTACCAGAATGCTTTGCGACCTTAAATCACCTGTAATAACAGCTAAACATTGTTTACTTTGTAAACATGGATTAAATACGTAAAAGCTTCCTTTTTACCAAATTTTATTTTTTATTTTTTATTTATTTATTTTTTATTTTTGAAACTCTATCTTCTGCTATTTCTACGAGATTCAATGTTTACTGCGCGCAAGGAATTGTGGTTAAATGTACCAGTCCCTCAATGATAAGACCTTAAAAAAATAAATGCAACAGAAGGGCAACGTTTGAAACCAAAATAAATTTAGCTGCAGAGTGAATTAAATTTGGCAGGTTCTGTGTCGCATCAAGTGGCAGTTTGACCTTCGTCTCAAACAGGAAGAGTACGACGATTAGAAAAGGGAAATAGAAAACAAACACAGTGACATACTGAATCTGATAAAAAAGAAAAAGCCCATTTAATTTGTTAAATCCACATTAAATACTTTTTGCTTGTGTGTCTGTTATAGATGTCATATCGGAATCCGAAAATTGAAAATATTACAAAGTATACAATTTTATGCACAGGCAGATGTTTTCTATTTCTGGAAACATGTAAAGATTTCAGTTCACTTAGTTTCAAATGATAGAATTCGGTTCAATATATGAAACTATTGAATATTGTTTTTGGTAACCAAGTCCTGGAACACAATGTTTATTGACAAAAGCATGTAGGCATTGCTCCTTGCAACATAATTGATGATTTCCTGGATGTGAATAACTCTGGTTAAGGTGTAGAATTTGCTTTACAGAATTCATTTACAGGTATAGTGTTCCATATGATACTGATAACAATTTTCGACTGCATGTTATACTTTTGTTCAATTAAGGTTCTTCTTGTTTTTTCGTATTACTTTTTTGTACCTCTTTTTTTCTTGTCTTAGGCCATTTCTAAATAATAGAGAATAACATAATAAAATATATTAATACAATAATTAACAATTATTCACTGAAGTGGAGGTGAATAGTGGTGGATATTCACGCTATTCACCAACACTGAGGTGAATAATTGTTTTAGTATAAATACACAGGTGATCTTTTTGGAATAGCATTTTCTTTAAAATTAGTTATTTCCTCATCTGTCACACTGACAAATCGGCTGGTGGCCATTTTGCCTAAACGCTGTAGGTGATGTGAAATAATCCGAAGTAGTTTGACCAATCTGTGTGTGCGACAATCACCTGTGTATTTATAATAAAGAAACATACTAGATATAAAGACGTTGAACATTTTATAAAACAATAAGTGTTCGATAAGCTATTTAAAAAAACGGCACTATATAGCACTTTAAAATAGTACTATATAGTACTAAATAGCACTTTGGATGATTATAAAGATGATTGTAAAAATCATCTCAAATTAATGTTCCCAATTACTTTGGAACCAAGAGTTGGGTTAACCAATGCTTAATGATTAAAAACATTGAATTTGAACTTGCACTGTAGTGACTTTATTTTCGAATAATTTAATATCATAATTTTAGGACCATTGAAATGTGTTCTGAAATACTTGAACTGATATTTTAACTGAGTAATTAGCAGTATATATAATCAGTGAATGATTGATGTCATTATTTACATATTTTGATTCTAGCAAATCCGCAGTTTGACAATTATTTTTTTGAATTATTTTTAGCTATTCTGTCTTGAATGGTCACTAAAATATGTTTCTAAAATACCTGAATTAATTTGTTGCTCTAGTATATTTGTAAAAATGTGATCAATTTATAGTGTTTGATTATTGGTTGTAAAGCTAGATATTAACTGTCTATAGCTATTGTTTTCTACCATGACGTTATAAAGTGCTTGTCGTTCTGTGTTAACCATCCAATTCACATTACAATCTCTAATGAATATAACTTTTTGTAAGGCATCCTCATCAATTATATTAACTAATGCAGAGCATAGGAGAGTGATATACTCCAATTAGGAGAGTGATATAATTTCTGAATAGTTGAAAACCATTAATGTTGTACATTTCATCATCATCGAATGGACTGAATCTCGTCTCTGTAAATATTGATATACTGTGTAACTGTTGCAATAATTAAAGTATTTTCTAACATCCTCGATGTGTTTGTGTAGTGAACGAGCGTTTAAATAACAAACTTTCAATTTGGATTGATTTATCTCGTAAAGTGGAGTAAAACAAACCTGCAAGCTCCTCTCCGTTCTTAGCTTTTGCACTTCAGTTACAACTTTTGGATCAACAGCAATTTTATTTTCACAACTGTTAGTCACATATAGCCCTTCAATTGTGGTAACTTTACTATAAAGTGCTACATAGTATATATGAGGAATTTTTTATACAGTATTAAGATTGGCAACAATTTCAGTTTGAGTATCTCCTTGAGATCTGTGTACAGTCTATAGCTGCTGCTAGACGCAGTGGAAATTGCTTTCTTATTGCACGAGCTGCTTTGTTTTTACCAACACAAAACTGGGTTGGTTTAATTGGTGTCCATGTACTTTGGGTGCCTTGTAAACGTACGTAAACAGGCGCGGATTTAGAAGTTAGTCGCATAAATTAGATTTAGAATTTGCAATTCAAAATACCTGTGAATAACAATCCTATTGGATAGGTTTTTGTTCTGAATTATTCTTAAGAAAAGCATAACCAATAGGGTTGTTCATGAAGTGTCTAATTTATGTGACTAACTTCTAAATCCGCGCCTGTACGTAAATATGTCTGTTTTCTTGTCTTATTATTTTTACCAACATTGTCATAATCAAACTGTTGATGTAATATATGAACAACTCGTTTGTCGTGTTTCATCAGGGGATCCAAACACGAGAAAACATGATGAAAACACGAGCGCGAAGCGCGAGTGTTTTTATTGTTTTCGAGTGTTTGGATTCCCTGATGAAACACGACAAACGAGTTGTTTATATGGCTTCTCAATCGAACACGGATTTAATTGGATGTTTAAAGAACAAACCCTCATGGGCTGAACTCACGAGGGTGTGTAAAATTTATTCAGAAAATTAACAGACTCTGTTCAGTTGAGGATGAGCGAAGACGGAGGCAGGTCGTTTCGTTCTCCAAAAAATGAATTATTAATTAAGATCTCAGCAATTAGATCAAAACTGGGTTTGATCTAATAACTGTGGTGGTATATGATTTTTACGTGTTTTACCCGAGTATCCAGCCTCAGTCATGTGATAAAATAAAGTGATTTCATTGTCTAATTGGCTCATGAATTATTAATGAGTTTGAGAAGTAACTGAACTAATTTAATAACATTGCTAGCACGGTTTGTAAGACCATCGTCAGTTCTTACATTTAATGCAATTTCTGTTCATCAAAAGGTTTCTTGCCAGCTGCATTGTGTTTCTCAGTTTAATATTTGGTATTTGGCTCAATATTTTGCCTCTTAGTTCAGCAGAGTTAGAAACAGCCTTCGAGGAACACTCGAAATTAGCGTCACGCGATGAAATCCTAATATTCCATACCCCAAAGCGACATTTTTACGTCACGCATAGATGATGGCTTATGATGTATGCCGACGACTGTTAATTCTGAAAGCCTGCAAATGCTAACACCTGATTTTCCTTCTGACCCTCGGCCCATGGTCACACAAGTACAACCTCACACGATTAAATCCATCAGTACATAAAATAAAGGCTATTTTGTTTAATAATCTCATTCCAATGCGGAACAGTATGGAGCCACCTTAAACACGGAGTGCTCGCATAAAAGGGAAGCTCCTCCCCCTCGAAACAATGGAGTCTTTGAAATTTAAAAAATCAATTCAAACAATGGAGTCTCGAAGCAATGGAAATTGTGTTGTTTTGATTACTTCTCATTTCTCCTTGTTTCCTGACCAATCACAGTAATTGAACTAATTATGATTGGCACGGTGAGCATCTCACCGCCAATATATGCAAGCACTCCGCGTTTAAGGGAATTTCGTGCTTCGAAAAATGGCCGACCAAGCGTGCAATGCGTGACGGTTGACACTCACTCTTTAATATTCAACAAAACACAAGAATAAACACAGTAATCATAAAGACGTATTGACCAAGCGGGAGATCTGTACGGCAAAAGCTGCAAAATTATCCTTCCCGCAGTCTTTCAGTACGGTTTAAACTTATCGGCAGCTTTTATGGACCCAAGTATAGTGGATTTAAATTTACAATAAAATAAACGGGAAAATATTTTTTAAGAAAATTGTGATATACTTTTATTTTGTCGATTTTTATTAAAAGATTTTGGATTTAATAAGAAGCAACAAGCCTATTAAGAGGAGAGACAGTATAGAAAATAAAAACGAGTTAACGAGGTGAGTAATTACATAATCACATCGTTTTTTGTATAAAATAAATGGTGTCCTTGTTTGCCTAAGGCTATGTTTTATCCACATATGGTCAGGGTATAACTACCTCAGTTACAGAACTACTATCAATGTAGGCCCTGAATGCAAACACACTAATAATTACGTCACCAATCGCCTTCCTGCTGGTGAGGAAAATTTTGGTGGGAAATATCTAAGTCCTGGAAGTGTGGTGTACGGCATGGCAAAGGTAACCTTATTATTTGAAAGAAGATAAAAAGTAAAGAGACGTTAACTGACTAAAACGAGAAATAACCCTCCCAGTGACATGAAAAAACAAAAGACTTTAAAAACAGTTTAAGTTCGCAACCAGGCAAAGAATAAGACATGGTGTATTGCTACTCTGGTTAAAGATAAAAATCCGATCAAGTGACCTATTTAAATAGGTAACTTTCGCTCTTGCGTAGGCTGGAACGTTTTCAGTCTATAATGTTTTGGCCTAGCCAAAGAAATAAATAAGAGCATGGGGTGAGTGTAAAATTAAAATGGCGAGGAGGGAAGGGATGCTAGGGGGCGACGTGAAAAGAGCTCTTTCGTTTCCCTCTCCTCTCCCCCTTCGTCTCTCCTTCCCTCCTCCCCTTGCGCTTTTAATTTTACGCTCGCCCCATGCCCTTATTTACTTATTTGGCTCGGCCAAAACATAGACTGAGAACGTTCCAACTAGCAAGACACAGAGTTTCCTATGGAGGAGGCTTAGCTCTTGCGGTAACTTGCGGTCTTCCGCTCTTGCGGAGCATATTTATTTTCAAAATAGACCGCGAAATTGAATGGAACAATGCTTCTATTATTACTTTCAACTTACGTTATTTCCAAAGAATTTGTTCAGAGGCGGGCATTGATTCTTTCGGAACAGGGATGATGGAAATATATTTCCATGCAGAAGCTTACAGACACCTAATTAATAAATATAAGAATGACAACACTGGTACTATAAATACAAGTCCCAGTGTTCTCCAGTAACGAAGTAAATTTACTTCGTTACTTTACTTAAGTAAAAAAATCAGCATTTACTTGTAACGAAGTATATTTTTCAAAAAATACTTTTTACTTGTAACGAAGTAAAATTTTTGTTAAATAATTACTTTTTAACCTCGTTACTTTTTGTTTCATCGGCAAAGTAAAAAAAGAAATTCGGAACGCGTTGTCGCGAAATACTCGGGGAACGGAGATAAGGCCCTGGGAACGAGGTTGCCGCTGGAGATCTAGAGTGGAGAAATCGCGTGAAGTTGGTTTTGCATGTGCACGTGATAGGCAACTGTTGAGTTGGCGCCGCCAAAGCCCAGATTAAAGTACAGTACCATTTGTCATGTCTTGTAGTAGTTCGAGAATATATAGTTTGTTTCAGAAGTACTTTTCTGGAATACAGTAAAAACCCGCGTACAAGAACCACCATTTTTCGAGTTAGCCTAAAAAGGTTCTTATATAAGTGGTATTTACTGGGATTTTAGGCTATTTAGGTTCTTAAATACAGTAGGTTCTTATTTTTTTCGAGGAAAGGATGCTTGCTGTTGGTCCAACAACTAGCTCAAAATGGGTGTGGTCACTTGCTTCTGTACTAATATGATCACATAATAAAAAATAACCTTACCCTGCTCTGATTTATGTCCAGTTCCTTTAGGTAACAATTAAACTGCAGTGATGCAATGCAGGAAAATAAAATTTGAACTGTGTTGCAGTGTTACTGGGAAATCTTTTAAAAAATAATTTAACATAATGTCATTACCAAAAGTACAAAATGTGCAAAATTTCGTGTTTTTATTTTCAGTTGTTTCTTTTTATTTCTTTTTTCAAATAAGAACCTGTTACAATTCTTAGGCTAAAAAGTTCGTATAAAATGGGGGTCTAAAAGGCAAATTTTAGCCTAAAGGTTCTTAATTCACAGGTTCTTATACGCGGGTTTTTACTGTATTTTTTGCCATACTTTTACTTAAGTAAGATTTTCAGGTCATACTTTTACTTTTACTAAAGTAAGATTTTCAGGCCATACTTTTACTTTACTTAAGTAAGATTTTCAGGTCATACTTTTACTTTTACTTTTACTTAAGTAAGATTTTCAGGTCATACTTTTACTTTTACTTTTACTTTTACTTAAGTAAGATTTTCAGGTCATACTTTTACTTTTACTTAAGTAAGATTTTCATTTTTACTTTTACTTAAATATAAACTGAGGAGTTACAAAATATCAGTACTTTGCTGAACACTGACAAGTCCTCTTGTCGACAACCAATTTCTGGACAATTACTATTTCATCTAAACACGGGTTTTTTTTTAAATTTAAAAGGATTTTTAAAAATATTTTAACAAAAAAGAAACCACTCTCATTTTCAACACAACGCACTTTTAATACTCCGCACTTTCAACACTCCGGGATTCCGCACTCATCCATGCATTATTTGTTTAAGCGCACTCAAATTTCACGTCAATACTAAGGGGCTAAACTTGGCACGCTAACTTAAATTCGCACGTATTTCCTGTATAACACGCCACAATATTATCGCACAGTTGACGAATTAATTTGATGCGAGCATTGGCGATATCGTAGTAACACAAGCCTAACATTCTGTATCCCGTGATGGTAGATTACAGCGTTAAAAGGCTCACGTGTGACCATTATTTCCTATTTGGTCAAATTACGTCATCTCTGTACTATATATAGTTACGTTAGAGTCTCTAAGACCGCTCTAAGACCATGGTAATTTAAGTCATGCTATTAGTCATATATTATTATATTGACTCTTGTCTCAACCTTGTGTATATCGTGAACAACAAGCCATAGTACCGTAGGTTTCATATATAGCTCTGAATATTGTATATTCCAGCCAAGGCATGTTCACTTTATATGAATACTTTTCCAACGCAGATCACAGCTCAGCGAAATATCCTACTCGTTGATTTAACGCTATTCAGGCTAGAAATGCTTCTGTTCAGATAGGGTTTATGCTACTGTCAGCAAGCCTGAACGTGTTTATTAATACTTGAACCATGATTTAAAAACCAAACAGCAGTATGAAAACCTAGACATATTTAGCAACTTAACTATATATATTTGTAGCCTTTTCAACCATCCCAAACAAATACACGCGGAAGAAAGATTATATGTAAACATATAATCAAACCGCGACTAAAGCTATAGTCATGGTAGATAATCGTGTCTCAACCTTACAGTTAGGACCATAAATACGATTTCGTGTTATTGTTTGGCCGGATGAAAGGGCGATGGTGCAACTTTCAGACACAGCTAATCGAATTATAAACAAACTCTCCAACTATTTGCACTAAGCACATGCGCGCGTGGGTTGTCAGTTGAAAAGCATTGTATCTCTTAGTTTTCTCTAATTTAGCTTCATGTATGCATGTTTTTTGCATATTCCTAATCAAATCGTTAATCCCACACTGGTCAACTCGATTATAGAAAATATAAATAAAATAGCTGTGAAAACAGCTCAGTTCCGTTGGCGACGCAAGTTGTCTTAGTACTGTTTATAATGCTTCTTGTCGCGTCGTCTCTTTTTCGTAGGTGTTCAAATATTGTTCAAACGTTCTTGAATTTGGATTTGGAGCAACACGATCTAGCCTTATTCCTGAAAAGCACCTCACGTTGTGAATCCAAATCAGAGGAAAATTAAAAAACACTCTGACTTTCTATTACCAAATGTTAAGAATTTTAAGAATTGTAAATTTAAGATTTACAAGGTATAAAATTGACTTTAAATTATTGTTGTCATTGCCACAAAGCAGTTGTCACACTAAATCCATGTTTCTGAGTTATAGTAATGAAGTATCGGGTAGGCGGAAATACATATCTCCATGTTATTCGAAACCAGTGATGCTTTCGGAAGGAAGTGGAAGCTCTCATCGTGAGGTATATATAGAGCAGACAGATGACACAGCAACCAAACTCCAAAGAACAGCATCTACTCAGACAGCAGATTATTATTGAAAGGTTTGGTTGAAGTCATGGGCAAGGGCACAGGCCTTTACAGTTTTACTCTAGCAGTATTAGGATCGGGAGGAGTTGGTAAATCTTCCTTAATCAACCGGTTTGTAAAAGAGGATTTCAGTGGCGAGTATATTCCTACTGTCGAAGATGTTCATCAGTACTTCTTGCATTTAAACAACTGTCTGTTTAATCTTACCATTGTTGACACCGCTGGAACACACGACTTTCCTGCTATGAAGGAACTCTTAATAAACGAATCATCGGCGTTTGTTCTTGTCTTGGCAGTCGACGATAAACAATCACTTGAGTACTTTAAAAAGGATACTTCGTGCTTGCTTCAGAAAAGACCTGACGCCAGCATTTTGATAGTGGGCAATAAAACAGACGTGGAAGAAAGAAGAATTTCATCGCATGAAATCACAAGTTATATAGAAGAACAAAGGACGCAATATCCATTTTTCAAGTACAAGTATATGGAAACGTCAGCAAAAACCAATCACAATGTACGAGAGGTGTTTTATGAGACTGTGAAATTACTGAGACCCGCGGCTTGCTCAAGTGCGAATCTCAAGACAAATAAAGCCAAAAAACTCCATCTCTTAGCAAGAAGATGTACAATTTTATAACAAATGCAACGAAATATTACATATTGCGAAATATTTCGCCAGTAGGTCGACGAGGGACTTGAGGTTTTGATTAACACTGCTTGATCATGTAATATAATACATAAATATGAGGAACTACACCGTATCATCTTTCTAATGACCGTATAGAATGTATTCCTGCATTTTTCAGCAGGTGTTCCGTATTCCATATTTAGTTATTCCATCTTAATATAATGAATGATGATACATAGCCATGTATATATATATATATATATATATAATATATATAAATATGTTCATACAAATATGCGATAACGTGTATATAAAAATGTAATTTCTAACAAATAAATTAAGTTATTGGGCAATTACGAAAGAGGCAATTAAATTAAAGAAGCTTATGTTTTCGCGTAGGTATGTAGATATTGTAAATTTACAGTTAATTTTGTAAATATTGTACAAGACAAATAGTATTAACTACTATACTCAATAAAGTTGAAGTTAAAGTGAATTATTTTTATGTGTCTCATAATATATATAAAGGATATTATACATGGATACAAATTTTATCTTCGGTGTCACGAGTAAGCGACGCGAATGAGTGAGAAATATCACCACAAGAAGATAAAATTCGTATCTCCAAGCGGCCATATGTAATATGTTCTGTTTATTATTATTGAAATCGATGAAATATCCAAGATGACAACTTGAAGATAAAAACAAAAGGTCCGCTATGCGTACATGTATCTGCGCCAAAGCCAGCACTGGGAATCTTGTCAAGATCTGTGGGAATCTTGTCAAGATCTTGTCATGATTTTTGTCTTCCGAAGAGGTGGAATGTATGTCCTTTGAAGACAGTCGCTGCGCCGAACGCGTTGAAAACCTTTACGCCAGACGATTTTAGTCTGTCTGACGGCCAGACGGTTAATTTACTTCGATTACTCGTTGTTTTTGTTTTCCGAAGAGGTGGAATGTACGTCCTTTGAAGACGTGTTTAAAATAGTTACCATTTATATCAGCATTGCAATTGACTTTCTTCGAAAATAATGTTGTTGGTCTCGCTCGACCTATAAACAGTCACACTACTGCACACATTATAGGTCAGCGGTTACACCAAAAAGTTAACAAAACCACAACACAATAGCATTATATCTGCACGATGCGCAGATACAATAATATCTTCACTGCTCACAGTTGAGATATTTTTATCTTCACATGTGAAGATATCATTTTTTTGAAATACAGGCTCGTTAAAAATAAACTTTGAGCGTGGTAAATTATGTTTTTGTTGAATTATATAGTATTGAAATAACGCGTAGGCTCAAGAGATGACTACAAAGTCGTTAAAATGTGAATTGAGAGTAGAAATGAACTAAGTAAGCGAAGAACAGAAGCAATGGCTACAACAATGTCAACAAAACAAATTACAGTTTCATTTTCGGTAAAATCTTCCCGTGTAACTTCAATCTCATCATATACTGTTATACCTTCGTGTACCGGACACACAATGGACACAGACTGGTCATAGACATGTATCAAGGTAATATTTTCTCAAGATTCAGAAGCTTTACAAGAACAAAAACCCTACCCATAACCCAAATAAAAACTCTAGTCCTAACCCTATACTACCCTAAATATTTCATACCCTCAATTATTTAAAAATAAATTGGTTTCAATGAATATGATACTCTTTTCATGACCGCTATACATCAACTGTATATTTATCGAAATGATGTTCAGACATATGAACGAAAAACTTTAAAGTTGATTTATCTACAAAGATAAATCAATGGTACTGTACAGATAAATCCAATGGTACACAGATAAATCGATTTGAAAGCCCAGGAAGTTTTCATTTCAAATTACGGTTCTCGCCTGGTACCTCAAATTCACCCCTGTTTTTTAGATTTTCTTTAGCATAGAATAGTATTTCAGAGTCGAAAGTGACCATAGATGGAAAAAATATAAATATTTTGAGTAAAACATAAGTATTTTGAGCTCTGAGATCATTACTATTTAGGCCGTAATTTCAAAAGGTAATATTGTTTGTGACGTCAGATTCTCAATGCTATACACCTGAATTCCAATCGAGGTTACTTGTTTTCTTCGAGAATTAGATGAAATGTCCAGCCTTTCAGACGAAGAATTTGAAAAAGGACCGGCCCATGATTACTATGGATTAACTTCAAGAATTAGCCATGTGGTGTCTTCACGTTGAGAGTTTGACGTCACTTCCTTACGCTGGTCAGGAACCTTGTCGATTAATGGCGGACAACTCCAGATTCGGAGTCAGAAAAATAATACTTGCAATCGTCGAATCTCAAAACGGTTTCGACTGAGTAATATTTAGCAATTCTGCCTTATAAATACGTAAAAATATCGATAGGTAAAAATTTGATCGTAGTACCACTTTAAACATAGCCTGCATGTTGTAGTCAAAAGGTGATTAACTTAGGCAAAGATGTTGATGTTTTCTGTGCAAACATTATGTAAATTTTAAGATTTTGTCCTTGGACGTTTGTCAAACAAAACATACCAAGAGGGGATTACATTTTAACAAAGGATTAGGCCACCAGGTATTTATGAAATTAGTTGGTCGGGTTGTTTTCGAGTTCGTTCTTTACTTGTTCACCGCATCTCTATAGACTCATATTGGCACTAAAAAACTTGATTTCTACGGTGTTGATCCAGCCTCGTACCAGGCGCGCTTGTTTTTCTTTCCGCGGCTTGTATTGATCCAGGTTTTAATAAACACCGACATGTATTTTTTCGTACCATATTTGTTAACACAAGTATTTATCAATGTTTGTTCAGGCTCCTAGGATGAAAGACGTGGGTTTATTTTGACAACTACTGTTTTATTAATCGCGTGATTCTAGCCAAGGGCAAGGAAATGTTAATACCCTTTAAATAATATTCCTGCTTATACACCAGACTACCGTCGCCTGCGTACTACAAATTACGTACATTTCTTCTTTACCAACGGCGTATATAAGAATCAGTACGATGAAGGCAAGATGTGTCATATTTCCGACAAAGTAAAAACTTATCAATTAGCTCTTATTAATGGGCCTAAACTTTGCTATACATAAAACATTTCCTACATAAATTATTCGACTGCCACCCTACATATACAGTAAATACGTACCTAAAATGAACAGGTTTTGTGATTGGCGATATGGAACAAAAGTGGTTAGGGTTAGGACATTGGTTTCTTTGTGGTTGATTCTATTGTTTTATTGTTTTAATCAACCAATCACAAAACTTGATAGTATAGGTCGCTACACATAAGTATTCTCTCCTCGTATCCAAAGTTAGAACAAATGGGTTAATCACGGTAGTTATATGTATTTCCCGAGACGAATGATGAAGTTCTCTTATTTCCCTTTTTTATATTATTTATCCAGTTCTTTTGAGAACTTTTGAGCAGCTATTTATTCAAGTAATCATAAAATGGTATCGATATCTATAGGGACATCCGAAAATGTGGAGAGGAACACTTATTAATCTTACTGTATCATTTATTAATTTTCTCAGATATTCTGTCGGAATGAATGATAAAATTTTAAAATATTCAGATTAAAATATTACGGAAGTTCGTAACGCCCGCGTCTTCACGGCCTACAAGGTTGAGTTTACTTTAAACTTACCCCAGACGCGACAAAACGTCTACATGCACAAGCTACTTTACCACGGGCATTATGATTTTGTTACTGGATATTTGGCGCGCAGCCCTACCTCAACTTTTCTATCTCACGGTGCAGTCCCATACATATTTGCCCGCATATTTGGTTCAGAGCGGCTGTCTTCCGGCACAAGTTTAAGGGTTCGAACCCTGCGTTCGGATATTTGCGCGGACGCGTGGGCAGAATTCATCAACTTTCTTAATGTCGTGGGCAGTCTCGGGTTTCCTCCGGGTTTAATAGTTTTTAAACAAATACTAAAGGTCAATGTTGATGGAATGTCAACTTATAGAATGTTGATTACGATTGATTTATCCAGTTTGCGGGCTAGTTTGTAATAGACGCATCATACATGATTGTGTAGGTTCATGCATGCTTTCACATCGAGTGACAACGTCTTAGTTTGAATCCTGGTTAGACAGCTTGTGTATAGATCGGTGTATTCTCGGGTCATCACCTACCTATACTATCAAGTTTTGTGATTGGTTGATTCAAACAATAAAACAATAGAATCAACCACAAAGAAACCAATGTCCTAACCCTATCACTTTTGTTCCATATAGCCAATCACAAAACCTGTTCATTTTAGGTACGTATTTACCCGTATTCTCCAGAAGAGCATGAGATGGGTGTACATGTAGGCTATTAGGGGCTATAAGGATTAGTTGGTTTGAGGTGACAGGTAATGCTTTTTTGTATAGTGTGTCAGATGCGTGCAGGTTGATCTATTCTACCGACTACCAGGAGTGATTCAGAGCGAGTGCATGAAAGCGGAATTATATAAGCACGAAGTAGATGAAGAAAGAAATCCTTCCACTATCAACTGTAGTGGGCGTAATAGACCACACTTCCTGCATCTCTTTCTCCACTGATGATTTTTCCTGCTTCTAGCACGTAGCTGTCTGACCCTGCGGTCTCTCTCCCACGCGCTAAACTCTACCACGAAATGCAGGTTTTTCCTGGTACTCCCGTTCACGGGTCATCCTTAGTGTAGCTGCAAATGAGGAATGAGCCTCACTAGTGACCTTAGCGATATCAGTTTAAGGTTATAATAATTATAAGTAATACCATGCTGACATGAAATTTGTGGAAGTACCATGTTTACAGACGAAATATAATTTGTATTATTTGAAATTCATTGCGAACTGTCAACCAATCACCCAGTGATAACAAAAGTAATATAATGTTTGCGGGTATTTATTTTGTTCTCACAGGGACATTAACAACTAATATACTTCATTATATCCATGCTAATCGTACCTCCGTTGACGGCCAAACCGGTCTGATTAGAACTAATCATACCCGGTTTGACGCCAACGGAGGTACGATTACGAAAGAACAAAATAAATACCCGCAAACATTATATTAACAAAGGAATAGCATAAAAAGAGGTGCATTAATCATTAAACGTCCCGCTCTTTTTGCACCCTTTTTATGCTATTATTATAAGTAATACAATGGTTTTTAAGAATATAGTGATTAAATCTCCCCAAACCGAGGAATGTTTGTGAAAGTCCCGAGGGAAAGCATGAGGGCGAAGCCCGAAGGCGTCCCGAGGGACTTTCACAAACATTCCGCGGTTTGCGGGAGATTTGATCACTATATTCTTAAAAACCATTGTATTAGTTTGTAATACCATGATGACCGAGGTGAAACTAGTGTTTTCATTGTACAAAACTAATTGATAGTAGGAGTATTGTGTAATACAATGCATGATCAGTGATGTATTCAACAATTTTCCATTGTAGGAAATTAATATAATTGTGTGAAATGTTTAGTGAAAAGTGAATATTAATAAGTCGAGTAATTAACACTTTATCTTACTGTCATTAACATTGTAGTGTAATTATTTTGTTTGTTGTGTAAAACGTATTAACAAAACTCTTTGTCGTGTCTTTGAATTTTGGCTCATGAATTTTAATCAGGGAGAAATTAGAAATCTGCCCGGCTTTGCCGGGAGATTTAGAGATCTCCCCGCTAAAGCCGGGAATATCGTGATTAAACCACCCGGCGAGAACAAAAGAACCCGAGGTCATCATGGTATTACTTATAAAAATCGAGGTAAACATGCAGGTATTCGTATTACTAGGTATAAATTTTCATTTCACAATTTAAATTTCCTTTCAGATACAGTATCTTGTAGCGAATATCAAATTTCTCCCCTAGGCAGCTACCAGTCCCTTTGCAATTTGTGGAAATTTTTATTGGGGATTCAAAATAAGGCCTTTTCTTTTGGCCATGTTTAAAGAGATATATCGGGAACGAATGAACCAAATCAAAAAACGTATCAACAAAAATAACTTATCAATAAAAAATAACTTATCAACTATTTTGGCGTCCTCTATACAGAAAGCTAAAAACTGTGTAGGTTCATATGTAGTTTTAACTTGAAGGGATAAGAATCTCGTACTGGCTCTGAACACGTTACGATATGTTCGATTATCCGCTCTTTTTAAGAAAAACTACGTTCGCTAGCCGGATAAGCTGTACGCATATTGTAAACGATAATTTATCTTTGTTTTAATATATATTGTAGCTTTGGGAGTTGATTATTTCTCAAGAAAACGTTTGTCGAAGACAACCGAAAGTTCGGTGTTTTTGTTTACAAGATGGTATCCGTATTACGAAATTATATTTTTGGGCATGTTCGATTATCCGCGCTTTTAAAGAGAACTAAGTTAGCTACCGGGATAAAACTGTACGTATGTTGTAAATAGATCATTTAACTTTCCTTTGATATATTCTATAGCTTTGGGGGTGGTTTATTTCTCAAGAAAACGTTTTGCCAAAGTTAGGACGGTTACAATCCAATTAGGAGGCTGGTACGAGGGTTCAACGTGGCAGCTATTTGCTCGTTAATTCACTCTATTTGCTCGGCAATGCCTTCTATTTGCGCATCCAGCGTTTTCACCAACCTCGTACCCAGGCGCGGCGGGGAGCGGAGATAAGACTCTGGGTACGAGGTTGCGTTTTCACGTGGATCCAGCCAATCTCGTACAGGTTAGACGGTAATAATTTCATGTTACGAGGTTTCAAATATATTAGCATATATTAGCAACAGAACGATAGATATTATGTATTACCTCGTTCTTTAAAAAACCCCGCTTTAAATTTCTGTTTTTATTCAGAAAGTTAAGCGGGGTAAGGATTTAAAAGAACGAGGTAATACATAACATATTTATCGTTCTGTTACTAATATATGCTAATATATTTGGAACCTTCGTAACAACATTTTCCGAAGATGGCGCCCAGTACGTCACTGTCGGCTTAGTGTCGGTTTCGGAAGCCAACACGAACCAATCCTAACCTTAACCTTTTCATGGACTTCTGAAGCCGACTGTGCGCCATCTTCGGAATAGGTCCCACAGAGTCATCCCATCTAACCTTTTCCGATGCAGCGCCAACCATAGAGATCATAAATAAAACTAGAGGGGGCAATGGGGCCAGAATTTGGGAACCAATCATTGGAGGGCAAACGTCTTGGTTCCAGGCCTTTTCTGCAATTTGAGAACCTCGCGGTCCAAAACAAGGAATAGCAAATTCTACAATTTTTGCGTTTCTTTTTCACTATTTGTCGATTAAGACTGTTGTTCTATTGTCACTTGGACCATTTTCGGCTGAGTAAAAGATCAAAATGATTGCCCTATATAAAATTGCCCTTGCTCCAAGATGGCGGCGTTCAATTGGTTAGCCAGGATTGACTGAAATTAAGATTGGATGCCCCAACTATAAGACTAAGATCTCTGTCACAGAACTGCGTTTTTGACACGCATTTTACAGCTTTTTACACGTTTGTAAAACGTTTCAAAACATTCCACTTGTTATTTGCGGAGATATTCCTCATTTTGTGAATTTTATTTTGTCTATGTGAGAAAATGACGTCATAGGGCATCTAATTTGCATGTTTCAAAATTCTGAATATCTCCAGAACGAGATGACGTATTGAGAAACCGAGAAAGCCATTCTGTTTCATTTTCAAAATAATATCAAAATTGGATAGACGAATTTTTCATTTCAGTAGCACTTTAAGTGTTTATTGTCCCTTATTTAAAGTGCCCATGTGATCAAATTTTTGGTATCCCAAATTTTTACATAATTTGTAAAGAGCATGGCGTTCTTAGTTAACTTGCCAAATTTCAAGCAATTGCGACATGGGAACATGTTCCGGACTTATGCGGGAACGGTTACCAAGCATTTCGCGAAAAGACAACTCCAAAATGCCGCCCAAAAAGTAGGCTAGAAAGGATGTTACAGAGAGTGTTTATGAAGTATAACTTCTTCTTGGAGTAGTTCGTGCATCATATGTGCCTGCAACAAAATCCGACAACGGTGCAATAACAACAACATCCGCCATTTTGTCTGCACCGCAAACTCGTGTGATCGCGGGCGGAAAAATATTCGGATTCATTGGAATACCCGTTTACACTACAAAAGATTCCGGATTCATAAGTATCCAGATACAAAATTTCCACTTTAGATTCCGGATTCAAAATCTCCGGAGACGC
The DNA here is from genome assembly GCA_035772405.1 of Chrysogorgia sp. JL179-B06. Classification (NCBI taxonomy): domain Eukaryota; kingdom Metazoa; phylum Cnidaria; class Anthozoa; order Scleralcyonacea; family Chrysogorgiidae; genus Chrysogorgia; species Chrysogorgia sp. JL179-B06. The sequence continues at coordinate 7,094,827 of JAYKKM010000391.1, forward strand.
GACCAAACCGGGACGTTTTATTTCGGATTCATCCTCTTGTGTGTAAACGGCAAAACGAATCCGGTTTATAAAATAACAAGTGTGCTATGCGTGTTCTGATTGGCTAATACCCGTGTTTGGATCAGGTTATCCAAACACGGGAATTTTGAGGTCGTGTCACACAAAAAGCAAATCATGCCGGCCCAACGTCGTTTTTAAACATTAACATTCTACATAGTTTGCACAATAACTATAAATAAAATATGGCAATATTCCATGTTAATTTTCACAAGATTTTGCAAAAATATAGGCCGAAAATATATAGGAAATTATAAGTATTTAAAGTGGACAAAGCAACGCTATTAGCGAACGAGAATTTCCGTATAATTTATGAAGGCGAAGTTTACCTTCAATAAAACCCCAAAAAGACAACACTTTTATAGACATAGTCTACCAAGAAACATGGAAATGGTGTAAAATGTTTATTTTAGTTCTCGTCGGGCAGGATATTTACGAAGAAACCATTTATTTTGTATCTGTAGCCAACAAAAAATCACCGAACCACACTTCGACAGTGAGAGAAAACCATTCAATAAAACCCAAAAAGACAACATTTTTATAGACATAGTCCACCAAGAGAACATGGAAAAGGTGTAAAATGTTTAATTTACCTCTCGTCGGGTAGGATATTCACGAAGAAATCATTCATTTTGTTCTTGTAGCCAACAAAAATTCACCGAACAACACTTCGACAGTGAGAGAAAACCACAAAAAGATTCTGTGTTGTAGAATATGAAGGCTAGGCAAACTCACAACATCACTTTACATCTGCAGCAATCCAACATAAAGTTAAACGGCATATTTTTGTGATTAAATCGATCTGGAAATATATCTTTTTCATCTTTCCAAGCTGTTTTCCTGATGTTTTTACCAATCAAGCTTATTTTCGGCTCTTTGCTGTCGTCAGCGTCAATAGAAAGCTATCCATGATTGGCCGATTAGTTTAGAAGAACATGAAAGACCTCCCCTGATTGGTAGTTGATGGTTTTGGGGAGAATTGCAATGTTGATCTAATTATATTAATAACTTTTAGTGATATTTCTCTGTGGTTATTTTATAAAAGAAATACCTAATGGGTTTCCGTGTTTGGATAACGTGATCCAAACACTTGGGATGTTGCTCGACTTTCGAAAAGCTAAAAACACTCGCCTATCGGCTCGTGTTTTTTTACGCTTTTCTCAAGTCTCGCAACATCCCGCGTGTTTGGATCACGTTATCCAAACACGGAAACCCATTAGGTATTTCTTAAATCCAAAACGTTCCGGATTCGTGACGAATTTGGAAACTTTTGCTCTAGTGTAAACGCAGTTTAGATTGCGATTAGAGGAAGTGACGTCAAAGATTCAACACTCAAAGCTACTTGGGAAAACTTTCTATTGTAACTTGTCGTATAATTTCCATAAAGCTTTGTCACGTGTTGAGTCTCTGACGTCACAATCACATACTCTGCTGTGGAATCGCGGGCTCGTCTGGAACAAGTTTTGAGCACTGTCGGACAAAATTTGGGCGACTTTGGAGGTTAAATTTCTTGTGATAGAATGTTTGTTGTTCATTTTTTTGGCAAATGCGAACATTTATTAACCTAAAATGATGTTCTTTTAACAAAATTACCAGGAAACGTAATATGATATTTCGTCGCAGGGGCACTTGTTTAAAGAGTTCACAAACTTAATTTTCATTCCATGTACGGCATGAACTTTAAACATCCACAGCTTGCCTTTGCTACTGACGATTTCGTATCCAAACAGCAGAATAGTTCGTGAATGTCGTCGGCTAGGCGATTTTCAAGGCTATTAAATGGGCATTTTTACCTTTCGGTGTAATATTAGGATAAAGATCACCACGAGGAAATCCGTGAATGTCTTGACAGTTATCGACTATATAAAAAATGAAATACATTACATTTTATAGCCTAGGAGTGTGTTCAGATCGTCCAGATTGCAGCCTCCCCTACATAGGTTTAATGCTAAGTCAGGACACGGACGAAAACGTTATTGCGAAAGAGAAAGGTTTTGCAAATGTGAGAAATGGACAACTCAACCGAGAGCTTTATTCTTTATTAAACTTATTATTTATAACGCAATCAGTCTACTTAACTCAACATACATTGCAGTAATCTAAACTTAGTCAGAATCACTATCAGATAAAAGTTTTATCTTTAATTGTCTTAGTGTTTATAGCTGCTTCTCGCGAACTCTTGGAATTTCTTCTTCGACATCTCCACGGATATCAATTTCATTTCCTGCGCTTCTGCACTCTAATGGGCAAATATAGTTGAAGTGGACGTTCAATGTGATTTCCCTTATGTAAGAGAATGACTCCTCTTATAACCCTTTCCTTTGATATGCCTCATGATCACTTTTCCTTTCATCCACATTCCTCTATTTTTCGTCTCCCCGAGGATAAACACAATCTCTCCAATGACTAATTCGGGTTTTGTCTTCTGTATTTTGTGAAACCCCATCAAACTATGGACATATTCTCGTCTCCAGCGAGTCCTGCACGCGTGCTGTCTGGTGTGGTTAAATTGTTTCGCGAATCTTCTCAACTCCTCGCTTCTTCCTCTCCAATGTCTCCATCAATTGTATGCGTATCTTGGCCCCACATGATGTAGCCTGTGTCACAGCCCTGACTCGACTCGGGCTACACATGATGACGTTAGGTGTTAATACTCGATCTTCACCCAGTTCTTTCTCAACGTACGCCAGCAGTCTATTGTTGAGGTGTTGCACTATGTCTATCACCTGCACTGCTTCTAACTGGTCAAAGTTAAGCTGCGTCTTCCCAATTTTGTATGGGAAATTGTATGGGCCCGATTTTGTATGGGAAATTATGAACAAACAGCGAGTGTAACAGAATTGATGGAATTCCCTTGAATCTAAAAGGAAGATGGCACGAATTACTATGTTGTACAAATTAAGTCGTGGTTTATTTGATTTTGACACTGACGATCTGTTAATACCAAGTCAAGAAACAAGAACCCGTAATAGTCATAAATTTAAATATAGGGTACCGCGAGCTACAAAAGACATTTTTAAGTACTCTTTTTATCCTAGAACCTTAAGTGAGTGGAACAAACTCCCTAAGGAAATAGTTTTAGCAGATTCGTTATATGTTTTTAAAGCTGAACTTAAGAGTTACATTTAGATACAATTTTTATTTTATGTAATTTTTATTAGTTTTTTTTTAGTTTATAGTTGGTGTGATAATCGTAAGATTTTTACCGACTTAAAGGGATATGGCAATATAAATTAACTTTGTCTCATTTGAAAGAACTCGTGAAATGGTTATAACAAGACCTTTTACAATTTTCCCTTATCTTTTTTGGTTTTCGAAATAATTTGACGAAAGACAGCGTGCTGTCCGCCATCTTGGAATTATTTTCGATATGCATGTGACGTCATAAGTAGGGTAAAGTGAAATTTTTATCTTGCCAACCTTACGACATTATTAGCCAGAAACTCGATTATGTTGCACTATTTCCATTTTCAATTGGCCCACAACATTTTAAAAAGCCTTCCGCGGAAATTCGGTCACCTATGCAGTAGTTTCATCAGGTTTACCCTGCTTGTGACGTCACCAATTTCCTAGTTAATTAGGTTAAATATTACAACAAGATGGCGGATTGTAGACTGTCTTTTGTCATAATTATCTGAAATATTTCAAAAACGAAGAAAAATTGTAAATGGTCTTATACCATTTTACGAGTTCTTTCAAATGAGACAAAGTTAATTTATATTGCCATATCGCTTTAATAAAATGTAAATGTAAAAATGTAAGGGTCATGTACCGGGTCTTTTTAACCTAAAATCTAAAATGTAATCTAAAAACAAAATCTAATCTAAAATGCCATCTAATTTCCTGTGCTGCATCCAAGAAATCCTGCACTTTCTTGTCTTTTTTTCAAATTGTCATAACTGCACTTTCTGTGCGAAACTCTGGCAACGCGACCGTTGCACTTGCTCCAGTTTGGTTGAATAAATCGTGCATGTAAGGTTACATGCAGTTATACGTATATCTGTTTTTTAACACGACGTCTACTCTAAGATATGGTATCACCAATGCTCTCTCAGGCTTGCCATGGTGTGCTCGATTCCCAAATGGTTGTTTAATTCATGAACGTGTCAAATCAATTTCTCTGTAAATTCCTTTTCGTCTATGTACGCTGAGGTGGGAATTCTACCCCATATTAAAATTGCGGTTTCGTCGCAGTAGTATAGAGAGTGGGGGTACGAGCCCAATCGATGTTAACCGTGAATATAATTACCAAAACATCACCAAATTTGTGTCAAACCACGGCTCGACAAAATTCGCTGTCATTTTGGTAATTCTATATTCACGGAAAACATCGAATAAGCTCGTACCCCCACTCTCTATACTACTATGGCGGTCGTTAATCAAGCTAGACACCCCTCACGTTTTCTACTCAATTGATGTCAAACACGCGCGAGACTCACGAAACAATACCAAATTTATACCAAATCACGATTTTCGCTAAATTTGGTGTTATTTCAGTCATATTTTAAAAATAGAATGTGTCGCTTCGTCATTTTCGCATTTTTTAAAAAAATAGAAAGTGTCGTTTCAACATTTTCACATATTTAAAAAATAGAGAGTGTCGCTTCAACATTTTCGCATATTTAAAAATAGAAAGTGTCGTTTCGTCATTTTCGCATTTTTGTTTGACAAACTACGACCGACGCGTTCTGCTGTTGTCTCAATTCACGCGCGAAAAAAAAACCACTAGATTTCGATTCTAGTGGTGATGTTTTATCCAAACGAGTATCCAAATGGCGCTCTTTTGATTGGTCAATTCACACCAGCGTCCACAACAAATGTTTTATCCAAACAAGTATCCAAATGGATAGCAAAATGGCGCTCTTTTGATTGGTTAGCAACATTGACTAATTTGCATACTAACAGGTGGCCGGTTGTTTTGCGAATTAGTCCGTTTGTTCACTATTTTCAGTGATATCTCTCACTTCAATGTTTTTGTGACCATACGCGTAGGAGTCAATACCATTTTCTAAAAGGTATCGTTTATCATCAAAACAGGATAACGACACTTTATTAATTTCATAACTACCTAGCTGATGTTTGACACTTCTATAATGGTCTTCATTGTGTGTCGCAATTGTTTCTGCTCAAGTAACACACTTTTATAATCTTCATGCTTAATTACTTTTTTAATTATATTCTTTCTGATACCTTTAGCAGTTTTCCCACCACCTCCATCCTCTTTCAAATAACTGTACATTTTACTGCGCAACCCAACGAACTCGATAATTGGTGTTCCAGCGCACTCGTCTTTCATCTTGCCAATGACTTTCTTGTTCTCTTTGAAAGCGAATGGGTTGTCTGCAGGGTAATCGCTATTGTCAAACTTTTCACACTCCATCATAAAGTCAGAATAAACGTCATCAGTTTTAATTGTGTACAGCAGACTGTCAGTGTCGGTGAAGTGTAATCTGCAGGTATCGCTAGAGTACTTTTTCATGATATAATTATAATGAAAATCATACATCCGTGTTTTACTCAAGTCTAGTATGCACATACCCACATATGCAGGTCGATTTAGTGTCAGCGTTTCTTTAACTTTATGGACAGCATATAAGTTCTCGCTAAATATCTTGCAAGACACAAACGTTGGCTTCGAGACAAGCTTTTTTAATTTCTTCGCAGTGGTCACTAATCTTACGTCCACACGCTTCCTCAAGTTTTCCATTGTTTTCCCAAACACGCTGTTGTTCATCAACTTGAAAAAGTCCTTCTCGAAAGCGTTCTTAGCCGCGGTTCTTTTGACTGTATTAAAGTCGATGTACTTACCCAACCACTTAGACTGATCAAACTGTAGGACCCTATGCACCTTTTTGATTTTCAATCCAAGATCTATGTACAACTGCAGATTTCTATAGTGACACACGTACTTTTTTTTGTCCATCAAATTAGTCACCAGCTTCTTCACATCACCAACACTCACATTAAACTTATTTTTGATTTTCGTGCAGTACTCCGACAACATGTCAACAGTTATCTCCATCTTCTCAGGAGCTAGCGGGTAATCGTTATGTAGGTCGTGCAAATGGTCTGGATACTCCAAGTCGACTTCAAGCAGTAAGCCCTTTTTACTATTGTTGTGATAGTCGCATAGATTAACCTTTTCTATTTCTTTCTTAGTCAACCATTTAAAACCACCCGTAGGTAGACTTTGGCTCATTGCCCATCCATACAAATTGTTGGCATCAAGGTACATCAAATACTTCGACTCTTGCGTTTTATCGTACCCCTTCATGTATTTATTATTCGCCACGCCATGTCTGTTACATATGTAGCTCACACCACCACGCATACCCAATTCTATGAACTGGAACATGTCGATGTCAGACAATAATTCGAGTTCCACTCCAGTCATCTTTAACATGGCATCCCAAGCCAATCCAGGCGACGTGAAATAGTGACACGGGTCTAATTTATACTCGCGATGACATGTCTTTCTAAAGTTCTCAAAAACGTCAGCGAGCAAGAGCACATCACTTTTCAAATACAGGTCGTGATACCCACCCATACTTTCAACGTCGAAGTAGTCCCACACATCGCAAGCGCGTTCATGCATTTCTTCCGTAATATGCTCGTCATTCAGAACGCTGTAAAAGTCCTTTTTGGAGGGTAGCTCGCATTCATCGAATTTATCAAAGGAGTCCATATAATCATAGGGATAGACCCCCTTTCTTGTCATAAGTGCCAACCCCTCATCATGAAACACTTCTGACGTGTATTTGAGAGCGTCCCTTGGTAGGTTCCTCACCAAGTTGTCTAGACCACTACTCATGAACTGAAAGCTGTCCAAGAATACCAAGTTTTTTCCAAGCATGAACGCCATGTACTTCTCCATGTTGTTCGGTATCACATTTATGTCTTGACCAAACTTGCCAATCTCCTGCATAATGAAATGGCTATCGTAACCGCGTAAGTTATGAAAGATCACAGGAATTTTATCAGTCAACTTAAAGTTCACATTACAGTCGCGATGTGCGGACCCTCTGTACTCACCTGAGACATGACAGTGGTCTCTCACTCTAACGTCAGCGCCAGTGTACTCAACACTGCAAATATGACAACTTTTAGCCTCGTCAAAGTCCCTCTTATCGTCATCAGTCAGTGTCATTTCTTTGTTAAAGTGACTCTCAGATGTCTCTTTACAATATTCGACAATTTCTAACATCTCCCCAATGAACTTGTTAACTGCATTTTCACCGCGATACACTTTTACTGGCTTACTATACTCGTCATCATAGCAACAAACTAATTTATACCCATAACCACAGTCAACGTGCCTCTGGTAAGCATTTGTGTAGCTACACTTGTTTGATGGTGTTGCTGTGTGCACCTTCTGTGTGATAGCCTCGAAGTCTGCGTACACCACAAATGGTACGTTTAGTTGTCTACTATAATTCTTATATTTCACCTTCATACCTTTTTGCGGCATTTTAATAGCTTGCTTCCCATTGATGACCAAACATACTTCGATATGGCGTTCAAGCACGTCCGCTCGGGTAAAACACTGTAAACAATACCTACAAAAGTGCTTTCTCGCCTTATGCTCTGTCTGACGGTACATGAATTTGTTGAAATCGCGAATGTACACATAATGCTTGTTGCTATCGGTAGTTATCAACAATAGGTCCATATGGTCAGGATACACCTCCTTAGAAACGTACACAGGGAATGGCTGCTTATTTTCATACCCAAAGACATTAATGCTAATATCGTTAGCCTTTTCGATCTTGTTGTAGTCTTTGAGTGTGACTGGGAAGTCAACTCCGTCGTAATTCAGCTCGCTGATGTGGCTGACGTACTTCGACGTTCTATCAGAGTGTTTTCCAACAGGAAACTTATGTGCTAGGTGGCACCATCTAAAACACTCGTTGTCATCCCCATTATTTACGTTTATCAAGCCCTTCTTACTATTGCGCAGCTCCTTTGGCAACGCAATGTAACTACTCCCACTCAAAGGTCTATAAATAGCGATATTAACGTAATGTGCGTTTTGTCGATAGTCCATCCAGACCCCTCAGATAACCACCCAGCTATCCGCGTCAAGATCTGTTCCGATCCGCGATTGGCAACATCCTCAATATCATGCTCATTAATGACGACAAACGTTCCGCTGTTAAAGTAGGCAGTTTTATATGTGGTCTTATTGAACCCTAAATCTTTCTCGAAAGTGATCTTAACTGTCTCTACCACTTTCATTCCGTTGGTCTCACCCAACTCACGTCTCAAAAGGTTAATGACAGCGCTTCTAGTTTCGTTTACCTGATTGATGTCTCTAGCGTTAACCACCTCGACTCCATAAGACCTTGTGAACCCTCTCAGTGCTCGATCCAACAGCCGTGGGCTATGGTCTTCAACTGCGGGTTGCGCTTCCTGATTTCTAACAAGACGGTTATGCGTCCGACTACCAACGTTAGCTCGCCTGTTTGTCAGTGGATTAACAATAGTCGCGTTTGTCGTGTCACTAAAAACACCATCTCTAACAAGTCGATTGTAGACTCGCCCATGAACATTGACTGCTCTACCTGTTAGTGGATTTACAACAGCACCAGTTCTAGCGAGTGAGTTTTCTGTGACGTCGCCCATGGCTTCTATATACTACACTTGTATTTTTTTTTCCTGAGCCACTCGTTGTAATAACGATCGCTACTTTCACACCATCCCAACTTTGGATACACCACCCCAAACAGATTGTCGTCAAACTTCTCTTTCACCTTTCCGTCTTTAAGGTCTGACACCCTTTCGAGTGTCTCGAGTTGTCTTCTATGGCACAACCTAATAATGTAGTATCCGTATCTGCTGACGTTTCTACCCTTTATCAAATTGCATGAGTACAACACATTGACAACTTTCAAGAAGTCCTCTTTTAACAACTCAAGGTGCTCAAACTTCACAACGTTCCGTAGTCTCCTTCCCATCCACCAAGACCGCTTGTGAACGCTTTTTAGTCGTGTGAGTCTCATGTCACTATAACTCTGAGTGTAACCCCATTCGATGTCGCCACACTTTGGACATGCGTACCCACCACAGCCAGTCATGTTTTTCACAACGTCGCAATCCGAGCAGTAGTAAAACCTGAAGGTGTCTCCACACTCAATTTGCGTCTCATTCGCGATCTCATCAATTGTCAAACCATAACTCATCTGCCTCATAAGTTTGTCCATCACTTATACTACTCCAACATTTTTTTTATCGAGTGAGTACCCATACCGCTATTCCACTACCCAAACCTAGCGCACCAACAAACAACAATTGGTATTCCCTCATTTCCGCACTCGGTTGGTAGTAATCCGCAATCTTCGGGCTCTCAGTGAACACTCGACCGCTGTAGTGAATGGTCATTACGCTTCTAAGTTCTTCCAACGCGTGGTTTGTGTCATTGATGTCAGCATTAGCGTCTGAGAGCTGTTGTCGCAAGCGTTGAATCTGATCTTTTTTAGCGATCTCATTTTCATACTACACTTCTTTCGCACTGGCTAACTGTTCCAACGCATGGTTGTGTCTTTTCATCTCAGCTTCATAGCCCGTATGATTAAACTTTGAAAACATAAAGCCAGCACCTGCAAAAGCTATCGCATTAAAAATCCCTCCAGCCACAACACTCACCATTAACTTACGTTGATTTAAATGGATCTGTCGGTATCCACTTTTTCGATTGTATCCATTTTACTAACAGCGTTCCTGCACCAACAGCTGCAGCGAGCTTCACTGTACCTTTCACTGTCTCTGGTGTTCCTAATGGTTCCCCCAAAGCCTTTTTCGAAATCATACTCACTACCACAGCGCCAGTCGTAACAAGTAGCGCATCATACAATTCATTCATGAGTTCTTTTCGATCGATCGCAGTCATATACATTGTCGTGTGTTTTGTTCAAGAATCAAATGTGTCGAGTGTTGGGCGACGAGTTCTACGACTCTCTGACACACTAGCTACTGCAGTACTCACGGGCTCTAATCGTGTCTCTTTTTCACTGCTAATTGTGTACCATAGCGAAGCGCCAGCAATGACAACACCAAGTGTTCCGACAATGTAACCATAGCTCCACTCACTACCCTGTTCTTCGTTGACTATCATTTCACGCATTTTCTTTTCTTTCGCAGCTTTCGATATCTCAGCCAACGTTTTACCAGCAGCGACGCGCTTTGGGTCCTTCACCTTAACACTTTTCACATCAGCCGTGATCTTTGCTTCAACAGCCGTCTGTGAGTCCTCAGCCATCTAATACACTATCATGTGTTATCTTACTCACATGCAGTTGACCTCACAGGTGTCTCACAGTTGACCTCACAGGTATCTCACAGTTCCCCAAACGAAACGCATTCAAATTTTTCTGAGAGGGTATAGTGTATCATGACACTTGGAGTTGAGACTTACGTGATTCCCCGAAACGCTTGCAGACCAGTGATCAACGAGATCCTACCTGCGGTGCGAGGCACAAACATTCTCAGTGTGTCCGCTACGATTCCGCAAGACGCGTCTGGGCCTGACGTTCTAAAGCAATACTCATCAGTCTTTAAGTTAAGAGTATCTTGCGCTCCAGAGTCACCTCAAACACACAAAATGCTTAACACTACCATTGAGCTTCACAACGCTTTGGTCCTTCACGACAAGTGTCTTGCCAGTAGTCTGACTCGCAGTCTTACTGACATAGCCCTCATTGGAAACTACTTCGCGTGTCGAGACGTCTATGGCGCCATCGATGACTACTTCCGTGACGTGTCCAGATCGTCTGCTATGAATCTAGGGAGATACATCGAGGTGCTCTTCGCGAGCCTTATGTGGAGACCTGATTTCCTAAAGATAGAGGCATGGCTAGAGATCGCTGCAGAGCGTCACAACGTTGGTATTTGTCTATCGTGCCACGACATACTCAATGCAGACGACTCTATAGATCACATGAACTCGTGGGATCACGTTTGGGCCACAGGGGACTCACCAGTCTATGAGTGCTATCCATGTGGTGTGGTTAGCGACGACCCAGGGTTCCGCTCAACACATGAGAAATTGAGCTCCCACCTCGAAAACCTTAAGTTTCGCCAACAAGTCGATTGTTGGTAGAAATAGTCAAAAAAAATATTTCTCTGAGGGTATAGTAACCATGACAGAGAAAGTTGGTAAACTAGAAATCGTGATTGGCCCCATGTTCGCAGGAAAAACGACAGAGACTCTTCGTAGGTTAGTCGCGTTAAGTAAATCAGGGCTCAAAGTCCTCTACATGAACAACGCAGGCGACACTAGACGAACTGACCACACGTTCTCCACACATCGTCAGACCATCGTTGTCGGATCAGACAGTTTACCTGCAAAGTTAATCACCAACCTTCCGAGTTCTTCCAAACTAACTGACTACAACGTCATCGGCATTGACGAAGGTCATTGGTACTCTGATCTACTCCCAGTTATTCGTGACTACATTAGAGCTGGCATTCACGTCATTATTTGTGGTCTCATAACAACAGAGCACTTAAAAAAACTTGGTGAGCTTGACACACTCTTTCCAATGGCAGACGACATCACATTTCTAAAAGCGTATTGCGCTGTTTGTCGTGACACCGACGGAACAACTGTTGAAGCGCCATTCAATTGGAGATATAATCCAGGGCCATCGTTTGTTGGTGGTGCTGAACAATACAAAGCAGTGTGTAGACGTCATCATCCTTCCACACAAAATTAAGGGTGTTCTCAATACGTCCCACTTTTTTAAATTTAGACATTGGACACATGAAGCGCCCAATGTCATAGAGACAACATTTTTTCACACGCATAGACATTAGTCGCGCACCACACAGTGATGTCTCTCGTGGTTACTTAACGCTGCTTTATTTTTAAATTTACGAAAACACTGGGAACATTGAAACCCAATGTCAAAGAAATATTTTATTATCGTGGTAATAGCGCCGTCGTATGAGTCGCACAACAATGTTAGATAACCAGCGGACTTGTATCTGAGTAGCAGAGAGTCTTGCTCTTTGGATGTCTTACCTGTGCCACCTGGGTTCTTGAACTCAATCACAAGCCCGCTATGCTGTCGGTTTGCATTGGCAATAATCAAATCAGGTGTTCCACGTTGGTAGCCTTTTTTCCACGAATTTATTCTCTTCGCAGAAGTGTCTTGATTTTCACCACAAGCGGCTATCAAAATAGCTTCTGGATAATATTTCCTAAGAAAACCAACGACTTTCGTGTGAAGATCGAACTCAGTGATCATTTTAAGCTGATTGTGTTTGAGACCGACGTCAGCTACAGTCTCTCTAGCACTTGGCAAGACTTCTGAGTGCACCCACCTTCCAAACTGTTTCGCGCGCTCCATTTTACTCGAGAACACCAACGAGTAGACCCCAAGTTCGTTGATAAACGAGGCCTGTTCCATCTTCATTTTGCAGTCAGGTTCGACGTGGTCGTGTACTGCATCTTTTGGTCGAGCATAACCTAGAGCGCTCGCGACTTCTTTCGCTTTGAACCATATATCACCGTTATTCATAACCGTCGTGATTTGGTGACCATCGAAATCAAATAGTTGAAGTGCCATGGAAGTCATCACTATATAGTCTCCCACAAAAAAACTATTAGATGTGGGCGTTAGGTTTTTTATAGATCTGGTTTGTTGTGTACCAACGCATCAGATGTGTTTTATTAGTCTTCGGTTTGCTACGTCGTCTGAAAAAGTCTCTAATGTTACGAACCAGCTTTCTAAATCTTCGAAGCTGAGATCCTCGAAGCTGAGACCAACCCATTTTAACTTAGGTCGCGTCTTCTACCACTCCCACAGTGTCTGATTCTGGTAACACGATAGGTTTGCCGTAAGTCTTTTTAGACCTCATACCAATCTCAGCGTGGAGCTCGAGAGTTATATCACCGCGACCAAATGACCCACCAGCTTTGAACATGTGATCAGTCGTCTTATTTATTTTATATATTTCACGCTCTTTTGAAATACATGCCCCCATATATTTAACACTGGTTTGGAAGATCACTTTAATGCGTCGAACATTCACTTTATACCATATTCCTTCATCATTTCTCCACCTATGATTATGATGTCTCGGTTCGCCATGTAACCACTCACAATTTTCACACCGTAGAATTCTATCAACGATGGGTACGCATAAGGTGCGAGTGGTATTCTTGGTCGATGTATTCCAAAAATTGTTCCATAGGGCGTGCCTATCTTTTTCATATTCGCTATGAAGTCTGAATCGGTTGACTTGGTGTTGTTGACCCTGACGTGTGAGTTGCTCATTTGCCAGTGTACTGATATCATATGCATTTTAGTGAGGTCAACACCACTCGGAATAGTGCATATGCTCTCCATTGCTTGGTTGCTACCACCATACGCGAGTCCATTAGCCATACCAGTCTTGTACCCTATGAACTTATCCCACTGACCGTCGTCGTTTGATATAATTGTCTCCCAATTTGACCCCGTGGCTCTCATAGGTAACCGCACTACAACAAAAATGGAGAGGTCACACCATTGCATACTGGGGCAGTTAAAGTGGAGACCTGACTCGAGTGGGAGTGGTGTTAACTCGGGGGATAGAAAACTGTGGCCTGCACCGTTGACGCCAATAATAGGACCATAAGCTGAGTTGTTTTGCACTAATTTACTTGTCTCACCGATGGCTTTCACTTTGTTTGAACCATTGGTGTGAAATTCCACGTTTTTCGAGGCGTGTGTGTTAACGTTGAAGTCGAACACAACATTATAGGACTGACTCTTGAGGAAACCTGATAGCAATTGCTCTAGAGTTCTTTTGTTTGCGGCGTCTGAGTCATCGACTGGGTCTGCTACGTTTTTTATCGCTGAGCCTTGCATGTCTATGAGCCCGGACATCCTTCCACCGGTCGCGCTTAATTTAGGATCTTCGTCTAGATGTCTTTTCGTTCTCTTTAGTATTTTATCGTGAGGGTCGTCAGACTCATACCCATAGTTTAGACTCATTACTACTTCAAGGTGTATTTGCTTACTAGATAGCCAGAGACTGCTGAGAACCCTAACACTATCGCTAGCGTTGTCGTGTCTGACTTACTTGTGGTGGTCTGTGCCTTCTGATTGGTGGTGGCCACTGTTTTCTTTACGGGTGGTACCAAGTTAGTCACCACATTTTCTTGGTGGACTTTTTTAGCCACAGTCGTTGGTGTTGTTGCATTCAAGCGAGTGTTCACTCCAAATCTCATGGACTCTGTAGCAATCTTTAATAAGTTGTTGTACCCAGCGATTTTATTCTTGAGTATCACCACATTACTTGGCATTAACCATGTACTTGGCGACACTGCAAGATTCTGGACAACGTTGGTGTCTCTAATCGATTTATTCATGTTGAGAATCCATGTCGATACGTCGTAGTTGATAACACTGTCAGCAAACAACTTGCGGAATTCTTGTTGGGTTTCTAAACTTCCTGCAGAACCACCAACGACAGATACACGTGTTCTCGCTTGCGCACCAAGTGTGGAGTACACAAAGGCTTCTATGCTTTGATTTAGATATTGTAACCCAATGTTGGTAAAGCCGTCTGACAATCGCGCGACGTATCGTTTATAATCATTCTGAACGTCGTTGAGTGTGAAGACTCTGGATTCGCCTAAAGTGCCATCGCTCAGGACTTTACTCTGGTAGTAGTGTTTTCTGGGGATCTTGGAAATCTTACCATACAATTCGGAAGCGTTGAATTCTCTACTTATTGATTTCATGGTCTCACCACCTTCCATTCTTCTGAGAAGTCTTCTAATGGTGAAGTACACATGAAATCTCATCACACTTGTGACCACAGGGTGAACTTCTTGTGACACTGATAAATGTTGCAGCGAGACTCCACAACAGAAACTTGCACAATACGTCGCAAACACAACACGGTAGTAAGATTCGTTGTCGTCCCACTCTGGCATGGTCTTTGACGTAGTGATTTGTAAGGTTGGTAGCTTTGACATGAAGTAGCTATTTTGGTTAATAAAGACTTTGAAGTTACTCACTGGATAATTCAACACATTTTCTGTTGGGTAGCCATCCCAAAGTCCCCAGTGGTTCTTATGGCCTTTTGGTAGTGGTTGGATAGTTCCACCGCCTTGCCATATTATTGGGAACTTACTATTGTGTAACCACTTCCACATGTTTTTATCATTTTTGAAGGTTGCGCTGGTTATGTCTGTGCTGAGGATGTCGTTGTTTCTGAAGTACACGTCAACACCTAGGATCTCACCATCTTGTGAAATATTTGCATAGAACTCGAATTTGCTTAAAGTAGCGTGAGGGTACTTTTTGATGAGGTCTGCCTTCGCGTCGTGTGTAGCCTTTGATGTGTTCGCCATCGCACGTTTGTAGTGCTTTCCATAGTAGTCGTGAAGGGCTTTCTGCATATAATATACTGTATGTTATACATAATGCGAAAGTTGACGGTATTCATTGAGGGTGCGGAAAAAATTGTGTCCTTTGACAACGCGATGATGGTCATACACGATAACCCATACATTATGGTCAAGACAGCCACTGTGTTTTGGGACTACCATAACACAACAAATGACGACAGCATTCAGGTCTTCACGCTGGATGACTCTAGGGTTGGCTCTTTTAAGAAGATTAAAGTGGGTGAAGGGTACTTTAGCGTCGACGCATTGGTCAAAGTCTTAAAACATGAGTCTAACGAGCATAAGGTGAAACTTGAGATAGAGAAACTGACACCCACAAGCAAATGTAGAGTCAAGGTTAGTAGTTCAGCTGTGTTAGACACCCTTGGGCCTCTACTTGGTTTCGCGAGAGGTGAGGTGATTCAGAACGACTTACAGTGGCACACTAGCCCAAACGAGGTCGACATGTATAGAGGTCTGAAGTACATAGAAGTTTCGTGTGACGTTGTTGAGACGGAGAGCAATGTAGGTATTGATGGGAAGCGTAGCAATGTGATCACAACGTTGCCAATACCCACCGGGCAGTCTTTGAATGGGTCAGTGCAACGTCATGTGGACATTGAGTCTAAGGTGAGTATTAAAAAAGGTGTTTACTCGAGTATGACGTTTCGCGTCAAACCAAATAACGGCGATCTCAAAATTGGCGCGGTGCTATTGGAACTGTATATTGTGTGAATTATATGGAGCTTGGTGTGGAAACAGAACAAGGGTTGCGAGACATCTATTATAGTCCCAAGACAGGGTACACTGGTGCAGAGAGGTTGTATCAAAGTGCATTAGGAGACGGATTGAAAGTAACTAGAAAAACAGTGAAAAAATGGTTGACCACGCAGGACACTTACACTAGGTACAAACCCATTGTGAGAAGACATAAGTTCCGTGCGACCTTCGTTGGGTTTCTTGGTGAAGAGCTCCAAATGGACTTAGTGGACATGAGTAAGTACTCAAAACAGAACAAAGGGTATTATTGGATACTAACAGGTATTGAAATATTGAGTAGATATGCTTTTGGCATTGCGGTTTATAGAAAAGACGCTAAGAACATGACTGAGGCTGTTGGAGAGTTGTTGAATGACTTTAAAGATCGGTTTGGAACCACACCTAAGTTAGCCCAATTTGATGATGGACTTGAGTTCTACAACGTTGGGGTGAAAAGCTTGTTGAAAGAACATGGTGTTGAATATTTCAGCACTAAGAGTGATAAAAAGGCTGCTGTTGTTGAGCGTTTTAACAGAAGTCTCAAGAGTATTATGTGGAAGTACTTTTACACCCGTGGAACGTATAGATGGATTGACGTTCTTGACCAGTTTGTGGGCAATTACAATAGCAATGTGAATCGCAGCATTATGATGAAGCCGAAGAATGTCAATAAGTCAAATGAGGGTGAAGTTTGGACCACTTTGTTTGGTCATCAATTTGCAGACAATCCATTGCCGAAGTTTAGAGTTGGTCAATCGGTGAGAATTAGTAAATACAAGAGTGTGTTCACAAAGGGTTATGAAGCTAACTTCACTGAAGAGCTATTTAAAGTGGTGAAAGTTATTCGTGGTGACCCGAATGTGTACGAAATTGAGGACATAAGTGGTGAACAGATTATTGGGAAGTTTTATGAGCAGGAATTATCGCTGGTCAATAAGAAACATGGTGGCGATGTGTACAGAGTCGAAAAGGTGTTGAAAAGAAAGAAAGTCAGAGGGAAGAAGATGGCGCTGGTCAAGTGGTTGGGTTATGAGAGCAAACATAATTCGTGGATACCAGAAAGTGATATTCAAAATGTGAGCTAATGTAATATGGCTGAAGGTGGTTTCGACGACTTTGAGATGGAGGGCTCTAATGAATACAGAGATGTCACTGACGATGAACTAAAATATAGTCTCGAAAAAGTCACTCAAGATCGCAAACTAGCTCGGGACGACCCAAACGTCACAGTCGACGAGATAATTAGACTAATTAAAGTGGAGAGTGGACTGGATCGCGAACGTAGTAGAAGATTGCGTCGACATATGGAGGGGTTTTTTAGTGATCTTACAACGTGGTTTAATAACAACGCAAGAGATCGTGAAGACGTCGTGAGGAGTGCGCCATTGTTAGACACCAATACGGAGTACGTCGACATACCTGGACTAACACCAATCGAGAACCGTAAGTTGAATAGCACGCTCAATCCAAGCGAGAGTGTGTCGCGCGAGTCAAGAATAGGCGACACTGGTGCACTACAAATAGAAGCGGATCACTATCGAGAAACGATAGATGGAGCGAACGAAAGATTGGCAGAGCTTGATAGAAAAGCTGACCAAAGTGGTCTCACACCCGACGAAGAGCGAGAGTACGCTGGTTTGTTTGAAAGAGTGGTTGGGCTTGAAGAGGCTAGAGACAAAGTCTTAGAACAGCGAGAAATAGAAGAGGTTAGAGAACAACAAGAAGTCGATATTGACAGATTGCAGAAGTTCAAGAAATGGGCTAGAGAAAATATGGTTGGGTTGAGTGCTCTAGCGATTTCAGTGGCTGCAATTATAACAACTATTATTATCGCTGGGAGGTCTAATGTTATGAAAGGCGCTATGGCTACGAGGTCGTTCGCACAAGCTGTTAAGAACGCGATAATGAAGATGGGTCCATGGGCTGTTGGGTTGGCTAACTTAGTTTATGACGCGCTGGTGGTAGGCGCGAAGGGTCTCGCTTGGTTAGCTCAAAATCTGTGGGTGTTTGCGGTGACATTCGCGTGGCTTGCGTATAATTATTTAAACTAAAAGCAAGCGTGATTCATGGATACCAGAAAGCAATATTCAAAATGTGAGCTAATGTAATATGGCTGAAGGTGGGGAAGGTTTTGATGACTTCGAGATGAAAAACTTCAATGAGTACGATGACGCCACTTCATGATAAGCAACTAGAAGAGGAGCTCACCGAGACTGACGAGTGGCTCAGCGAGGTAACCATTGAGTACGGTGCGAATGAGATGCCGAAAGACGTTCGTGTTAATTATGATAACAACCTCGACATTGTGAATAAGATAAGAAGTGTGCTAGCTAGAAGGCGAGGTGGGCAAAAAGAGACGTCATTTATCGACACTGACGATGGTAAAACGGTGACAATAAGAGGAACTAACGTAGAAGTCCCAACAGCGGAGTTTGTCAAACAGGAGTCGTATGGTGACGTCAATGACATAAGCTTCAATCTAGCTTTTGAAGAGGAGAGAGAAATCGAGAGAAGACTGGGCGAACTAAAAGCGTCCAACAAAGAGCTAGCAAAAAACGAAGTAAAAAGAATCAAGCTAATAGATAAGAAAATACGTAAGTTGTATAAAAAAAGACTCGGTCGTGATGACGCGTCAAGGAGCGTAGTCAACAGGTCACAGGTGACGGGCTCAGGGTCCATTCTTTTCAAACCGATGAGCAAAGATGGTAAATACGGGAAACCCAAACGAATTCTAATACCTGGGAAAAACGGTTTGACCTACAGTAAAGACAAGGGTAGTAAAAACGCGATTGAGCAGTTCAAACAGCTGATTGGTCAAATCCCTGAGAGTGTAGAAACAACAGCTGTCACAGCAGAAGCGGCCCCAGATGACTTCCCAGTAATTGAAACAAAAGTGAACTATGATGACATACCTGGGCTAACACCAAACGAGAACCGTGAACTGGGTGGTGCGCTTAATCCAAGCGATAGTGTGGTGCCTGAGTCAAGAATAGGCGACGATGGTGCGCTGCAAATACAAGCAGACCACTTTCAAGAGGCGATAAATACAACATCAGACAAACTAGACGACGAGGATGACGAAAGCATTATCTTTGGGTTGAGAGAACGTATTGTAGGGCTTGAAGAAGCGCGAGATAGAACTATTGAGCAACGACAAGTAGAGGAGGTTAGAGAGCAACAAGAAGTCGACATTGACAGGTTTCAGAGATTCAAGGAATGGGCTAAAGAGAACATGGTTGGGTTGAGCGCTGTGGCAATTTCAGTAGCTGGAGTTATAACAACTATTATTATCGCTGGTAGGTCTGCTGTTATGAAAGGCGCTATGGCCACAAAGTCGTTTGCACAGGCTGTTAAGAACGCGATAACGAAGATGGGTCCATGGGCTGTTGGGTTGGCTAACTTAGTTTATAATGCGTTGACGTTGGGTGCGAAGGGTCTCGCTTGGTTGGCTCAAAATCTGTGGGTACTCGCGGTGATATTTGCGTGGTTCGCTTATGACTATTACAAGCTAAAACGGTAGTAACAAAATATGTGTAAAGTATATGAACGTCACGTTAGCAGAATTGAGTCCTGGTTTTAGACGAGCGACCATGGGTGTCATAAAAGGGGTGAGAACGCAGCATGTGATCACGTTGAACCCTAATAAAGTCAGTCCTGGTGAGGAACTTTACATTGATGTACCGAAGCTTAAGGTCAGTAGCTGTTTGGTGCCTGGATCGTTGGGTTTAGTGTTCGACTTTAAGAATGCGAACGACAAAAGTTGGTTCTTGAATAACGTGAGCAAGTTACTTTGTGAGAAGCTTGTTGTGAGACTAGCTGGGGAGACTGTGTATGACAACAATGGGGAAAATTACACTGGCGTTTATCGTGTCCTTTGGGAGAGCGTTACTGCGCGAGACCAAATGATTGACTATGGTGTTGGTGGTGAGAACTTGAGAAAGTTAATCTCTAAGGACGACAGTGGTGCGACAAGTGGAAGCGTTGCTAAAGTTAGTGATGCATTGATGTTTAGTGTGATTGGAACGAAACAGCGAATAAAGCTTGGTAAAATCATGGATGACCATGGGTTGTACGCTCCTTTCAGTATGAACAACAACTTGCAGTGTGTGATCACACTTCCGAAGGCCACAGACATCATGGTGGCGCAATCCAACGAGAGTGTAGGTGGGTACACCCTGGAGAACCTCGAGCTTGAGTACGAAACGATCGATAACCAGGAGCTCTCTGATGAAATAACGTCGGGTTACGCAAGTGGTCGTAGTTTGTCATACGAACACGTTACGTTGATGAAAACCACTGAATGGGATAAAGGCATAACCATTGTGAACGAGAATGTTAATCTTCCAAGAAAAAGCATGAAGGCAATCGTGTTGTTATTCACGAACAAGGTGCGAGCAGACAGTGAGGAGTTTCTTTACCCAAATATCGAGAGTGTTAGAGTCACAATTGAAGGTGTGCCAAATAGCGTGTACTCACACAGCAAAAAATATTTTTCTTATTTTAAGAAAAAAAAAACTTATTTTAAGATTTTTTTTTCTTAAAACAAGTTATTTTTTTCTAGGGAGAATGGTAAGTTATTCTTCTTAAGAAAAATTTCTTAAGAAAAATAAATTCTTAAGAATTTTCTTGAGAATTTCTTAAGAAATTTTTCTTAAGAATATTCTCCCTAGAAAAAATGACAACTTGTTTTAAGAAAATATTTTCTTAAAATAAGATTTTTTATTCTTAAAAAACAAGTTATTATTTTAAGAAATATTCTCAAAACAAGTTATTATTTTCTTGAGTGAATTTAGAAGTTCTATACGATTTTCTCAATTTTATGGTTAATAATAAGAAATATTATACGTGAAATGAAATAAAATTTAAATATTATATAAAATCAACAATGTTTTATGATAATACATAACATAATGTATAAAAAAAAGAATCGTACAAATGCATACAATACAAATATACTTCCGAAGGAACAATAAAATATATAATATGCATAAAAATATTGAAAGTTTTCAGTTCAAACAACTTATACAATAAATGTTATACAAAATATCCATATAACCATATAGATACTATTATAAAAAAGATGTATATTATTATACAATACTGATACAATTTCGATTGTGATTGACTAAAAGCCTGACAAAATATCAATAATTGTCTGTAAAGTGTAGATGAAGTAATTGTTAATTAATAAAGTTGAAGTCGTTTACACTGAAGCGTACCTAAAGAATAATACAATTATTGAATTTGGTTATCACATGATATCAAGAATTATCAAGGCCCTGTTTGTGTCATCCACGTCAGTCTTCAGCAGATAACACAAACCTCGGCCTTAATAAGTCTTGATATCATGCTGAACTTCATCCAATATAGTTGTATAATATCTATATCATAACATTTTTACTCAATTTTGGTCGGCTGTTGCATGTTTGGTCGGCTGTTGCACCTTTTCACTTTGCTATATATATATTATATGTTTACAGTACTGTATTTGCTTTGAACATCCATTAAAAGGGACAGCAATGTCTTGTGGCATATTGTTACATCGTTGAAAACAAAATACGGCAGGATATTCATCCATATCTCATTTTGCTTTGTATAGTCAAAAAGATGCAAAAAAAAACCACAGTAGTGACAGTAGCTTCCATTTTGAATAAGATTCTTTTTTCCACAATTACTGTACATATACAAAATATTTATCAAATACCAGCACTGGTAGTCATTCCCCACTTGTTTTGTACTCCATGTATCTGAATCCTCATAATCCTTAAAAGAAACAAATATTAGTTTAGTAAATAGAAACAAAATATTTTCTAATTACAGTATATTTTAATATCATACAATGTCTAGGAATGAGTTGTGTGTAGAACCTGAATGGAAAACAAAACTAACTACTTTTCCAAAGGTGCAGACATTACAGTAAATGTTTTGTTATATTATATCAATCTATTCAGACAACAAAACATCACAAAACAACTTATCCAGTACTATGATGACAAATAGCATGTTCGCTTATTGTCAATATCTCATCTCATTCTAGAAATATCTTGGTTTTTGAAAGATGCAAATGAGATACCTTGCAACACAATCTGCACAAAGAAACTAAGAAAAACTAAATGAGTAATACAATGATGGATCCAGCTTGATCTGGTAGGGGGTGCTAGCAAAGTGAGATCCTGTCGAGGCATGACCGAGGCAGGTTGGAGTGCCCTGAGGCAGCTACTTTTTATACCTATTAATACCTATGAATCATATGATAGCTAATATATGAATCATACTGTATATCCAATGTATGAATCATATGATAGCTATGATACCTAAAAATTAGATTTGACAAAACAATTGGCACCCTCACTGCATCCCCCATTGGCCAAGACTAGGGGGTGCACACCCCTGTAAATCCAACAATGGAGTAATATACCTAGTATACTAAGCATGCTCAATGAAGTGTATCATTTTTATTAGCATTCTCTCAAGGCATCTCATTTGCATTTAAAGAAAATATTGACCAAGCCAGAACACCATTCTTCCTTATTTAATAATTTGAATAAAGTGCAGTTTTAGATAGGTAATTTAACATATATAATGGCAGGCTGAAAAGCAATGGGTTTCCATGGAGCAATTACTGTAGGTCATACAATGGAACTTCTATAACATATCTTTTTTAATTTGTATATTCAGCATTATTTTATTCTCTGTCAATTTATTTAATATCACACTTTTCCAAGATATCACTGACATACAGAGACAAATGTTATTACCCATAATTAAAATATTATGATATTACAGAACATGTATAAATTCTGAAATATTTATATAATACATGCAACTAGTGTACCAGTTACTGATACAGTGCATGACATATGATTACATTCACCAAATTTATTTAATACCACCACACTTTTCAAGTCAGCAACTTAATGTCATTTGTACTGGTACATCAGCCAGAATTATAACTAAACTACGGTATATATACTGTATACTAAAATATTATAATACTTTAATTTTGTTGGTGAGATGCTCTAACCATTGAGCTACTGAGTCTAGGATGGAGTACTGGTACATGTTAATGTTTTAAGTTTGTCAGAGTGTACACAGTCTTTGACAAACTTAAAACATAAACAGGTTCATCCACTGAACACCCAGTTTTTGTTGGTATGGAGAAAAAAATTTCAAATTATTTAAAAATTAAACAGATTGAAGGTACTGTATGTATATGCTCTTTCACAAGCATAATAAAAAATTTATTAGTGGATAAAATAAACTAAAACTTACCAAAATAAGCTAAAGAAATGTTTCCAGCTGCTCTTATCTTTAAGTTTTGTTTAAGCAGGAATGGCAAAATTGCAACTTCATCTAGAAACAACCAAATTAAAATACAGATAATAATAAATTAAAGACCATAACCAAGTTAATGAATTAACATTAGACAATGCCCAATGGTTGCAACCACTCAACCAATCCATGTCGAGTATTTCACTGCTCTATACTCCATAGTGCTTTAATTCATCAAGATTACACAGGTTAATAGTGAACTCTATTATACAATAGAGTCCACTAAAAGATCTTTTGTTTTCTTTTGTCATAGCACAGTGGACTCTACATAGAGTTCACTAATGACTCCAATACAGTAAGTCAAAGGTTCTGGTAAATGTATAGTAACAGTTAAAATTACTGTACTTTGTGGTTTCAACCATTCTCTAAAACAGTTAGATAATGGTCCCTCGTGTTCTATGGGATATGACACAGAGTCCCACAAATTAAGTAGAAATCCACTCAGGGCCTTCTAACTACTGTAATTCTTGAGTCTATATCCCAATAGAACACTTGTGAGTTGTGACCATTATCTAACCTATAATTAATGTTACAATATTATAAGTAGACGGAACGTAGACGATCATCAAGCTCATATCCTAAGAAAAATTTATTACGAGTCCCGTCCGGTACAGGAATCGAACCTGTAACCTTTTGATTGCCGGTAAGATGCTCTAACCATTGAGCTAACAAGACTCAGATGGAGAGCGAAGGTTACAATGATGCACTGGTTCAATTGCTACATGTATATGTACTGCCTATGCGGCAGTCACTATATATTGGCAATGCTTGGATGCATTAATATACACAATGTTGTAGTGAATACATTAATATATACAATGTTGTGTATACTAACATAAATTATAAGTATCATTAAACTGTCTTGTTATGCAAATATATACACTAGTGATTATTATTACGATACATGATGACTGTCAAGCTCAAATCCTCAGAAAATAAATCCCAGACAGTTTCCTAAGTATTACTGGTATACATGTATAGTGAATTTTGCATAATACAGTGAATTATAATAGCAATAAAATATTAGTACAGGTACATCATTGTGACCTTCGATATCCATAAGAGTCTTGATATTAGAGCATGTCACAGGCAATCAGAAGGTTACAGGTTCCAGCCCGGCCCCTGTCTGGGACATTTTCAGAGGATTTGATCTTGACAGTCGTCCATGTATCATCAAAGCTGGTTCACTTGGTACTTTGTATGTCACATGCATTTTAATTCCATGAAAAATCAAAAATCTATAACTACAGTAATTGACAACCGGTATACAACATCACATGAAGAAATATTTTGAGTAATGCCAAATGTTTAACAACACTTCTAAAACCAAACCAATATCACATATGCCATTACTCTCTGAATTTGTGCTTTTCAGCAAGGATTTAAATGATCCTTAGAAATTCCCTTTTGTTGATTGTTATTCATACTTAATAATTATCATATCAACAAATAAAAGGTTATGTAAACGCTTATTCCCGATAAATATTGGTATAACATACCATTTTGTTACCTGAGGATGGGCTCATGGGCATTTTGTTAATAACCTAAGGATGGGCTTTCTCCATCAAATTTCGATAATGCTGACACTTGATTATCCACATAAAGTCATAATTTCAATTGAAAAATAACTCTCTCACAATGGAATCCTCTAAGACAAAGTTTTTGATAAGATAAGTTTAGGACAACTATTTGATTTGCTTCAAACTTTCAGATGCATGCCATTTAGGAGCTATATAATATAGTAGATCAGAGTTAGACTTACCTTCGGCTTCGTCTTCGAAGTACTTTGACAGCCTGAAAACGCATCACTGTCGTATTTATCCCCGCTGCCAGTATTTTGTAATACCGACGAATAATCGATGATCAGCCACTTCTTTAGAATTGGAACACAAAGCACTTTACCATACAAAGAATCCAAGTTTCAACGGCGACCACAAGAGATTCAAACAGGATTCAAATTATGGCGCAGCAACATTAACTCGCTAGGACCTCTGGGAAATGTCCATATACCCTTCACCAATCCCTTCTATCCCTATAATTCCCTGTAATCCCAGCCAAAACATTGGCTATTACTTGGTGTTTCGCTAAAGAAGCCACAGAGATGCCTATGGAGCAGGCTAGTAGAAATTATATATCAAATATCAGCATAATGTCAAGTTGAGCGAGCCAGTGTATCTTCCGGTTTATAAAGCTACAAATGATACCAAGACGACTCCGCGTCGCGCAATGTTTTTATTGACCCTTGCACTCAAAACGTTATAGCCAAGACTTTGTTGACAGTCTACAACAAATAAATCCTCGTTCGGGCAACTAAAACGGCTTGTTCATTTTTTAAGCAAAATTGATTCTTGGTTTATTTTTAAAATAAGAAAATATTTTCTTGTTTTAAGTAAATTTTTCTTGTTTTAAGTAAAATCGATATTCTATTTTTCTGGATAGGCTTTTACTTAATAAATCACAAAATATATAACAATTACCTGATCATGTTTTCTTATTTCATGAATTTTTATTATCTCAAAATAATTATGTATTTATAGCAATTCTTATTTCAAGAAAACATTTTCTTGTTTTAAGAAAAAGGAAAATTATTATTTCTGCAACAAAATATATATTTCTTATATTAATTATTTTCTTCAAAAAAATTTTTCTTAGTTTAAGAAAAATGAAAATATTTCTTATTTTAAGAATTTTTTGTCTTATCAAGAAAATCATTTTCTTGCTTCAAGAAAATATTTTCTTATTTTAAGAAATTGGAAAATCTCATTTCTTGCAATACAAAATATTTCTTATTTTAAGAATTTTTTTCTTATTAAGAAAATCATTTTCTTGTTTTAAGACAAATAATTCTTGAAATAAGAAAAATTTTCTTAATAAGAAAATGACTTTTTGCTGTGCACAAGGCATTCCAAAGTCGAAGTTCTACGCAGAGGCGAAACGGTTGTTTGGGTTGGGTGAAGAACACGCTCAGTTTATGACCATACAGAAGTTCTATAAAGATGGCTTCGCGTTAGTCATTGATTTGAGGAGCGTTCAAGATAATCGCAATGTCGCCACTGGCAAGAAAATCGTAAACACACAATCCGGCGTGCTTCTTGAAATCACTAAGAAAGCGACGACTGCGAATGTTATGTGCAGGGTGTTTGTGATGAGCGATGGGCTGGTCAACTTCATGAACAATGGGCTGCAATCAATCCAGTATTAAATCAAACGCAATTTAATGGAAACTCCGTTTAACGCGCTAATTGTTGGGATGACAGCTTGTGGTAAGACACACTATTTACTCAACACACTGGAATCCGAGTATCGCGGCAAATTTGACTACATTGTGTTGATTTGCCCTACTTTCGAGTGGAACAAAGCGTATCAAGATTGGAAATATGTACGTGACCCTGACGTGCTAGCGATAGACTGTGCACAAGACAATGTCGACGCTGTTCTCAAGTGTGTAACGAACACTTTTAAAGGCACTAATACTCTGATTGTGTTGGACGACTGTGCAAGTGGGCAGGACGTCAAGAATAGGACTAGTCAATTGGTCAACTTGGCTTTTAGTGCGCGACATTTTATGTTGAGCGTTATTGTCATCACACAACAACTGACGTCGATCGCAAAACCGTTATAGAGAAAACATTAGTAAGCTCATTTGCTTTTACTGTCCGAGTAAGAGTGATATGAAGGTTGTTATTGACGATTACCTTGGAAACATTAGCAAAGAAGAAGCATCGACAATTGTGACCGCATTAAAAAATCATAAGTACGCTAGACTCGAAATCTCACTGCGCTATCCATACAGTCACGAAGTTGTTATTCCGCAATAAAATATGGGTATAAGTAATAGCGCGATGGTGAAGCGCAAAAGTGAAGAAACCCCCACGATTGAGGAATTAGTTGAGGATACTCAAGCCGCTGGTACTTCAACTGTGGAAGACGACATTGACGCTAAAAGAGCTGAACTTATTAGACTGTCTGGCGATGGTGTGGTAAGCCAATCTGAAGCGTATATTAAAAAAGCGTCCGCAAAGGTTATCGACAAGATATGGCGCCAATATGAGTTGAAGAGAATGGAAATTGCAAACGCTTTTCTCACTGACTTACTAATCAGCAAATTCGCTAGCTTACTAGATGGGTTGAACGCTATTGAGAACCCTGACGAACTAAATGATGAGTTGCAAAAAGACCCGTTATTAAAGAAAGACGTTGAGAGCATTGTCGCGGTTGTGACACCGTACGTGCCTTTCTTGGGTTTGTTGTCGGGAGGAATCACAACGTCGAAATATGTGTACGATCACCATTTTAGAAGTGAGGTGACAAACACTGAAAATAGTGAACAAACGGACTAATTCGCAAAACAACCGGCCACCTGTTAGTATGCAAATTAGTCAATGTTGCTAACCAATCAAAAGAGCGCCATTTTGCTATCCATTTGGATACTTGTTTGGATAAAACATTTGTTGTGGACGCTGGTGTGAATTGACCAATCAAAAGAGCGCCATTTGGATACTCGTTTGGATAAAACATCACCACTAGAATCGAAATCTAGTGGGTTTTTTTTCGCGCGTGAATTGAGACAACAGCAGAACGCGTCGGTCGTAGTTTGTCAAACAAAAATGCGAAAATGACGAAACGACACTTTCTATTTTTAAATATGCGAAAATGTTGAAGCGACACTCTCTATTTTTTAAATATGTGAAAATGTTGAAACGACACTTTCTATTTTTTAAAAAATGCGGAAAATGACGAAGCGACACATTCTATTTTTAAAATATGACTGAAATAACACCAAATTTAGCGAAAATCGTGATTTGGTATAAATTTGGTATTGTTTCGTGAGTCTCGCGCGTGTTTGACATCAATTGAGTAGAAAACGTGAGGGGTGTCTAGCTTGATTAACGACCGCCATAGTAGTATAGAGAGTGGGGGTACGAGCTTATTCGATGTTTTCCGTGAATATAGAATTACCAAAATGACAGCGAATTTTGTCGAGCCGTGGTTTGACACAAATTTGGTGATGTTTTGGTAATTATATTCACGGTTAACATCGATTGGGCTCGTACCCCCACTCTCTATACTACTCGTCGCTCAACAATTTAAACCCTGGGCTCTCGAGATTTTCTTGAACACCTTGTTGAATCTTTCTTACCAAATGGGTTCTAGCTGCGACGATCGATTTGTAGGGGGGCAGATCTTTTCTTGTATCTCTCTTGTTTGGATTGGCTATTATAGACAAATTGTAGAGCCCAAGCTCCAAGAGCGCTCGAATACTGTTTCCGCGTCAATAACTCATCCCATTCGTCGATGTGTGTTTGTTGATGCGAATGAGATCACTATCTTCAATTACCTTTGTTCTTCTTTCGATTGAGCTACGTCAGCTTCACTTCTGGTTATCCATTTTGTCAATTGAAGCTCCCCTATACTTCCAAGATCGGGGAGATACTTCTCTGTGGGACAATATTTCCAATTCACTTCATTTCTCTCATCGTTTCAGCAATTTTCCTCATCTGGTTGGCGACGAACGACTTCCATCGACATTCTGGATTTGTGATCCAATATAGCGCGACAATATACTATCCATGCATTATACTCATGTGACTGAGCACATCCACTATACGCTTTATAGTGCTTGACAGACGGTTTTCACGACAGGATCTGCAAGATGGGTATGTCGATCTTATACAACAAAATGCGGCACTGATCAGTCTCGTCATCAGCAAGACGAAAATACGAGTGCGAAAAGTCATGAAACACCAAGGGAAAAGAAGACGATCAATCTCATTAAATGTGGACCAGTGTGCATTTCAAGGAATTGACGAGCAAGTTTCCCCCCAAAATGGAAAATTTAAGTATTGAAGATTACTGCATGGCAATACTTAAGAAAAGCCATATATGATGCAGCTCGAGTGAAGATATACAATTAGTTAGAGTGCTTTTGTGGGAAAGAGATGCTGCGAAAGAAATGGTTCTGAGAAGAGCGACCAGAGTGAACAAAGATAGATTCCCGTCGAGAAAAACAGAGTATGAAGCGAGAAACAAGAAAGCTTAAGTCGGAATGGATGATTGCAAAGGCAAAGGAAATCCAGACTTTTGCAGATTGTTAAGACTGGAAGAAATTCTACCAAGGTGTGAAGGAAACCTGGAGGAAATGAATTGTTTAGAGATCAGATAGATATAACAAATATAATATTCTCGGAACTATTGAAAACATCAACCAGAGGCCGGTGATTCAGCAAACAGCAGCGAAGCCAACTCGACAAGAAGTGGTCCACGCCCGATCAGATCACTGGCAAATGGGAAGACATGAGCTGGCAGTGACGGAATCCCAGCGGTAGTTTATAAACAAGGACCATGACTTGAAGAATTATGTGAAGAAATGTGAATTGATGTGCGAAATCTAATATGTCTGACAAACATTTTACACATGAGCAATGTTTTCTTCAGTGGGGTAAATTACTAGCTCCTCTCTCACAAAACAAATTGTGTCGTCTCACAGTTCGATCCTGTATTATACGCGGACAAAATGTCTGTATTGCGACGACAAAATGCCTGTATTAAGCGGGGATAAAATGCTTCAGTGTATTACGCGGACAAAATGCCTGTATTTATATGCCTTTATCAAAATGCCTCAACAGCCAATGTCTGACTAATATTGATGACGGACAGATTGAACACTGTAATTCACGTTGGAAATAAAAACATTTGCTCCTCTTATAGTTTCTGTTTCCTTCCTGTCCCATTATTGGGCTATCAAGGCCCATCTGACAATTAGAGAAATAAGAGAGAAATTAGATCGTAAGCAAACAAATGGGACGATTTTCGTTTATATCATGTGATTATAAACTCAAAACATATTCGTTTAGCCAGTCTCATTGTCATTATATTCAATATCCTTGGGGAACCGGTTAGCAGCCTGTAAAAGCTTTATTCAGTATATAAGACACCTCTATTTAGAGGACATCAGAAATATGCTTGTTGGAATCCGAGATTCTTTGTATTCTAATCCAATGGACTAACTCTCATATGTCGTTCCGTTTAATTTCCTGTGTCGATTTTAGTCTTGATGCCAAACATTGAATTGGACTTTTAACTATGTGATATATTGGAATGAAAATTCACTTATTTGTTGTCAGAATGTTTTTATTTGTATCAAGTTAGGATGGAACGAATGCCCGATAGTTCCGTGATATTATTCGTGTTTTCTCTTCAGGTTTTAAGAATGCTGTTAATGAGAGCTGTTACTGCATCAAGTAAACTTAACGATGTATATATTTGTTGGGTAACCATGTCGTTGCTAAGCTATGTGTCTGATCATACAGGCCTGTCATTTCTTAATTACAGATACCTCTTAGTTTAAAAAAAGTAATCACAAGTTAATCCTTTTTCCATCAACGTCACATATGGAGTATAGTGGAATTTAAAGTGTACTATATATGCACGGTGCAGACTCCATTTAGTCAATTGAGGACTCAGTTCAGATTTTGGCCAACATTGAAAGCGCTTGAGATATGGGGATATAGTTTGAAGGCTCTATCTTCAAAACTAAATGTTTGAACATAGTGTATCAGTAGAAGTTTCAAGATGATTGAGTTAATTATTATAGTCTTGATTTTTCAACAGCGATCTTCATTATAGAATCCGGTGAAATGCATTTATCACACTTTACTTTGAAGATGACTTCGAACTATCGTACTACAACATCCTAGATGACCTTTATTAGCAATTGATCTGTTTATGCATTAATCAGAAAAAGTTATTGTCATCTTAAGGTTTAGCAGATAATCACATGCATTGCAGCACAAAACATCCTTAAAAAATAAGGTCGCAGGTGGTATTTTACAAATATATTTAAACAATACACGAACAACACTCCATGGTCGAATTTGTTTTAACTAATTACATTTTTATATTTCATACCAATGTGTTATATACCTTTCATCCCGCTTCGCCTTTGAACTCAAATCCACCTTTCTCGAGCCAACAATATGAATAAAGCAATTAAACTTTAATGACTTTTTATATTTCAGTAATATGTCAACCTGTCAACTCTCGCCTCAATGTGAAAAGCTTTTATAATTATGATCATAACCGTACCAGGCCAGTATTTCTAGTATATTCTGTGAAATTATGGCCAAGAGAAACGTCATTCTTTCACAGTTCAAAGATTAAGGAAATTATAGTAAACGCCGGTGGTATATAAAGCCTTGTGAGGCCCCACGTACCTAGTCACTGTGGTCATCAGACACTCCTGCAACTCTAAGCCACACGAAATCCTTTTAAACCTCTCAGAGTACCTGGTTCTGTGGAAAGTAATCGTGAGATAATCCATTCCAAGTTTCTTGGTTTTTAAGGTATGTTTCAGTTTTGATGGTTATTTCACTAAATTTGTCTTATGATGGTTGTCAGGTCCTGCATGTGCATGAAGTATATGTACCTGACACAAAGCGGCATAATTTCAAACAGGCATACAAACATAATTTCAAACAGGAACATCTATAGACGTATATGCCTGGTTAATCGGATGGTAGCGGTTTAAAGAAGTAATGCCAATCCGTGAAAATATTCAATTATTTGACAATATTTCTTGCATTAATATAAATGTCGTAATTTAATCACGCAGTTTGAAAAGTATGCGATTTCATGTTTAGTATGGACAGACAACAAAAACGTAATAAAACTTGTTGTGCAGTGTAGAAATACAAATCAAATATCTAAAAAGGTTGGTGCGCTGCCGAAATACCGTGTAAGGGCCTTCGCTCGAAACGTTAGACTATACTTACACACGCTATTTCTGAAGTATACACCAAACTTTTTAGATACAGGTATTCAACAAAAACGTAGCCTTGTTACGGCTCATCATTGTAGATTGGTATGCATGATTTCGCAATTTTCTCTATAGCCATAGGTCGTAGGACCAGGGCTGATCCGCGTTTTGTTTCTTTCTCGCCAAAAAAGATCATTTTAATGATTATAACTTTTCGCGCGGTTCTTACAGCTGTAAACTGAACCGGCTACTTTTCAAATTCTGATTGTCCTGGCGTGTCCCCAGGAGATCTTAATCAAAACGAGTCAGCCTGCTGGTTAACCTAATCACTGGTAAGCTAATAAGACTTATTTCCAAACCCGAATTCCAATTCATTTATAGATATAGATATAGTATCTGTACCGGTATTATATCATGGGTTCTCGACTGCAAAGGTCCAGTCGCCAATATGTTCAAATATAAAGCGTCCTGCAAGTCAGCTCTGCAGGGACACTTGAGGTAAAATGGCGTTTGTAGCTGGGGGGAAAATCTCACCATGTTTCTTTAGAAAATTATCACCCCATTATATAAAATTGGAGGATAGCATGCTGAAGTATATATTCATGAGTCTCAATAGAAGTATATAGTGACTCTTCCTCGTGGTCAGGCATGACTGCCTGGGTATATACATGGTGCTGCTGTCCCATGCATATCAGATAAAATCTCCGTGATTTGACTATAGAACCCCTACCGTATGTCATATTTCGTCGTATACTATGAATACTGGATAAATATTTATTATAGGTTAATATAGGTTATCACATGAGGGGTTATCACATGAGGTGATATCAGTTTTATCGCTTGAGGGACGGGTCTTACTACATCCCGGGCGTTCTTTGTCAGCGCCCGCGAGCACTCGTCTTCTGGACGATCCTTTTATTAGTATTAAGAAAACCCAACCCCAACACAACAAAAGATCCTAACCCTAACCCCCCGCCTAACGGGTTTTCTAACCCTACCCGTTAGGCGGGGGGTTAGGGTTAGGATCTTTTGTTGTGTTGGGGTTGGGTTTCCTTAATACTAATAAAAGGATCGTCCAGAAGACGAGTGCTCGCGGGCGCTGACAAAGAACGCCCGGGATCAGAGGCCCGGGATGTAGTAAGACCCTTGAGGGACGATATCGTAATTGTCACGAGTGAGCGCAGCGAACGTGGGACAATTATGATATCGTCCTGAAAGCGATATAACTGATATCACCGAGTCACGAATATGATAACCTGTTTATCACATACTTGTCCCTTTACCAGTTTCTGGTTGGTACAATTAGAATACTGAATCTAACAACAACAATATATGAAGGCCTTGAAGTTGCATTTTTCGTAACTGGTCCCGGTTTCGTCTTTCAGCGGGACATATCGTTTTTCCGCGGGACATAAATATATATATATAAATATATCTATATATCTATCTATATATCTATCTATATCTATCTATATATCTATATATATATATCTATATCTATATATATATATATATATATATATATATATATATATATATATATATATATATATATATATATATATATATATATATATATATATATATACATATATATACAGTATATATATATATATATATATATATATATATATATATATATATATATATATATATATACAGTATATATATATATATATACGTGTAGGTTTTGGTCTACGAAATGCAAAGAGTACTCAACAACATATAGTTAGAGCAAATAATAGATTTTCGCTTACCTCAAAACTGGTCTGCTACAACTTGTTTCATCTGTAAAAGCCTGTAAAGGCCTGAAGATTCTTTTACAGATGAAACAAGTTGTAGCAGACCAGTTTTGAGGTAAGCGAAAATCTATATATATATATATATATATATATATATATAGTGAAAGTGGTCTTACCTCAAAATGATAAAAGCCGCAACTGTCAGTTTCACGCAAGGCGATCTTCTTTCGCCTGAAGATCGCCTTGCGTGAAACTGACAGTTGCGGCTTTTATCATTTTGAGGTAAGACCACTTTCACTATATATTCGCTCTACCTTTATGGTATTGAGCACTTTCAACGTTCCGTGAACAACATCACATTCGTTTTAGTATATATATATATATATATATATATATATATATATATATATATATATATATACAGTATATATATATATACAGGTGATTATCGCGTCAGACGCGATATCACCTCACTGATATCACCTCACCCCGATATCACCTAACTGATATCACCTCACCCCTCATGTGATAACCTATATATAACCTATAATAAATATTTATCCAGTATTCATAGTATACGACGAAATATGACATACGGTAGGGGTTCTATAGTCAAATGACGGAGATTTTATCTGATATGGACAGTTTGAGCACCATGTATATACCCTGCAGGCAGTCATGCCTCGTGCAGGGTATATACATGGTATATATTTGCTGAATTGAACGACTTATCTGGCGGGAAATGAGAATGTTATATAAAAAAAATAATGAAAAGGGATGTTAATCTATAAACAGATGAAACTGACATGATAGTCGAAAAAGTATTCATTGAAGTATCCATTACACTGACATTTAAATACATACTAAGTAACGTTTATATTATGATAATGTGATTATGAACATTAATTTAAGTAAAATTTCGATTCTCGTTTCCTTCCTGCCAAGAGCCTAATTAGTAAGCCAAGCCCTTTAGTAATGTCAGTAACTAGTTACTAATAGTTTTGTCAGTAAACATCATAAAATTACTTTAAATGAATTTTACTTAGAAACCCACATGGCTCATTTACCAGAGGCTTACATTTATCATTTGTTAGATAGAAATTTGCATTTATGATACTACCGCTTGTTGATTTATAGTGACAACCCACGTTTGTTTAGAAGTTGATTACTTTGTTGATTACAAACGTCAGGCATGTGTTAATGAGGCGTTAATGTGTCAATAGATGTTTTCAAAAAGTTGACGGCCATCATAGAAACGAGGCTGATGGGTATTGATTAAAACAAATTATGCGAGAGGAACTTGTTTGGATACAGAAAGGAGCATTTGTTTTACTTCACTTTGAACAACAGGATAAAGGTTAGGGCTAGCGTTAGGATCAAGATTAGGATTAAATTAGCTAGACTAGTTCTTGAAAATGGGAAGGTACTTTTGAGGCATTCCTTTTAGCCTTGACAATTTGGAGGGTCCATCCAAGCAATCCCACGAAATTAATGTCCCTCCAAAATGCAATCCCACGAAATGTCCCTCCAAACATGAATCCCATGAACACTAACGCTCCTACAGCTCGTGCCAATAATATGTCAATCCTTTCGGAAAAGACTAATTCAGTAACAACGTTTTAGTATCCAAAAGCTTTAAGAATATTCTAGAAAGCAAAAGGTTCAAACTCAGCTACTTCAGCTTTAAGCTAACCAACCAAAATAAAATAACAAAAGGTTAAAGTTGTCATTCAGTAGAATATTGTGTAGATAGACAAAGCCTTCGCGTAAAAGCTATTCAGACATTGCTTTTGATCGACAAATTAAGAACCATCGTTAACTATATTATTTAAAATAGCAGTCATCTCCGACTCTCACGCGAAGCACTGTTGCCATGGCAAATATAGACATTTTACGCAGACTAGTAGTTATCTCAACTATAATTGTGAACTACATTTTGTATTTTCATTTCACCATATTCAATAACAGGGACCGTAGAGGCTAAGAGCCTGCAATAATTTCCATGGACGTTTTGAGCGCAGACTGCGAACGAGTCGGTGAAGGCTAAAAGGGATGACTCTATTGATGGCGTGACGGTGGTTATATATCTGATAAACTTTTACTTCGGTTAAAATGGTTTGAATCTTCAATATTGTCGATAAACATGAACATTTAGATGTACGAGTATCCTAAGTCTATTTTTTCATGGTAGCGACCACTGACCTGTATTTACAACAGTCTGTTGGCGAATTATTAGGCGGCAAATGTTTTTACTTTGAAAAATTAAATACAAATATACAGTATCTTTCTCGTTTTATGCTTTTAAGGTGGTTTTTAAAGCAACGTTTTTTGACCAGATGACATTATCAATATAAAATAAATACAAAAAAACCTTGAAAGTGGAGATGTTCTTTATGACCAGAAATTTCCACTAAATTCTAAAAGCCGTCAACACTAGTTGTCAACACTCGGAGGACGTATGAAATTATTTTCGGTTGTATGACATTTAATCTCTTTTTAGACTTTTATCCTCAGGTGAGATATAAACTGCGAACTTGTTGCTTTTGTTCTTGAAGGTTGTTTATCTATAGAAACTTTAGATTTACAGAAAAAGAATGCTGAATTGATATTGGATACGTGTTTACTGTTTTTTTAAAAATTAAGTTGGCCGAAGAGCGGTCAAGAGTGGCTGTCAGGCTGAAGCATGATACACGACACGGGAAAAAAGACTCCAGCTGACGCCATATAGTCATCGTATGAAACAAATTTGATTGGTCGTTGGACAAACTAGCTTGCGCCAACAATCCAATGCCTGAAAAAATAGACTCCAGCTGACGCCATCCTTTTTACGGCACTTTCTGTGACTGGTATAGGGACCAAGCAGTCCAGTTATATATAGAGGTCAGTGGTTCATTGTAAATAGTACTTCCCATTTTCAAGAACTAGTCTATAATCGTAACCCTTTTTTAATATCGATTTTCGCTCTTGAGTTATTTGGTCTTTTGTAATATGCAAATAAGGTAGTGATGACGAAATTAACAATCAAAACCACTTGAAATTTTCCATGTGGATACAGACTAAACTGAAGAACATCGTTGCACCAACTTCAAACTTCAGTTTCTAATTGATTAAGTCAGTGGAAATGTGCTCAACCAGTATACCAACCCGAAAATCTTTGGCACTATAAAGAGAAAACAAGTCATTTTGTTTTAGAAATTAAGAGGTTTAAAAACAAATCGGTTATCATGGCGACTATAAAACTGGCTGACGTTTCATATAAATATCCCGAATTTAAAACATAGTCCTAACCCCAACATAACCCTAACCCTAACCCTACACCTAATACTAACCCTAACTCATACGACAATGCTTTATTTTAGAAATAATAGCTGATTTTAATTTCGAGTTTTACTACCGAGTACCGATAGTCTACACTATGTGACGTCATTTATGGATATATATGAAACTTCACCCATAAAACCATTGCCATAAAACTGGAACTATGTTCTTCAGTTTGGTGGTTGATTTAGAAGATATGTCCCAATCTACAAAATTTTCCGCGGTTCTACAAACCTCAGGTTTTCATTTATAGAAAAACATGAGTTTATACTTAATAACGGTAACTCGGAATATTGTCAACATTTTTTATGTAATAGTTCAAACATGAGACCCAGGGTCTTAGGTGGGGTGTGGAGCGGAGATAAGAACCTGGGTACTAGGTTGAGAAGCAAGTTGAACAAACGCGGTGACGCCGAGGTTTTT
This sequence comes from Chrysogorgia sp. JL179-B06, assembly GCA_035772405.1. Lineage (NCBI taxonomy): Eukaryota > Metazoa > Cnidaria > Anthozoa > Scleralcyonacea > Chrysogorgiidae > Chrysogorgia > Chrysogorgia sp. JL179-B06. Next base: position 7,132,595 of record JAYKKM010000391.1, read on the forward strand.
TAATGATCTTCGAGGTGTTTTTAAATCAGAGGAAGGGCTCTTTACGATTGTTTTAACTTGCTTCTCAAACGAACCTGTATTTTGAGAGAAAATCTATATGAAAGTTGGTGAAATTATGTATCATCTTCCTCCGATTTAAAACCTTCACTTTTGGTTTGTGAATTATTAGAGAATGAGTATTCAATGTTTTGACTAGATTTAGACAAGACGGTGCAGAGCTAATACGTTTTATACAATAACCTGTTTACTATGTGCATTCTCATTGGTTGTTAGCCATGATCTATTTAACAATTAGACAACGAGTCCGAGTTGTCTATGAGCGAATAGTCAACGAAGACGAAGCCTGAGTTGACTATTCACTCATACACAATGAGGACGAGTTGTCTAATTGTTTTAGTAGAAACAAATTAGTGGACTATTACAAATCATGCATTATCCAAAAAATTATCCAAAAACTCATCTGAAACCTCCCCAAACGATAATTTTCTGCCATTGTTTTGAGCGCGTTTCGCCATCATCGCCATCATCGAATAGACAACGGTTGAGTAGCCAATCAGAATGCAGCATTTGTAATGGACCATGGTCAGTTTCTACTAATAGAAGACAGACGCACAGATCACGTCAGACGATTGCTTTTGTCTTTTTCCCAAAACGACTGCTTTTGTCTTTTTCATGCCCCAGAAATCCCCAAGTGCTTCAATGAACATTTTCAACGGTTTATCTTCAATTTTTATTGTATAAAACAAATAGATTCCATTTTGCCGTTGTCTGTTCAGTTATAGATGCACGACAGAAGATGTCAGAACGTGGTAAGAACATCAGTGACCCACTCGACTCTATCCTGCGTGGCAGGGACTCCGTCTCATGTGCTACTTTTTTGTTCTTACCAACGTTATGACGTCATCTGTGCATCTATCTGTTAAATTGATAGCAAACCCAATGTTTTCATAACATGTCATTACAAAAAAACAGTTCGTATTCATACACGCACGAATTTAAAGGTTACGTAAGTTAGTTAACTTCGCTACATGTCTTTCATTTATTTTTCCTCTCAATTCTTTTAGACGCCATGGAAGTTTATAAATTTCTCATCATCAATACCATGTTGTTGTTCTTTTTTCCATCTTCCTTTTCCTCAATGGCTTCATACTCATCTTACGACACAGTTTCAAATTTGACACATACATGTAGAATTCTCCCAAGAATCGTTTGCGTCGATGTGGAGGTCTTGAACAAAACTTGTGTTGATCCAAAATGTTTTATTTATTCCGGAGGAAATCACAGCGCTTGCAGTTCCTTGACACTTCCCACGTATAACCTCACTATGAATAATCTCACGTTGTGTAACCAAAGCATAAATAACACATCTAATGTAACATGTATTAATCTACAATCTATGAATGTTACCACTACAACATGCAATGGTACATGGATATACCCTAGCAACAAATCTCTCTGTCTTAACGCTACTTCGTGGAATAAAACTATTTGTGAGATAAACAATATTACATGCAAGGTAAATTCAACTCAGTGCTCCTTAAATTCAGTGTTTTACATTGGTGGATTCTTCAACCTAAAACATTTGGATGGATGGGGAAATCTTCCTGCTGCTAAGTTGGCGATTAATGAATTGAACAACGATACAACATATTTGACAAACATTACTTTATCTTTAACGTCAGCACAATCTACACAGGTGAGATACACAATTGTTCCCGTTTCTTCTCTTGACTTTTCCTGCCCCTTCCTTTGATATATTGCTCTGTGTTGACATATTCTGGTTTACCTCTAGGGTTTGTTGAGTCGTGGTACTGAGTTACTTTACAAATACTTCCACTCTGGTCCTCCAAAATTGATGTTATTGCTGCCTCAAGAAAACGATATTGCAAAAACAGTGGCAGCTTATGCAGGTCTAAAACAATGGGGTGCATTGCAAGTAAGGACATTTAGAAAAATTTAGGCAATATTTCCACAATTTTTTGTATTTTATATATATATATATATATATATATATATATATATATATATATATATATATATATATATATATATATATATATATATATATATATATATATATTAATTGATATATATATATATATATATATATTAATTGATATATGAGAGGATTTAGTATTGTCAAATACATATATGGAAAAAGTGACTGCCCCAACCGGGAATCGAACCCTGGTCTCCGAATCAACGTTTCGTCGCTCTGACCTTTGAGCTAATGAGACACAGTCAGAACAGTCAGTGATTTTTCCATATACATATTAAATGTTTGCCATGAATGTTAAATTTTCCCATATACATAATGTGGAGAAAGGCCTCTCGAGCGCACTTCCCAAAGTAGCGAAGCGATACACAACTTCTTGTATACAGAGGGCTTTAATAATAATTAATTGATATATGAGAGGATTTAATATTGTCAAATACATATATGGAAAAAGTGACTGCCCCAACCGGGAACTTTTTCCATATATGTATTTGACAATATTAAATCCTCTCATATATATCAATTAATTATTATTAAAGCCCTCTGTATACAAGAAGTTGTGTATCGCTTCGCTACTTTGGGAAGTGCGCTCGAGAGGCTTTCTCCACATTATGGTTAGATGCGATGTCTGCCTGTTGGTGTTAAGTGAAAGCGGCGAATTTAATATGTATATGGAAAAATCACTGACTGTTCTGACCGTGTCTCATTAGCTCAAAGGTCAGAGCGACGAAACGTTGATTCGGAGACCAGGGTTCGATTCCCGGTTGGGGCAGTCACTTTTTCCATATATGTATTTGACAATATTAAATCCTCTCATATATCAATTAATTATTATTAAAGCCCTCTGTATACAAGAAGTTGTGTATCGCTTCGCTACTTTGGGAAGTGCGCTCGAGAGGCCTTTCTCCACATTATGGTTAGATGCGATGTCTGCCTGTTGGTGTTAAGTGAAAGCGGCGAATTTAATATGTATATGGAAAAATCACTGACTGTTCTGACCGTGTCTCATTAGCTCAAAGGTCAGAGCGACGAAACGTTGATTCGGAGACCAGGGTTCGATTCCCGGTTGGGGCAGTCACTTTTTCCATATATGTATTTGACAATATTAAATCCTCTGTATACAAGAAGTTGTGTATCGCTTCGCTACTTTGGGAAGTGCGCTCGAGAGGCCTTTCTCCACATTATAGTTAGATGCGATGTCTGCCTGTTCGTGTTAAGTGAAAGCGGCGAATTTAATATGTATATGGAAAAATCACTGACTGTTCTGACCGTGTCTCATTAGCTCAAAGGTCAGAGCGACGAAACGTTGATTCGGAGACCAGGGTTCGATTCCCGGTTGGGGCAGTCACTTTTTCCATATATGTATTTGACAATCTGACAGATCTGACAGATCAATCAGACAATCTTACAGATCTCTCTCTCTCTTATATATATATATATATATATATATATATATATATATATATATATATATATATATATATATATATATATATATATATATATATATATATATATATATATATATATATATATATATATATATATATATATATATATATATATATATAATACATATATCATACATATATCATACATATATCATACATATAGCATTCGCTACAAAACATCAAGTGATTGTCTGTTGGGCTATATTGTCCAATATGGTTTATATTATTCCTTCTTCCCACTGACCTTATATATCAATGTTTTTAAATAGTTTTCCTATGCGACAACGGACAACAGTTTATCATCAAACAGGAAGTTATTTCCACGTTTTTTCCGCTTAAATCCGCGGGAGATTTCTTATAATCGTTTGCGAGCAACATTTGTGGCAAGTTTTCCAAACTGGAAAGAAGATGTTGGTCTTCTGTTTTATGCAAATTCCTATTACGAAGGGGTAAGACAAGTGTATACGGTAATTAATAAATAGAAAACATTTTCCCGTTTTTCCATACAGTTTTACAGTGTTGCAAATAATTTTTTGTAATTCGTCGGTCATGACGATCAGAAGAAATCTAATTCTGGCGGTCAAATGGCGAATCCTGTCGGTCATTCATTTTGCTGTTCAGTTTGTTTCTTCGATGTCTATTTATACACTGGAATGTTTGACAATTCTTCATTCATCTTTCCATTTGAATCACTATAACATTATAAAGAGACCATGGTGCTAGCCGCTCATGATTTCATTACACTTGGTGAGCAGTCAGTACTGTAGAATTCCACAGGTTAAAAAGTGTAAAAAATATTTGACCGATCATTGAAAACAAAAATTCGACGGTCAAAGGTCAAATATCGCCGGTCAATGACGTTTCCGGCCGCTATTTGCAGCGCTGGTTTTAGTATAAAATAAAAAGGGGATATTACACAGTAGCGAGAAGATATAGATTTTATGTTCGAGTGGCAATTTTATCTCACGATTGTTCTTGCCACGAGAACATAAAAAATCCATATCTTTGAGCTGACCCGCCGTGTAATGTTCTATTTATTATATGGACAATAAATACACTTCTTTACAATCGACTGAAGCTCACGGTGGAATCTATTTTATCCTCGTTACTGTAATAACTTGAAAGAAACTCCTTGAAAATTCTCAGGTCGTACAGCGTTTTTTTCTTCGTATTTTAATTCTCTTTAATGCTAGCAGAATTGATTTACTTCATCATCCGCTTATGTTTACAAAATGGCCACCGGTTTCGGTGACCATGTTTTGGCGGCAATTTTCAATATGCCACTCGCGAGAGTTGCATACGAGAAATACGCCACTCAGTTCCCGGCACTGATCTCTAAATAAAGACTGGATTGAGCTTTCTATTGTATCTGATGAGCTGATTTTGAAGCCTGCATATTTGCATAATGTAAATTAACGAGAGATCATTAGAAACTCCGAGTTTGCAAGCAAATCAAACTGACGCTAGCAAAATAGGTTTAGTGTCTGGTCAATATAGTTTCTTTGTTAACATTAAATGCATAAAATATTCAACCTAATTTGACGTCTCATACCAGGCTTCTCTCACTGGATAATTAGAGCCAACGGCGGCCATTGCTAAGGACAAAGTCGCAGTAAATCTGTTTGTAGGCGATGAATCGTTTTACCCAGTAATTTGAAAAATGTTTTCTGGTCCTCTTTATAGTAATATTATTTTATCGATGGTAAGAGCACATAAACCATCAAAAAACCTCATAGGATTCTCAGTTGGTCCCTTAGTAATGGCGGACTTCCGGCTTCATTTTCTGAACAATAGTTGCTCGATCCAGTCTTTATTTGGAGATCAGTGTATGCCACTCGGTTCCCAGATGTAGTGAAATATGGATTTCTTCCATAGTCCATTTAGTCCATAGTAAAACACCTTTCTCCATATAATAATGTTTACTTTACGCACACTGTGATTGGTCAGCTTGCTGGTCTCGATCAGGCGACGGAGACGGGGATGACGTCAGTAACTAATGATAATTTACATTAAATCAAAAGCGTTATATCCCTTTGCTTAATTATTCAAAGAATAAGCAATTGTTTCTGAATTATTTTATAAAATCATAGAAAATGTTTTCCCGGCTCTCTATAACGTGATCGAAACCCTCATGAAGTAATAAAAACACTCGAGAAGTTGGGAAAGAACTCCCTTTGGCGGCTCCTGCTTCTCCCACTCATGTGGGTTTTTTTACGTCACTCTGGTTTTGATCACTGTTTGATCACTCTGGTTTGGCTGTGTTTCCTCCGCGATTTCGCACTCTCCCAAACATTAATGAGTGTTTCTATTTAAACAATAGAATACGTTTGCCCGGGTCTATATAACGTGATCGACACAAATAACACGAGAGAAGTGTAGCGAGAAGCACGAGCCTCCAAGGCGATTCTTTTGTGTTGTTCAATTGTACTGGATAGTATATGGAATTGGTATTGTGCAATATATGTTATGGTATTGTATGGTATTACAAGATATACTACTATTTGTAGAAACCGAAATGGAATTAGTTAATACGATGGAGTCCTATTAACTATTATGACTTGCATTTATAAAAGTCTTTATTTGTACTGTAGGGTATATAGTGATGTTCAAGTTAAATTATGGTGGATTTTATCAAAATCTTCTATAAAATCAATGCTGTATGTATTTTAATTTATTTATTTTGTTTTAATCGTTCTTATGGTTTCTGACAGGTAAATCGTGATCTATATGAAAGACTAAAGGCTAAAGGTATAAATGTGGTCGCAAATGTTGGATATAGATCTACTCCCGAAGAAGCCTTGGATATATTGAAAGTATGAAATTTCTTAATAAATACATAATGTATAGACAATATCAGCTCAAAACTACTTTAAAATGACTGACGATACATGGACGATCGTCAAAGTCTCGGACAGGAATCGAACCTGTTCTGATTGCTGGTAAGACGCTCTAACCATTGAGCTACTGAGATGGAGATTGAAGGTTACAATGATGTACTGGTTCGATTAATATATTTACTGCGTATGACTCTAGTTTCAATTGCTTAATATGTGCAGGCAGGTCCCAAGCTAATAACGTGAGCCACTCTAGCTACTGAACTATTGAGCTACACAGATGGTACAGCAAAGGTTACATATGTGTTTTGGTTACATTAAAAGTAATGATTACAAGGTTGCTGGTTTGAGTCACTCAGAAACATTTTCTAAATATATGAGCTTGACGAACGACCTACACTTGTCTTCTGTTAACTCCAAGTTTGCAAAAATCCCATTCTATTCAATTCTAACTAGAAATATAGTAATGGGTGAAGTAATGAAATGAAAGTAATGTATATACTCCTTGGTTTTCCACTTTAATGATGATATTTTGGTAATAGAACAGTTTGTATACGTGGGAGATTTGGATTACACGGCGTTTCATAAGATAATTATTCGAGTCAAAGATATCGTCACGTTATCGCAATAAAATAGCCAAGTGGCTATTGTTGATGCATGCAAAACAGGGAATGGACTTTGAAATCCTGCAATATCTAGTCCTCATTAATTTCAACTTATTGTTGGTAGTGTCATTTCAAAAACGAACATAACTCTAATACTATTTATTATCATTTAGACATTTGAGTTAACACGACAATTTTTTTTACATTTGTTTACAGACGAAAAATGCTCACATCATTCTAACGACTTTTCCATACCAAGATGCCAAGAATTTGTTCTGTGAGGTATAGTAGCCGCTCTTATATTTAAGAAATGGCTAGCATTGTTTGACGTGTTCCATCGAGTTATAGATGAACGCGGGAATGTCGGAGGAGAGCACAAAGAAAGCGCAGGGCGATAGTTTTTTGTTTTATAACATTTTCAACATTTAAAAAAATATTGAAAATCAATCTTTATTTCGTTGATTAAAAACAACTTTCTCCTTACGGAAACCGAACATTTGGACGTTTCTGATTGGTCGTTTGAAATTGCCGTGCTCCATCGAGAAATGGAACACGCACGACAGCCAATCACAAACAGCCAATAAGAAACAGCCAATCAGAAGCAGCCAATCAGAAACAGCCAATCAGAGGCAGCATATCAGAAGCAGCCAATCAGAAACAGCCAATCAGAGGCAGCCAATCAGAAGCAGCCAATCAAAGGCAGCCAATGTTATAACATTATTTGTTGTATTTTATTAATAAATAATATTCTTACGTATTTTCACTGAAAATGTTTGATCCTCATCAGGTCTTGATCAATTCATTTTATATTTTTATTTATCGTATTAATTAATAATATATTTCTTGTATTTTATTGATATATGACTTACTTTGAGAAATTTAAACTAAAACTATTTTGGTCCATTATGTCTATGATTGTATTTTATATAATTTATTCTATAAAATACTTATCGTATAAATTGTTGTTATTCAATATAATTATTTTTCAGAAAAATTATAATATATTTTAGGCATTTAAACGAAACATGTTTGGTCCTCATTACGTCTGGATCGTAACTGGTCAATTGTCTTTCAAATTTTGGGTTCCTGGACCACGTGATAACCTGGATTGTTCTGAATACGAAATGAGGTGCACAGTTGAAAACCATTTTGCATTCCATGGAGCTAGTCTTGTTAACGCACGTGCTAATCTGATAAGCAAGGTGAATTAATATATTTTGTGCGTACGGTACTCTGTTCGTTAAAGACACCGTACAACAGCGGTCGGCGCGGTTAGATCATTAACAGTCACCCTTGATGCCACACAAAATGTGGGACATCAAAAACCATGCCAGAGCGCTCAAACTGCAAGCAGTGAGCGTTTACAGTACGCGTCTTTGGGACGATGTTTTTTAGTATAACCATAGAAAATACAGTCGGGTCCCGGGGGTTAGGAAGACACTTAAGGCGGGGGGTTAGAAAACTCATTAGGCGGCAGTGGTGTAGCTAGGATCAAAATTTGGGGGGAGCAACGGAAAATTTGGGGGTACAGTTAGATTAGAATTATCAAGCATTATATGGTGTTCTTATCTTTTTTCTCCAACAAATTATCTGAAACATCATATGTAACTTCTCGAAAGGCATTTTAAATCGGATTATTTTTTTATGAAATTACATCAATAATAACATTAACATTTTATTAACATTCTCAGTTGCCGCACCAACACTGTGGAATTTATTACCACAGGAAATTAGAAGCATTGATAATGAAACTGTAATTAGTTTTATAAGTAACATTAAGAATATATTGTTGTAAGAGCATTGAGACTATTGTATAATGCTTCTAATACGTCTTTATTATTATTATTATCAAAACTACACTTACAGTAAGCAGGGGCGGATCTAGAGTAAAATATGACCGGTGCTCACCAATTTTAGTAGTCCGGTGTGCGTCGTAGGCGCACCCTTTCTAGGGGGGTCCGGGGGCATGCCCCCCCGGAAATTTTTTGAAAATTAAGGTCTTAAAATGGCATTTCCTGCTTATTTACGACAGTTTTGGAGTCTTTCTGAATGGTAGATTTGTAGATACTTAAGACGCGTTTTTCCAGTTTACAAACTTCCAAGTGGTGGGAAAACTGCAGCCACAAAATATTGATTGCATCAAGCAGAAACTGAGTAACAATACGCAAGCAAGTAACTAGTGCACATGTGGTTTCCAAGTACGCTTTTGGGTTACGGTCAATTATTAGCCAAGAAAGATCGACTAGTTTATTAGTAAAATGAATTTCAGCCGCCATTTTGCGTCGAATCCAGCCGCTATTTTGCGTTGAAACCAGCCGCCATTTTTTTTACATGTTTTAAATAGTTTTTTTTGTTCAAAACAAAAAAATCAATTTAATAAGCACCCTCCCAGAAGTAAAATCGTAACGACAACCAAAACCAACATAGTGTACAATACGATGGGGATGCCAATGCAGTTCGAAATGTTTGACCACCAAACCAGCAAAATAGACTGTTAAAAATGTAGATAGATATGGAGGTTGACCAGCAAAATAGACAGTTAAAAATGTTTATAGATGTGTAGGTTGACCACCAAACCAGCAAAATAGACAGTTAAAAATGTTTATAGATGTGTAGGTTGACCACCAAACCAGCAAAATAGACAGTTAAAAATGTTTATAGATGTGTAGGTTGACCACCAAACCAGCAAAATAGACAGTTAAAAATGTTTATAGATGTGTAGGTTGACCACCAAACCAGCAAAATAGACAGTTCAAATGTTATGATAAATAATATAAATAAATCTTAGCTATGCTTACAAATGTAAGCCTATTTTTTAAGTAAACATTAGATTATTTATACTTTTATTTGAGCATATAATATATATAACCACTGTAATCATGCATTACAGAGCTACACGTCAATATAAATACAATGCATACAGGTGCTGCATGTAACACAATAAGATTGAATAATTTGTTACATGGCTACATGTACAGTAATTGACTTACCTAAACTAAAGGATATAATTTAATATGACTTAATCAACTAATTTGACAATATAGATAATAAAATATACTGTAATTATGATTAAAGTATCTGGTTTTGATATTAATCTATCAGAGCATTAAGAATAATAGGTCAATCAATCACTAAAATTGTATAGTTGAGTTCTTACACTTAAATTATGATATCAGCGATAAATTAATTATTTTTCAACTACCGTACAATATCATCATTATCAATATAAAGAAACACATCCCTAACAAAAAAAGTCTATAGGCTTGCCTATAGGCATGTCTATAGGCAACCTATAAGATCCTATAGAGAACCTATAGGAAATTGGAACATTTTCTATAGGCGACCTATAATGAAACCCCCAAATTAGCCTATAGACGCCTATAGGTGCCTATAGACGCCTATAGACTTTTTCTGTAAGGGATATTTGTATAATATGAGCACACTAATATTGAGATCACAGTAGGTCACATTAGAACATCGATCATTGTATTTACATTTAGAAATATATATCAATTATTTAATACGAGTGCTTTAGCTGAATAGTGTTCAAGCAACTAAGTAAGTATTTTTAGTACTATTATTTCATATTGTATTACATTGTATAAGAATATAATGTGTTACATCTGACTAAGGATATATTATTCAGTTTTATTCGATATTTGTTCATATTGATAAATGTTTTTGTAAATAAGTATAACGATGAAAAATACCTTATAAGCAACCAAACAGCAGTGCTGCTCGACTAGTGTACAATTATAATTAATACTTGTCGAGTCGAATGGTTATGTATATTTAATTCATTCGATTAATAACTTGCACTAGACTAGGCTATTACTCAGGCACTCAGCTCTTCGACTTCGTAACAATTGTGTTATCCCTAATGAACATGTTACATAATTTACATTAAAACACTATTAGATATGTATATATTAATATATGCATACCTTACTGGGCAGCGTTGATCAGACCGCAACTTCTGGCTCTTGGACATTTGCATATAAACAAACAGATAAGTCGCGCTTCACTCGATTTTTTCCCTCCAAAACCTTCCTTTTGCACTGCTTCCGCAAAGAAACCAATTCCTGTTCACACGAATCGTCACTTTGACCTGCTTTGACTGAGCAATCGAACTAGCTGGACAGTCGCTGTGACCATATTATTAGCCTGCTCGCAGCCTGGGAAGCGAGCAGGCTAGAGGCTAAATGTTAACAATGGCACCGGTGAAATGCCTATATTTGGGAGCAGAGCACCGGTGAAATGCCTATATTTGGGAGAGGCACCGGTGAAATGACTATATTTGGGACAAGGCCTGATCGGAACCGTGGCACCGGCCATTTCTACCGTGGCTCCGGCCATTTCTACCGTGGCCCCGGCCATTTTTAACAGTGGCACCGGCATTTATGACCGTGGCTCCGGGTTCGCTGAACTGTCGGTATCACACTCGACATCACCTCGGCCTTCGCAGCTGCCCGGAGGCGATTGCGGGCTCATTTAGACCGTAAATATTGCTTTCTTGGCTAGTGATGCTTATAACTTTCTCGAAATAAATGATTTCGAGAATTCATCAATGTGTTTAACATTATTATTATCATTATTATTATTATTATTAAATTATAACCAAGTAGTAATTAGTTTTAATTATTTAATTAGGAAAATCTGACCGTGGCTTTAGCCACGGTGGCACCCCTCTGGATCCGCCCCTGGTAAGGTAACTGATTAACCATTTTTAAGATCCAGCTCTGATTAATTTGAGTATAAATATCAAAGCCCAACAAATAAGTACTCTTACGTACAACATTTTATTAGATCCAGCTCTGATTTAACGTAAGGTGGCTCGATAGTTTAAATCATGAGAAATTGCATTTTTACCCATAAAAAGGTTTTGTAATGTGGATCTGAGCTTTATTTTGGTTCATAGCATAGCTCTAGCGGTGGTATTGATTATTGAAACGTTTCACACCTGTAGTATTTGTATATCCAGAGAAAATGTGTGTATGATAAGCGGCAGATTTAAGAAAATTAGTTTTCTGGATTTATTGGAAACACGATTTCTCCACTCAGGTAAACTTTGAGGGTATAAAATCTTTCAGTATAAAACCACCACTAGAGCTATGCAATGAACATTACAAACATTTTTATGCGGAAAAAATACAATTTTTCATGATTTAGACTATCGAGCCACTTTAACAATTGATATTAAAATATTTCAAAATTATATTGACTACGCGAACATGTTAAATTATTTTATCTTTTAATTATCTATACTATTCGAGTTCATTGACATGAATCATAATTTTAAGAAAGGCTTTTTACCTCAAGCTTCTTAATATGTGTTCTAAAGATATAAATTTCCATTTCAGCCCAATGTTACTTTCTCAAAGACATATCATGATCTAGTAGACATCAGTAACTCTACTAAGAACAGAAGTAGGTATGCCTCTTATGCTTATGATGCAGTTTGGACGATAGCGAATATCTTACAAAGAGCCCGCCAAACAGTAGAGGACAGAGGAAAAGTTTTAAATGAATTAAGCTATGGTGATGTGAATGAGACCCAGCTTTTCCAGAAGTTAGCTGAAGACACTGATTTCAATGGAGTTACGGTAAGTGTCGTGAGAAAACTGTTGAAACTATGTCAACTTTTCGTAAGCAAAACGATGAAATAGTCAAGTTTCCAATCCTTTGTTCAAGCTTATTTGCATTACATTCGACACATGAAAAGTTCGACGTTTCATTATTATCATTATTCTCATCCCGAGTACATTATTTCTCGTCATTATTTACACATATATTAGAGCAAGGAAACTAGTATCTGTTTCGAAATATCACATAACATACCATCATTTCACGACCTGTTCCCGTCTTGGCCATGAAGCTCAGTTGGTAGAGCGACGGACTAGTAAACCGAAGGTCACGGGGGTTAATAATTCCATGACACGCAGTCACGAAATATATATATATATATAGGAAAATATCGCTTAAATCGGAGTTTCACGCTGGATGCGATCTTCAGGCAACTGGAGGAACACCGATTTAATGTCTCTTTTTATAGTCATCGATTGACGTCACGAACTGCGGGCGCTGGATGACTCATCGTTCTTTTCTTCACGCGGCCTATCTTTGAAATATAAAATTTATTCTTGTATCGGCATTTCGAAATAATTTCGGATCTTTTGTTCAGTAGATTTTTTTGGCCAGCTTTCATGATATAAAGTTTTTCTTCCAAACAAAGATTACATCTTTTTGCTCCACTCGTGTAAGCAGCGGCTCTTTTCAGGATAGCCCATTTCATATTGAAAGTCCAGTTGGTCCCGGTTTGGTCTTAAAATGTATGTGTTCTAACACTCGAAATTTTCCTTCACCATAAATCCTTTCAACATGTAGTTTGATCGAGTGAAATGCCAAATATTACCTATAATATACCCTGAATCTTATCCCGGCATTACCACCACCATATATACAGAACTCGTGACTAGGCTCTCGGCAACGGCTTCCGTAGCTCAATTTGGTCAGAGCACTGCACCAGCATCGCAGGGTCGCGGGTTCAATTCCAGCCGGAAGGCCTTGAAGTTGCATTTTTCGCAACTGGTCCCGGTTTGGTCTTAAAATGTATGTATTCTAACACTCGAAATTTTCCTTCACCATAAAAACTTTCTATATATATTATATATATATATATATATTGAAGTTGGCGATGCTGATGCCCGCTACGATTTTGGTCGGGGCGTGCTTCAGCTTGGTGACGAGCGAGTGGGCAGACTCATAAACGTCGTTAATTTCGTTATTTTCTTGGTAATCACTGTGTTTTTCCGGTGGTGCATGCAGCCCCCGCAGCTCCTAGCTGGAACAACCATATGTAGAGAATCAAGTTCATCAGAGATCACCTTCTAGCATCAATCATTTTTGAAATATCCAAGGTGCCCCTTTTTTGTGCCCCCACTTTTGAAGTGCTTCCGCGGCCTATGTGTCCATCTCTTTCAATGCCCTTTTTTGAACATCCCACTAGCAATTAATCAGAGGCCCACTGCACGAAAAAATGGATTTACTCAAATTTACAATATGCGCAAATATGGAGCAAATTTATTGAAATATTACATTTGCCATAGGAGTAAACTTGGTAAATGTCGCATTTACTCACTTTTGATCAAATATGAAGCAAATGCGGCATTTACCATGTTTACTCCTATAGTAAATATAACATTTGAATAAATTTGCTCCATATTTGCGCAGTTGTAAATTTTAGTTAATCCATTTTTCATGCAGTGAGGGTTACAGGTTATACACATATATATCCTTTGTTCTCCCATCTGAGTCCATGTAGTTCAATGGTTAGAGCATATCTCTAGCATCATATGGTTTAAGGTTCGAATCTATTCAGAGACTCAGAGACCTTTCTGAGTTTTTGAACTTGATGAACGACCACTTGTCGACTGAACACGTACGCAGCACTGCACTTTAATATTTATTGTTGACTACCATAGATATAGAGTTGACTTTGAACTGCCCGTAACAGAATCAATCTCATTTCTTCGTTGCATTTTCTATTACTTGACAACTTCGTTTATGCTCAATTTAAATAGTCTTGGCGGGTATGTTCGATATTAGGCCTGTTGTTACCGCGGCCAATTTTTGGTACTTTTATTATGCTGTGTTTTCTTGCTATTTGAAATGACATATGGCATGAATTTAAAGTGTTTATGCAGAACTAGAAGAACTGGAGAAATTATCAAGATTGGCGTTTACAACTCTTCCATATCTCAAATGTCCTCACTTTGACTTCACACTGCATAATATTGAAGAAGCCTGCATATCTTTATTGGGATTGTGTATATATATATGTGTGTGTGTGTCCCATGATAGTAAACGTACGAAGTTACGTTTCGAGTGATTTGATTTAATAATCTCAAAGATATATCTCAAAGTTATATCTTCAGTAAGTTGTTATACAGTGTGACGTCACATTGAGGATTAATATCTCAAGAACAAAGTGAGATATGTATACGAAAATTTTTTCACTGCATAAACACTAAGAACCATAAATCTTCAATCTAAGACTTTAGAAGATTTCGTCTTTTTTGTAGCTTGTGAAATAAATCTGTTTCCGTCTTACTTGTTTGCCGTTAGGGTCGAGTGAGATTTTTTGAAAATGGAAATAGAAAATTTGACATGAGTGTTATTCAGATTCGACAAGGTAAGTAAATATTTAAGAGCTATTTCTCTTGCATTTATATATCATGAAATACAATGAAATAAAAGATTACGTCATTCCACATGTATTCTTACGTCATGGTCTTCTTACACCATGTATTCTTACGTCATTCCACCATGTATTCGTACGTCTTGCGTAAAATGTACTTGGTTGGAACCACAAATTGACATATAATAGTGCTTCTTGTGGTTCGATTTTGGAAGAACTTTTAAAATGATAAAGTAACTTCTTTTGAAGATTTTCGTTTCTTCGCTTTCTTTTTGAGATATATCAGTTTGTTTGACATGCAAATGTACGGAATTTACGTCACACATGGATAATGAGTTATCCGAGAATGTTATATATATCTTTGCGTTCATCAAATAAAAACACTAAAGTGTGAATAACACGTGTGCGTGTTTCTCCCACAACACCAAACCTCTCGATTTTAAAGGATTTCGTTCGAGAATGAAAGAGATATACACATTTCTCCAATAAGTCATCATGCATGTGTGACGTAAATTCCGGACATTTGCATATCAAACAAACTGATAAATCTCAAAACGAAAGCGAAGAAACCGGAAAATCTTCAAAAGAAGTTACTTTGTCATTTCTTCCAAATAAGACAATAACAAATGTTGAGGTTACGGGCACTTTAATATATATTATCATATTTAATTATACATAACATTGAAGCTAAATTTCATGGTCTTTTTAGATGGTTATGGTTACATAGTTGGCAGCTACGATGAAGACAATGACATTTATTCTCCGTCAAGCATTAATTGGCAAGGTTCGTCCACTAATTACAGTATCGTTGATATTAAAGTACCTATACAGGTTGTATAAAAAAAAGCGCAACCTCGGAATTTCCCAAGAAATCCACTGTGTTCTTAAACACAAAATATTTTCGCCCCTGGGAATTTAAAATAGCTTGTAATCGTATTCCAGGGGCATAACTGTCTAATTACTACAAACTCGAGCACGTAAAGCAGAATTGAATCGAAATTTATGCATTTATTTAATCAACAACAGTTAAATTCCTAGAGGCCTAAAATCTTTTGTGCTAATAAAAACAAAGTGGATTTCTTGGGAAATTCCGAGGTTGCGCTTTTTTTTATACACCCTATATAACACCAAATATGATATTATTGATATCGATTAATTCTACATGAAGCGGTAAATAGTTGAATGTCAAAATGTTTTATGATGCGTTCAAATCGCGCTCCGTCGAGATTACGTCAGTGACTCAGTATCCATGTTTGTCCGTATTTACCCATAATTCTTGCAGCCATAACAAAAGAAAATAGCTCATTTGCACTCATTTGTGAGTCAAATTTGGTTTGTTTGTCCGCATTTTGAGCTATTAATATCAGCCAGACGCTGTGCTATTACGTCAAATTTCTCTAGCAGCAAAATATTGTATCCGAAATGATGACTGATATGACGTCACATGACTCATTAAGATCTCGGACAAACAAACCTTATCAACGCAAAGCTCAAATCATAAAACATTTTATCATTCAACTATTTACTTCATGTAGAATCTATATCAGTAATATCGTATTTAGGATTATATAAGAACTTATAGGCACTAGGGATTATAGGGGAAAAAACATTCCTGCTGTCTGTTTTAGAGATCATTTTATACTAAAATGTATAAAAAGATCATTTTCCATTCCTCTAGAGCAGAGTAGAAAATCTGTATTCTTTTATAAACTATGCGGGTTCTTCTTCTACTCTGTCCTCTAGAGAAAAGTACAAAATCTTATTTCATCAGGGTTTCCCAATCAGAGGAAAACACATTCTCTACTTTTATAAATTAGGGACCCTGGCCTGGAACACTCTTGTAAATTAATCGACATGATTAACCTACACTACTGAGATTACTGAAGTATACCCTGAGTGCCAGAGGTTCTTAGGGATAATGCAAGGGGCAACTGAGGTAGAACAGCGGACCGGAATCCCGAAGGTGTGAGTAGGTTAATCATGTTCATTAATTTTCATGTTACCCCGAGGATGATTCTGAAATAAACTGGAACACTCTATCCTTTGTGATTAATAACATTATCCCAACGTAAACATTATCCACTTAAATTAATTTCGTGATTAGTCAAGTGTTTTTAACAGATAGAGTGAAGGAGAATTTGGGTGAGCACATTTGAAAATGTGACGTTGCTATTGAAAAAAACATAAGTGATCTCATACATCTCTCTGACATCTTTTATTTTTGCAGGGGGCATCCCTTACGAAAGAACGATCGAGTCATATACATTGAGATACATAGAACTGGTTCTATTTGTGGTCTGGTGTATATTTGCAGCATTTGGAATTCTTTATGCCATCTTCTGTTTGTTTGTTGTTATTAAATATCGACTTGAAAGGTACGTTGGAGGCGATGACGACGACGAAAATGACGACGATGACGACAATGACGATGACGACGAAAATGACGATGACGACCACAATGACGACGACGATGAAGACAATGACGATGACGACGATAACAACGACAATGACGATGATGACGACAACAACGACAATGACGATGACGACGACGACTATGACGACAACGACGATGACGACAACGACGATGACGACAACAACGACGATGACGACGACAACGACTATGACGACAACGACGATGACGACTACAACAACGACGATGACGATGACGACGATAACGACGACAACGACGATAACGATGACGACGACAATGTACGAATTGTCTGTGTATGTTAAATGTTTATATGAAATCTCTTGTTTTGCAATTTTTCTAGGTCGATCAAATATACCTCACCAACTATAAATGTCTTTACAATCCTCGGTTGTCTATTTTGCTTTATCACTGTTATTTTATATGGAGTTGATTATCAGATAGCTTCTGAATCTGCAGTAAGCACCTTATGTAAGGTAAGTGTTATCGACTTTAGACTATATTTATCATAATAAATATAACATATTCACAAAATGTGAATTGATTTTTATTTTCAAGATACTTTTCAACGTCAAGTCCAACGTTTTTTTGTTCTTTTTCTGTTACTTTTTAAAGAAGTTAGAACATGTCGCATTTACTACTAATTAATCTGTTCCTCTTGTATCAGGTTCGTCTTTGGATATTTTCTCTTGGATTCACATTATGTATTGGAGGCTTATGGGTCAAAGTATGGACATTATATCAGATTTTGATTGACAGACGAGTCTACAAGAAGGTGAATAATAACTACAATTTTTAGGCGTAAAGTAAAGTAAATCCATAATAGAATGTTTATTGACGAGCTATGACTAAGAGTATTATAATTGCTCTGGGCATGGAGAAAGACCTGGAGCACCGATCACCGTATCTGTACATAAAGTGTGAACTTCAACTTGTTTTAACTGGACAAAGCCTAGCACAATTCTTATAAACTATGATTATTCGAATCTTCTTGCATACTAATTTATTTGTCATCTATACGTTTTCAGAGAATCATGGAATACTGGATGTTTGGGATTCTTGTGGTGTTTATAATAATTGATATGATCTACCTCGCTATATGGACGGCAAAAGATGGACTTTATCGAACCACTAAAACTGTGCAAGACCAAGCAGAATATCATTGTTTTCAGGTGTGAATATGTTTTGCATTGTCACTCAACACTCTCACTAAGTCAGACACACCTTGTGTCGGACAAACGCCAACAGTCCTTACAAGAGCTGTCTACACATTTTTTCCAGACAACCCTCATTTTTATCTATTAGTTTTACTAAAGAGAATTTTAAATAGTAATTTCTAGAAAAAAATGCTCATGTTAATATATTAATTGTAATCAAAATCGTAGCACGAGGATGGCCTGTGGAGAGCGATAAAGTGCTGTCCAGTCGATGTAATTCTATCTAAACGTTGCCAGCCAGTCGATGTCATTCTATCTATTTGATTATGTTGTCATCAAACATTTCAAAATGTGTTGGTCAGCGGCTACACGTAACCAAGTGTCAATGCTCTAGCGCCTGCTCCTCCAGATCTTTCGACTTATGCGTATCAGATTCACTTTGCGTTAGGACTGGAGTCACCCAAAACAAGAGAAACAAAATTTCGGTCCAGCTGTACAATACAATTTTTCTTACGATTGTCATCCTTGTAATATCATTGTAATATCAACAACATTTCCAAGCAATCGTTTTAAGCCGAATTAAGTTGCGAGGTTGGTTTTTGGTACGGCATCTAATTAGCTCAGTCGGTAGGACACTGGACTATTACTATACTTTTTTAATGTATTGATTACAAAAATTGTTTTTCCCATTTACCGTAATATTTTAGAAAGAAATCAGGCAGAAATCATTATCGTTAGATAAATATGATTTCGTTCTATTTCTTGATTTTTTTCTTGTTTTTTTTTGCAGACAATTTCCGGGAACCCATTTCGCGCCACTATCTCTTCCATAGAAATTTGTGATTGCGACAACTTGGGCCTTTGGTTAGGAATATTCTTAGCATACAAAGCAATATTTCTACTTTGTGGATTCTACATGTCGTGGAAAGTGAGAAATGTTTTTACCCGTAAACTAATTGATGCCCAGTACGCCGCTAAATTACTTCTGCTAGCACTTCCATTTTGTTTTCTTGGATTAATTTTTGCGTTCACACTTCAACTTTACCCAACAATTCATTATGCTTTTCTTGGAATAATTATCATAATTTATACCTACATTGTTCTTGGATTTCTCTATGGACACATGGTAAGTGCTAATGTTATATGATAAATTAATTACTTGAACGTTCATACCAATTAATTCATAATGTAGGCAAATTATTAAGGTGGCTCGTTAGTCAAAATGGAGTAATTTTGAGAGCACGATTTATCATACTACAAATTTTATAAAGTCATATTTTTTTACATAAGTAGTTAACATGGTCCAATAGCATTTACAAAGAAAAAGATTTGGGTCCATATCTTTAATTGCTTAGCAGTCACACCCTTTTCCGCGAACACAACATTTTTAAAGGCACGAAACTGTAGGACGCGCCAATAGTGATTTCTTCAAACAGGTAAGTGGCTAAAGGTCTGATATGTGGTACATGCAATACCAGAGCTGTGGAAAGACGAATTATTTTACAGATATGTCAATGCCTTCATATATTTTAGCCTTTCCCAAAAATGAGGGAGAAAAATGTCCAATTACATCTCTTCCAAAGGCCCTAGATATTTTTGGAGTAGTCTAACAACAAATCGATACGTCTTTGCAAATAATACCTGTATAAAATTTCATGCATATACTGTAGGTCAAATAGTTTTGATAATATCACAAAAAGAGCGTCTCGTGGCCATTGAAACGTTTCACACTTGTGGCATTTATATATCTAGATAAATTATGTTTATGATAAGCGGCAAATTTTATACAAATTAGTTTTCTGGATTTATTGGAAACACGCGGTTGTGTTATTGTCTTACGTGAATACGACTAATTTACATCAATGATTGCTCAGATATTAAAGTGTCTATAGGCCCTAGACAGTTTTTTTGTTTTCTCTATAAAAGACGCAAAAATAGCTTAGTATAAGGTTATTTAGTATTTACAGTTTTTTATTTGATCCATCGTTTCGGAGACATCTCTCTTTAAACATTGTTATTTGCAAGAAAAAACCGAGAGACGAAAAAACCCGAAAGAAGCCTGGGACGAGACACATGTGACGTAATTAAGCAACCTCGTTTCCAGGGCATTTTGCCTCCAGGTGGGGTCACATGACACCCAGAATATCTGGGTGTTTTGATATGATAATTTAGGTAATTTGTCTTTGTTTACTCTGTTGATGTGATAATGAATGAGAAATATGCAACGCTCTGCAGACTTGTTCATGTAAACCATTCATCCTAAAAGCAATTAATTCATAATACAGCAATGATTATCTTATAAATATTATGGAGGAACAAGTATATATCGAATGCAGTTCTTGACAATTAATCAAAGCCCTTATATTTCTCATTTAAATTTAAAGACGAGGAAATTTCTTAACATGTGGATTTAGATGAATAAATTATACTCTAGCTGAATTAATCGAGTTTTAGAACTGGCCAATAAGATTATGGAATCGACCGGCCGATCCCAGGGCCATTTTCGCCGACCTTCCACCGTGGAGGCAAAATGGGTTACGAGGTTGGTAATTAAGGAATGTGATGAAGTGAATTCCGTTTTCTAAGTCTGATCCATTTGAAAACCCAAACATAACACATCTATCTGACATATTAATTGCTCGCGTCGATGATAACTACACAACAGAATACATGAGTAAATAACTGTTATGGGCCACTTCCGTCATTTAAGTTACGTCACATAAGGTAGTTACCAGACCCCTTTTTGCAATTTGCGGAAATTTAGCGGGAAATCCAAAATATTGCCATGAACGAATGGACCAAATCAAAAACTCTAAAAGAACTTATCAACTATTTTGGTGTCCTCTCTACAGAAAACTATAATCTGTGTGGGGGGGGGGGGGGGGGGTTAAATTATATGTACTTTAAATAATGTAAACAACAAACGAATTTTGTGGTGGTGAAATGGCCGCCAGTGATACTGTGAGCGCGTAATGCATCACGGTGAGACTCACCTTTAACATTTTAGAATTATATTATTGATTTTATGTCATATTTTATTTTAGATAATAAAAACCTTTTGTCGTCCAAGACATAAAATCAAAGTTCGCAGTCAAGATGCAACCACTAAATATAAATGTGTTTGTTGCCCTCCAATATTCTGTTCTTGGCTGGCTTCACTTTGTTGTTGCTGTACAGCGTTGGCCCAACTTCTGTGTTGCAAGGGCTTATGGGATGCATTATTTTGGGGTCCAAGGAAAAACCGCAGTTCATTTGTAAAAGACTCGGGAGAGGACAGAATGGATTATCAGATTGGAGATATGCCAGGCGACAGAGAAAGGCAAATCATGATTTTACAAAAAAGAACTACAAAAGGTTAGCAATAATAACTACAAAGAACGTTTAAAAGACGATTCAACTAATTCATACCTTCAGAAAAAATTTAATTCCACAAGGCCCATGTACCCGGTGATTTCTGAGAAAAATGTTTGCAAAAATAGAGCAGGTCTCTAAAATATGTAAGATAACAAAGTGTCATATCTGTACATCAGGGCCGGATTAAGGTTGCGCGGCCCCCTCCCCCGGATAAATATGGTTCGAGTGTAGACAGCGTTATTTTTATCGGCGGTGTTCATCCTTAGATGCAATCAGACAGTATTTCAATAGATTCATAACGCATGCGTTCTTTCCATATTCCAAAAAGGGCACTTCTTGCCAATATTTGGGGAAATACCCCTCTATCCGGTCCCGCCCCAGGTCGCTCCGCCGATGGACTATAGTGGTAGTGCACCTTTAAACCAATCAGAGCACTGGAAACTCTCTGTTCAACTCTAATATTATCATAATTTATCTTCATTTTATTCCTTTTGAATAATAATAAAATAAAATGCCTATCCGACAACCCATCACCACACGATGTCATTAATCACCTATTATTAAATCCACCGCTGAATTTAAATCTGTTCTTAAGACCTACCTTTTTAAATTAGCTCAGAGTTGCAAAAACTGTTCATCCTTCCTCCGTGGAGGAATTCAAATTTTCACAACCTTCCTCAAAATATAGCTTCCTCGAAATTTTTGCTAATTTTATGACCATCATAAATATCGTGATTTTTACCTTTGCCATGGTGAGACAGTACTATTGACTGCAGCTCATAACTGCTACTTACTGCGTTTTTTTTCAACACGTTTTTTACTCGTTGTTTTCACTTCAAAACCTTCCTCATTGGTAAACCTTCCTCATTGGTAAACCTTCCTCACGGGTAGTACCCGCATACATGATTGTTAGTTTTATTTGTGACATTAAATTGTAAAATGTATATATTTCCTAATATAATGTTTTTAAAATGCCTTAACCTCGTTATTTAAAAACCTTATATTACATTGGCTTCTTTTATTATATGGCTCTCACATTTCTTCAATTTTTTCGCAATTTTTAAAACTTTTCAGTTCTTTTGTAAAGACCGCTCAGCAACCAATCAGATTGCAGAAAGGTTACGTTAAGTCCAAGCCATATAATAATTAGTATTATTAAACTACTTATCTCTAATATTTTGTATGTTCTAGAAAGAAGATGAATTACTTATGTTACGGAGGTATCAGAAAGGTACTCAGGCAACGAAACAAACCCAAACAGGCTTCGTTTTCTACAATAACAATGATGGTCGCGATTGTTCATCTGAATACAGTAGTTCTGGACGTTCCAATGGAAGTTTTGAAGATGACAATGGTGAGAAACGTGGAGGAAAACCTCATTACAACCGTTTCAAAGTGTTCCATCAGAAATTAGACTTTACTCATGTTGGGAGCAAAGTAAGTCCATTATTACTAAATATTTAAAATATTTCCCTACATTTCAGGTACAATCTACACTCTCTAGTGTTTGAATAAAATGCTGATAACGCTTGCATTCGTTGGTGTTGTTGGTGTTAGTGTCGGTGTTATATAGTGCTATTTTTGGTTTTAGTGTTGGTGTTGGCGTTGGTTTTTTGTATTGGTGTTGGTGTTAGAGTTGAAGTTGGAGTTAGTGTTGGTGTTAGAGTTGGTGCTAGTGTTGGTGTTAGGGCTATTTTTGGTTTTAGTGTTGGTGTTGGTTTTTGTATTGGTGTTGTTGTTGGTGCATGTTAACGTTAATGTTGGTGTTAGTGTTGGTGTTAGAGTTGGTGTTAGTGTTGGTGTTAGAGTTGGTGCTAGTGTTGGTGTTAGAGTTGGTGCTAGTGTTGGTGTTAGTGTTGTTGTTGGTATTAACGTTAATGTTAGTGTTGGTGTTAGAGTTGGTGTTGTTGTTGGTGTTAACGTTACTGTTGGTGTTAGAGTTAGAGTTGGTGTTAATTTTAGTGTTGGTGTTAGAGTTAGAGTTGGTGTTAACGTTAATGTTGGTGTTAGAGTTGGTGTTAATGTTAGTGTTGGTGTTAGAGTTAGAGTTGGTGTTAACGTTAATGTTGGTGTTAGAGTTAGAGTTGGTGTTAATTTTAGTGTTGGTGTTAGAGTTAGAGTTGGTGTTAACGTTAATGTTGGTGTTAGAGTTAGAGTTGGTGTTAATGTTAGTGTTGGTGTTAGAGTTAGAGTTGGTGTTAATGTTAATGTTGGTGTTAGAGTTAGAGTTGGTGTTAATGTTAGTGTTGGTGTTAGAGTTAGAGTTGGTGTTAATGTTAATGTTGGTGTTAGAGTTAGAGTTGGTGTTAATTTTAGTGTTGGTGTTAGAGTTAGAGTTGGTGTTAATGTTAATGTTGGTGTTAGAGTTAGAGTTGGTGTTAATTTTAGTGTTGGTGTTAGAGTTAGAGTTGGTGTTAATGTTAATGTTGGTGTTAGAGTTAGAGTTGGTGTTGATGTTAGTGTTGGTGTTAGAGTTAGAGTTGGTGTTAATGTTAGTGTTGGTGTTAGAGTTAGAGTTGGTGTTAATGTTAATGTTGGTGTTAGAGTTAGAGTTGGTGTTAACGTTAATGTTGGTGTTAGAGTTAGAGTTGGTGTTAATGTTAGTGTTGGTGTTAGAGTTAGAGTTGGTGTTAATGTTAATGTTGGTGTTAGAGTTAGAGTTGGTGTTAATGTTAGTGTTGGTGTTAGAGTTAGAGTTGGTGTTAATGTTAATGTTGGTGTTAGAGTTAGAGTTGGTGTTAACGTAGGCCTCTACAGATTGTGCTAGTAAATTTCAGAAAAGTTGCTCCAAAAACTGCTAAAAAGTTGCTTAAAAGTTGCCAGAAAATTGGAAAAGTTGCTCTTAAATTTGAAAAAGTTGCTATTAATTGCTAGTATATTTCATGGATATTCATACAAAAAACATACTAAAAACGGAGCAGGTACAATTTATTGTACTAAGTAAACAACAAAACAATTTCAAGACAGGATTTAGAACTAGCATATACTGCTAATCTATCAGATTAAAACTGTAAGTTCAAAGTCTCTAGCAACTTAAATGCATTTGCGCTGATCAATTTCTTTTAGCGTTGTTGTATCGAAGCATCACTGAGGATTCAAGATAGTCCGTAAGTGAGGAATCTTGCTGGGCGTTGAATCCATTGTTCAATAGACTAAAGACTCTTTCGGCAGAAGCTGAACTTGGTTGCAAGAGCAATAGTTTCTTAACCAAAGCTGACCAATTCGGTAGAGTCTTACTATGGGCTGCCCACCATGCCAACTTCTCATCTTCACTACTCATAGATACACCATCCGTAGCAGCAAGATACTCAGGCAACTCTCGACCTAAACTTGCAATTATTTCGTCATTATCCAGAAATGGAAAATTTCGAAATTCTTCCAAACAATCAGCGGTTGGTTTCAAATGTTGTACCTGCTCTGGACAACAGAGCCTGGCAACCTTGAAAGCACGCACTGTATTATGGAATTGTACACTGAACTTCTGTTGGTAGAAGTTTAACCCAGGTTGAATACACGCTTTAGCTTGAGCCATTAGTTGTTGGTATCTAGCATGGTCTCCATCGGCAATTTGACGAGAAACCGCTGCTGTGTTTGGATAATGTTCAACAGCCACAGCACGAGAAACTGCTGAGAGACGCTCATAGCAAGAAAACAATAAAGGTCCGTCACCTTCCAGGAAATATGTCGCACTCACAAAATGGACTCCAGCATCGATAATAGCAGCAAGCTCTAAACGTAAATCTTGAGCATCTTGGGGATTATCAAAGATCTTTAGCAACTGCACCCTAGATGATTTGCAGATTTCTTCGTTTTCTCTTAGAAAAGGTTCCACAAATCCAAAGTAAAGCAGAACTTGCTGAAGAATTTCCCATTTGCTCCACCATCTTGTAGCACTGTGTGAGCGTATTGACTGACCTGTTTTATCCCTCCATAATAGACGAGCGTTGTAACTATGTGCGAAGAGACCAATCCAATGTTGTGTAAATGAATCCAGGATTCTGAACTCAAAATGACCACCAACATTGTCAATTGTATGAGAGAAGCATACAATATCCATCAGGTTTGGAAAGAAGAATTTCAGCTGACGTAAGGCAGCACCATTAACAGAATCACCGTCTCTCATTCCACCAATCAGCATGTTAGAGCCAAATTTATAATCAACAGCAAGGCATGACATGAGCCTCTGAGCCAACTCATCAGCCTTTAATGCTTTTGAAAGCACTTCCAGCCGTATTAGCCGTTGCGTAGGCTGGAAGTTATCTTGAACGTAACGAACTACAATGGCCAGAGCTTCTCCCAGTCGGGCAGTTCCATCAAAAATTACTGAGACTTCGTTAATGTCTTTGAGCTCATTCTTGATGGTTTCTTTTTCTTTTTCTAGCACAGCTGGAATAAGTTCAGCAAGGTGAGTAACACTGGTTAATCTTTGGCCATACTTCTCGAAAATAGGGCGAACGGTGTCAATCTTGGTTAAAGTGCACCTAACCCCAAAATGTTTTTTTAGCGATATCAAATATCGGTGCGATTTACAGCATTTCAGTAAAAACATTTTTCAATTTAGGCAAATCGTTCGATTTTTATGGCCTTTTGAATTTAGTTTTTGATGGCCCAGCGCCGTCATGATTTTTGACAACCAGGAGCCTGGATCTAGCACGTTTTCTGACGTCACGCAAGGTAGTTGGTAAATATTGAAAACAAAGATGCAATCTAAACAGACTCACTATTCGTCTATTCCTGGGACTTCTCGACTGGTTCGTTTGAATCTTTAGGCGCTACAGCATGAATGGTTGGGTATACACAAATCCCGAGATCACCACTCTTTAATTTCGGATAATTTGGCTTCGTTTGGACAGGCAAGATGGAAAACCTTCGCTCGTAATCTTCGGGCATTTTATATCATGATTCAAGTGAGCTGAACATATAGTCGAAGCATTTCGAAGGTTCGAAGACCCGTTTTGCCTTCGCGAAGTCAACCCCAGGTTCTCTTTCTTTTCTTTGCTAGGTTAATCGTGGTCGAAATATTTATTTTCAACGTTTGACTTTGCCCAGCAGCGTGCGAAGATATGTTCTTACCGCATGTTGTGTAAATATCTGATGTCGGGTTCGGACTAGAGTCTAGCGAGAGATTGACATGAAACAGTGTGGCACGAGAATTTGATGTGGGCGCTGATCATAAACCGGAATATTTTTAAATGGCCTTACTAAAGTCACTGGTAAACCTCTATTATCCATCTCAAGCTGGGTCAACAAAATTATGCTCAAGGCTGATTAACAAGCGAAAGTCGAGAAAGTATAGACGGGTTCTGCAATCTAACAAAATATTTTTGTGATAAGGAATAGTGTGAAGAATTATACCTGAACATAGGCACAATTTATTCATGCAATTGACAGCTACACAACTGTTAACCATCTTTTCACTATCAGCAAACGAACGCAGTATATCAATGTAGACAGGCCGAATGTTTATCTAGACCACGAGTACCTTGCATGACGTCACAAAATTTACTCGTTCCAGACTCCTCGTAGCCACGGAAGTGGTCCATCAAAAAGCGCCTTTTGCCATCTTTAAACTGCCATAAAAATCGGAGGATTTTAAGAAATTCATTTTTGTTTTCGCAGAAATACTAGAAATCATATAAAAATTTGATATCGCTAAAAAAACATTTTGGGGTTAGGTGCACTTTAATGGAATACCTCCAGAAAGAAAATTTTGTACAACCTCAAATCGAAACAAACGCATGTCTTGTGGCAAAGTTGACCCACTTGGATGATCTCTATTGTCCATTTTATTCAAACATTGAATAATATACTGGCTGTCCTTCTTATCCTTCATAATACGGGAAACTCCTTTTGTGTGTTTGTTCGACTTAATATGTTTATCAAGTGAACTTTTCTTCAAAGTCAAAGTTTCACTGCAAGCATTACAACGTAGCCTTCCACTTACCACTATAAAATGTTGATTTGGATATTCCCTTTGGCGATCCGAAGGCGAAGCAGATGCTCCATAGCTAGGCCTCTACAGATTGTGCTCGGCAACTTTTGAGCAACTTTTGAAGATTTGAGCAACTTTTCTGGTTTCGAGCAACCTGGAGCAACTTTTGCTTTTTTGAGCAACAGTAAGCAACTTTTAGGCTTTTACACATTCCTCACAAATTATTAAATAAAATCTCGACCAAACATATTTGATTGCAGTAATGACTTATTTAGATCTCTGGATCAACAAAATAATCGAAAAGAGCATGCAGGCTTTGTTTATGCGCCCGTGAGCGATGCGTGAGGTTTTCAGCGGTTATTCATTAATGATCTCGCGACTCGCGTGACTAAGCAAGTATTATTTTTCTTAAACCGCCATGTTGTTTGGTTTCTTTGTTCAACAATGTTTATGTAAATGACTCACGCTATGCATGGCTGAAACTGAAGAAAGCCGACGGGGTAGTTCGTCAAGCTCTGACAGTGAAAGCGATGAAAATCAAGAAATCGAAGCCACGAATCCAATATCCACTGCTACGAACGCTGGAGCGCGTCTTAGTGAGCCAAAAAGCGCCTCGATTTCTCGTAAGCGACAAATTCATACCAACCAAGGCAAGTATAAAGGAAGAGAAAACAAAATAAAGGCCAGCTATGGAGCATCAGCTTCGCCTTCGGATCGCCAAAGGGAATATCCAAATCAACATTTTATAGTGGTAAGTGGAAGGCTACGTTGTAATGCTTGCAGTGAAACTTTGACTTTGAAGAAAAGTTCACTTGATAAACATATTAAGTCGAACAAACACACAAAAGGAGTTTCCCGTATTATGAAGGATAAGAAGGACAGCCAGTATATTATTCAATGTTTGAATAAAATGGACAATAGAGATCATCCAAGTGGGTCAACTTTGCCACAAGACATGCGTTTGTTTCGATTTGAGGTTGTACAAAATTTTCTTTCTGGAGGTATTCCATTAACCAAGATTGACACCGTTCGCCCTATTTTCGAGAAGTATGGCCAAAGATTAACCAGTGTTACTCACCTTGCTGAACTTATTCCAGCTGTGCTAGAAAAAGAAAAAGAAACCATCAAGAATGAGCTCAAAGACATTAACGAAGTCTCAGTAATTTTTGATGGAACTGCCCGACTGGGAGAAGCTCTGGCCATTGTAGTTCGTTACGTTCAAGATAACTTCCAGCCTACGCAACGGCTAATACGGCTGGAAGTGCTTTCAAAAGCATTAAAGGCTGATGAGTTGGCTCAGAGGCTCATGTCATGCCTTGCTGTTGATTATAAATTTGGCTCTAACATGCTGATTGGTGGAATGAGAGACGGTGATTCTGTTAATGGTGCTGCCTTACGTCAGCTGAAATTCTTCTTTCCAAACCTGATGGATATTGTATGCTTCTCTCATACAATTGGCAATGTTGGTGGTCATTTTGAGTTCAGAATCCTGGATTCATTTACACAACATTGGATTGGTCTCTTCGCACATAGTTACAACGCTCGTCTATTATGGAGGGATAAAACAGGTCAGTCAATACGCTCACACAGTGCTACAAGATGGTGGAGCAAATGGGAAATTCTTCAGCAAGTTCTGCTTTACTTTGGATTTGTGGAACCTTTTCTAAGAGAAAACGAAGAAATCTGCAAATCATCTAGGGTGCAGTTGCTAAAGATCTTTGATAATCCCCAAGATGCTCAAGATTTACGTTTAGAGCTTGCTGCTATTATCGATGCTGGAGTCCATTTTGTGAGTGCGACATATTTCCTGGAAGGTGACGGACCTTTATTGTTTTCTTGCTATGAGCGTCTCTCAGCAGTTTCTCGTGCTGTGGCTGTTGAACATTATCCAAACACAGCAGCGGTTTCTCGTCAAATTGCCGATGGAGACCATGCTAGATACCAACAACTAATGGCTCAAGCTAAAGCGTGTATTCAACCTGGGTTAAACTTCTACCAACAGAAGTTCAGTGTACAATTCCATAATACAGTGCGTGCTTTCAAGGTTGCCAGGCTCTGTTGTCCAGAGCAGGTACAACATTTGAAACCAACCGCTGATTGTTTGGAAGAATTTCGAAATTTTCCATTTCTGGATAATGACGAAATAATTGCAAGTTTAGGTCGAGAGTTGCCTGAGTATCTTGCTGCTACGGATGGTGTATCTATGAGTAGTGAAGATGAGAAGTTGGCATGGTGGGCAGCCCATAGTAAGACTCTACCGAATTGGTCAGCTTTGGTTAAGAAACTATTGCTCTTGCAACCAAGTTCAGCTTCTGCCGAAAGAGTCTTTAGTCTATTGAACAATGGATTCAACGCCCAGCAAGATTCCTCACTTACGGACTATCTTGAATCCTCAGTGATGCTTCGATACAACAACGCTAAAAGAAATTGATCAGCGCAAATGCATTTAAGTTGCTAGAGACTTTGAACTTACAGTTTTAATCTGATAGATTAGCAGTATATGCTAGTTCTAAATCCTGTCTTGAAATTGTTTTGTTGTTTACTTAGTACAATAAATTGTACCTGCTCCGTTTTTAGTATGTTTTTTGTATGAATATCCATGAAATATACTAGCAATTAATAGCAACTTTTTCAAATTTAAGAGCAACTTTTCCAATTTTCTGGCAACTTTTAAGCAACTTTTTAGCAGTTTTTGGAGCAACTTTTCTGAAATTTACTAGCACAATCTGTAGAGGCCTATCCATAGCTGGCCTTTATTTTGTTTTCTCTTCCTTTATACTTGCCTTGGTTGGTATGAATTTGTCGCTTACGAGAAATCGAGGCGCTTTTTGGCTCACTAAGACGCGCTCCAGCGTTCGTAGCAGTGGATATTGGATTCGTGGCTTCGATTTCTTGATTTTCATCGCTTTCACTGTCAGAGCTTGACGAACTACCCCGTCGGCTTTCTTCAGTTTCAGCCATGCATAGCGTGAGTCATTTACATAAACATTGTTTGAACAAAGAAACCAAACAACATGGCGGTTTAAGAAAAATAATACTTGCTTAGTCACGCGAGTCGCGAGATCATTAATGAATAACCGCTGAAAACCTCACGCATCGCTCACGGGCGCATAAACAAAGCCTGCATGCTCTTTTCGATTATTTTGTTGATCCAGAGATCTAAATAAGTCATTACTGCAATCAAATATGTTTGGTCGAGATTTTATTTAATAATTTGTGAGGAATGTGTAAAAGCCTAAAAGTTGCTTACTGTTGCTCAAAAAAGCAAAAGTTGCTCCAGGTTGCTCGAAACCAGAAAAGTTGCTCAAATCTTCAAAAGTTGCTCAAAAGTTGCCGAGCACAATCTGTAGAGGCCTATGTTAACGTTAATGTTGGTGTTAGAGTTAGAGTTGGTGTTAACGTTAATGTTGGTGTTAGAGTTAGAGTTGGTGTTAATGTTAATGTTGGTGTTAGAGTTAGAGTTGGTGTTAATGTTAATGTTGGTGTTAGAGTTGGAGTTGGTGTTAATGTTAGTGTTGGTGTTAGAGTTAGAGTTGGTGTTAACGTTAATGTTGGTGTTAGAGTTAGAGTTGGTGTTAATGTTAGTGTTGGTGTTAGAGTTAGAGTTGGTGTTAACGTTAATGTTGGTGTTAGAGTTAGAGTTGGTGTTAATGTTAGTGTTGGTGTTAGAGTTAGAGTTGGTGTTAACGTTAATGTTGGTGTTAGAGTTAGAGTTGGTGTTAATGTTAGTGTTGGTGTTAGAGTTAGAGTTAGAGTTGGTGTTAATTTTAGTGTTGGTGTTAGAGTTAGAGTTGGTGTTAACGTTAATGTTGGTGTTAACGTTAATGTTGGTGTTAGAGTTAGAGTTGGTGTTAATGTTAGTGTTGGTGTTAGAGTTAGAGTTGGTGTTAATGTTACTGTTGGTGTTAGAGTTAGAGTTGGTGTTAATTTTAGTGTTGGTGTTAGAGTTAGAGTTGGTGTTAACGTTAATGTTGGTGTTAGAGTTAGAGTTGGTGTTAATGTTAGTGTTGGTGTTAGAGTTAGAGTTGGTGTTAACGTTAATGTTGGTGTTAGAGTTAGAGTTGGTGTTAATTTTAGTGTTGGTGTTAGAGTTAGAGTTGGTGTTAATGTTAGTGTTGGTGTTAGAGTTAGAGTTGGTGTTAATTTTAGTGTTGGTGTTAGAGTTAGAGTTGGTGTTAACGTTAATGTTGGTGTTAGAGTTAAAGTTGGTGTTAATTTTAGTGTTGGTGTTAGAGTTAGAGTTGGTGTTAACGTTAATGTTGGTGTTGGTGTTAGAGTTAGAGTTGGTGTTAATGTTAGTGTTGGTGTTAGAGTTAGAGTTGGTGTTAATGTTAATGTTGGTGTTAGAGTTAGAGTTGGTGTTAATGTTAGTGTTGGTGTTAGAGTTGGTGTTAATGTTAGTGTTGTTGTTAGAGTTGGTTTTGTTGTTGGTGCTATTGTTGGTTTTTAAGAATTTACTTTTTATTCATGTTAACATTCATGCTTCGTCTTCGACAATTATTCAAATGATAGAAACAAAATAAAATGGTTTTGTTGTATTTCTTTACAGGTAGACAGTCGTTTAGACAGTAAATCAGCGAAACAGAATCACGTCCCTGGCAAAACGTTAGATAATAGATCAAGTCAATGGACCCCAAGCTCTCAAGATTCTGAGATGTCAGAGCTTCAAAGACATTTGCGTGAGGTAAAATTTAAACATTGAACATGAATTTGAATTAAGTAAAACTGCTATTAAGCATTTTAGTGAGAACGGCGCACGAGTTCTGAAGTTCGCACCAACTATAGGATGAGGTGATAATCGGAATCGTAAATAAATAAATGGATAAATGTTAATACCCAGCAAAAAAACACGGAATAAAGTCATGAATATACATTCCCCCGAATTTACCCTAATGACCACGAACAACTTCAACTTAGAGTCATTGTTTCGTGGGCAATGAAGGAAATTCCTTGTCTATAAATCAAGTTATCCTCACTCTTAAATTACCAATGATTATTGTCAATTGTCAAATGCTCTTGGATTACCAGTGATGGTAATTCCACAACAGTAAATTGTAGGGTTCTAGAACCCAACACAACACCAAACACAACACCAATCCTAACCACAACCCCCCCCCCGCCTTAAGTGTCTCCCACTTCGTGGTAACCCTAATACCCCGGCTGTTTCCCCTTGGCGCGTGCGTAAACTTATAAATCAACGTGAGACGTAATGCTTGTGGGATTCTTAAATCATCATTATTGGTAATCTAAGAACATTTGAAAATTGCCTATTATTGTTAATCTAAGACTGAGGATATGTTGCTAGAAATAAATATTATACGGAATACATGGAATAAGTACTATTGAATAATAACTATTGAACTAACGTTGCAATCACGAAACATAATCAGAGTATAATAGATAAAATAACAGTTACATTAAAAGTGTGAAATTGATCGTCTAGCTTGTCGTAGTTTTGAGAAAGACTATTGTTGGTGGCCGACATTTCGACGGCCTCAGCGGCAGTCACCTGCACAACCTCCTTACTAGTTTCACCAGTAGAATCCAACTGCTATCCAGGTTCTTATCTCCGCTCCACGCCCACCCCCGGGGAGGGGAGCGGAGCTAAGGCTACACCTGCATAGTCAAAGAGTGTTTGTTAGGTTTGCCTATTTATATATAAAAGCACAGAGCACTGCACTAGTGCTGCTCTAGCATCGCAGGGTCGCTGGTTCAATTCCAGCCGAAAGGCCTTGACGTTACATTTTTCGCAACTAAGAATCGTGTTAATTCAAAATAAAATGAAGTAAAACAAACGTTAGTTAATAAAATATTATTTTACTTATTTATGGTTTTATTTTGAGTTGTCAAGTGTTTTGTTATTTTTAACTTGAAACATTTTAAAATTATATCTCTTAGCGCGAGAGAGAAGTTAATCAGCTAAAGACGTACCTTGGGATTAATTCTTTGGCAAGTTTTGATACATTTAGCAAAAGAGGAAGTATGGCGAGCATTGGAGAGACGATTGAGGTTTGTACATTAGTTTTTATTTCAAACAATTAAGTGATGTTATATTAACAAATCCTATGATGGCAAAATCATGGAAAAGAAACAACAAAGTAATTTAGTTAAGGTCATAATAAGAATCAGAAAAATAAAACAAACACCGGAAAACATCGTCTTGAAACTCACGTTTGCGATTTATAATCTTTGGAACTTTCGGATAAAAACTGTCTCTTTCCCGATTCACTTTCTGTGAATACTTAAAATATATATGAAGTGAAAATTTTTATGATTGTATTTGAAAGAACACTGAAATTAATGAAAAATGGCTTTTACATGCCTTTTATATCTTATTGCATTCTTGAGTTATAACGTTTTATGTAATTTGAACTATGACGTCACAAGTGTGACAGGATGACAACACAACTGAAAATCAGGTATATCTTCAGACTGGTTACACTAAACTGGCTCAAACTTGGCAGACGTACTCAGTTAAAACTAAATCCGCAAAGTTTGAGCCAGTTTAGTCTAAACAGTATGAAAATATACCTGATTATCAGATGTGTTGTCATCTTGTCACACTTGTGACGTCATAGTTCAAATTACATAAAACGTTATAACTCAAGAACGCAATAAGATATAAAAGGTATATAAAAGCCATTTTTCATTAATTTCAGCGTTCTTTCAAATACAATCATAAAAATGTTCGTTCCACATACACTTTAACCGACTTTAGCAGATGAAAATCATAAGGATGAACGTAGCTGATAAGTAAGTTTTATACAAAAGTGCCAAAGATTATAAATATATAAAAATCATCAGAAAAGGATGTTCTCTTGTTTAACTTAAATATCGAATTTCAAGATGACGTTTTTCGGATTACGTTTATTCGTTATTAAGTTCCTATAGTTCCCTTGTTCGAAATGCTTTCAAAACAACTCCTTCTTAAAAAATTTTCTTCAACGTCTTCTCAGTGTTGCCACAGCAACATGGGGGACAGCTTTTAATACACATGAGAACCTGTAGCTCCTGAATGTAACTGATGGCATATCTGAATTCAACAGGTCAATTTACAATTTTTTCTTCAAAATTAAACATTTATAGAGAATTCCACGATTAAACCATATGGTAAACATTTGAGGATAATGTCTAATGTATTTTTACTCTAAGAAATCCGCAAAAACTACTATAAAAATAACAAATTGAAACATAATCGCGGGCACAGAACTGAAAATTATAGGAGCCTCCATAAAATTTCGGCAGGTTATGGTTTATCAGTATATCAATACTTTAGTCCTGATCAAACGAGCATGAGAATTGATGTGAGTGGCGACTCTCGTTTGACCACGAACTCTCGTCAGCTCTCGGCCAATTCTCAACACAATCTAAATACTATACGGTCTCATGTTATTTTTCATATCTTTTGTTTTCAAGATGACCCTCTTTGGATTAGTTTGTTTTGTATGTTTTTAATATAAAGGGGATATCATAGAAGATATTGGTTTTATGTTCGAGTTAGTCTGCGATAGCAGGCACCCTCCCCCCGTTCTATGTTCGAGTGGAAAGGATTATTTCTCGCGAGTGAGCGCAAACGAATGAGTGAGATATTGTTCTTGCCACTCAAACAGAAAATTCATGTCTTTGAGCAACCATGTAGTTCTATTTATTATATGGCTTGACAAATAAGTGAATTATCATGAATTGAATTGAACGAAACAAAGTTTCTCGCTTTTACTTTATTTAAAATCATCAAAAAGGCGGAAATTAAGTGATGCAAGCGTGACATACGAAAAATACACCAATTGGTTCCCGGATCTAGTGTATTATGTACTCTACGAATGTTTTAGTTCCTGGTAAAATATCCCTCTCGATGTAATAATTATAATTATCGTCTTACTTCCCTGGTTTAATAGATTATTCTGTAGATAAAGCTTGTAAATAAGAAAAAATATGATAGCTTACTAAGTTCTCAAAAAAAAACTGGATATAATATGAAAACGAGAAATAAGAGATCTTCAATGTGTCGAAAAATACTTAAGTAAGAGTACCTACTTGTTTCTTCATTGACGACAAGTTCTCTTATTTCTCTTTTTCATATTATATCCAAAGCCTGTAAATAGACAGCTTCATATATTTTCGTTTTATTTGTTGACACATTTAACTTCATTTTTATCAGAAATCTTCAGTTCCTGACGTGGAGGTCCCACAGACCACAGATGATGACCGTATTACAAATGCCGGTTCAATTATTATCGAAGTAAATCCTGGCGATACTGACGAAGACAACAAAAAAACAACTAATGGTGAACACTCTAATGAAACGTCTGCAAATGGCATTCCAATCATTAATTCTCCCGTTGATTATCCCAACGTGGAGTCTCGTTTGGGTTTGAAAGAAAAAGAAAATGGCTTGCCATTGCCAAAAAAAATGAAGTTTGATGACAAATCTTCAGTCGAACTTGATCAGAGCGACGAAACTGAGGATAACGTAAAAAGCCAAAGTAATGTGAAGATTTTTAACTCTCCTTACGATTATTCTCATGTACAATCTCGTTTGTATATTTCCCAATTTAACAAAAACAATGGGAACCAAGATTCGCAAAGATTTAAAAAAAAGGTTCTACAATTATCCGCATTTGGGATGTTGAAAAATAGTGCTACCAGCATAAGGGAGATAACAAACGCATCGTCTGATAAGTCGGCAACTGTCAATGAAGATAGGGAAAAATCTCCAGGAAGTGAACAGAATCAGGCCAAGGAAAATGAGAAAAACCCAGGAAAGCAAAATAATGTAAAGATTATTGATGCACCATCTGATTATTCCAATGTCAAGTCTCGCCTCTTTGACGCATCATCCTCCGGCAACAACAAACCTCAAACTGCACAATCTTCCAGGTCCATCAACGAGAAGTTGGAGGTAGACAAGGAAGAAGATTCTAAGAAAGATGACAAGGTAGAAGATTCAAAGAAAGATGAACAGAATCAAAGTAAAGACAATGAGCAAAGCCCAAAGAATCCTAGCAATGTGAAGATATTTAGTTCTCCAAAAGATTATTCTCATGTTAAGTCTCGTCTTTATGAGTCGTCTTCCAACAATGGTAATCAATCCCCCAAGACAAGAAATAATGAAAGACGAGAGAGTGAAGATACAGCACAGGGCAGCAGCGAAAATGGTACGAGCACGTCTATTGACCAAGAACAAGGCAAAGAAAACAACCAGTTTTCAAAAAACCGAAGTTATGTAAAGATTTTTAACGCTCCATCCACCTATTCTCATGTGAAATCTCGTCTCTTCGATTCTCCATCAAACAGCAGCTCACGTGATAGTCCGGATTCCCGACAATTTCAACGCAAAGTTCAACAACTAAGCTCATTTGGTGTGCTGAAACATAATAGTTCGAACATGCCAAATAAACCAAACGTAACACAATCAAACAACGAGAAAGAAGAGTCTCCTGTGTGACGAAGTAATCATGGGGTTAGTTTCCAGCATGTGTTTTTTGTACAGTACACGTATCTCTTTAACATTATTTTTAGAAAACCTACGAATGAACATTAACATATGGGTTTTTGCTAAACCACTGTAGAGTTTTAATAAATAAACATGTTACTAACTTTCGCAATAAAATATTTAATAAGTAATCTAGTCTGTATTGATTATTCGGAAAATTTAAAAATGTAGTTTTCTAAGCGACAGTACTTCCTTTGTTAAGATTTTTGGCGGTATATGCATCTGGCCCAGGCCACATACACAGTTTGAAAGTAGCTCTGAGGTGACCCAATATAGTTTCTAGAAAGTGGAAAAATGCTAAACATCTGCACACGTATTGCTGACATACGAGAACATTCAGGACATTAAATATTGTTGATAAATGAAATGATTTTGAGGGCATGTTGTATTGAGCTATCCAGTGTCATTTTTTATTGCTACAGTATTCGTCCAATGTAAAAAAAAACAAAAAACATGGGGGTGGTCGTTTTCGGAATTTCGATGTGGCACTCGTACCACTTTACCCGAGCGGGTTACATGTTGAGACCACTGATCTCAAAAATAGGACTGGATTGAGCTTTCTATTGTATCTGACGAGCTTATTTTGAAGCCTGTATATTTGCATAATGCAAATTGACGAGAGATCATCAAAAGCTCCGAGTTTGCAAGCAAATCGAAATGCGACGCTCGCAAAATAGGTTTAGTGTCTGGCCAATATATTTTCTTTGTTGACATTAAATGCATAAAATCTTTAGAGCAAACGGCGGCCATATTGGAGTGACCTCATTACGAATACAGTGGTGAATCGGAGAGGAAAGGCAGAATTCTGACATTTAATAACTGTCCAGCGAGTATGTTTCCTTTGCTAAAGTTAAATAGCAAATTTCAGAATCCTCCCCAACATGTCTGTGATGCCACAGTACTCCTTAGGTGGTCACTCCAATATGGCCGCTGTTGGCTTCATTTTTGTAACAACAGAAGCTCGATCCAGTCCTATTTTTGAGATCAGTGGTTGAGACTGATCACCCTTTCCCGACAAAGCGGGACTGGTTAGGTCGTTCATATAAATCCCGAAATGACGTCACATAGACTATCGGCAGTAAAATTCGAAATTAAAATCAGCTGTTATTTCTAAAATATAACATTATTGTAAGAGTTAGGGTTAGTATTAGGTGTAGGGTTAGGGTTATGTTGGGGTTAGGACTATGTTTTAAATTCGGGATATTTATATGAAACGTCAGCCGGTCTTTCTCTGAATTCAAGGAATTATCAACAATTGATTGGTAATTTTCGGCGTCAATTTTCTTGATTTCTTCTTTATGCTTCATGACTTTATCATGAGTTACGATTAGTTTCTGGATCAGTTTGTTCAAATATATCTCTGTATATGTATACAAATCATCTCTAGCTTCATATAGTTGTTCCACTTTGGCTATTAACATCATGAAACGTTGTCTTTCGTTACCAAGACTACATTACTAAGTGCCAAGGGACCCAGTGACTCCTCTATCATCCACTTGTGCCCAACGTTTAGATTTGGCAAATATTGTTTCTGGAATATTTCCAAAAGTGGTCTGCGATACGCTGTCGGTACAGAAATGAGTATGATTTATTTTGAGACGTTCACGCAGGATAAAGCTTGGTTCTCACTTGTCGTAAGAAACGGGGATTTTCATTTATCGGCGACCGTCTGGGATGCGTTTTCCAAATAGAAATGATTCCGATTCTTCCGAGTCTGGGACATTGCTTCAATCATGTCACTCGTCGTAAAAATCCCAGGCGATCGAGGACCGGAAAATCCCCGATTCTTACGACAAGTGAGAACCAGGCTTAATGTTATCCTATTTATCCGAGGCAGAGTCTCGACTATTCAGTTTATCAATCTTAGGTGAACGGAAAACGCAACTAGGTTCCGAGGGCCTACGATCTTAGGTCGTTTTCCGAGAAGACACGAAAGTCTTACCATTTGCTGGCGTTGTTGCAAAGGCAGCACTTTCCCTCAATTATTTTAAGACCCTGAGTTCCCAGCTCATAGACATGTGTGGTAACCACTAGAACCTTTTCTCCAGCTTTATTTCTCTTTCTCAAACTCATTAATAATTCATGAGCAAATTATTCAATCAGATCTTCTAAATTGAACCACGTGATGACACTAGAAATGCCAGTAAAGTACTGGGCAGAGGACAAGAAATAATATTTCCAGTTCGGTGCTGCGAATATGACGTCAAGAACTAATCGAGCATGAATACATACCGAAAGTTTAAGGCCGCAATGAAAACGCTAGCATGCTGTTATTCAAATAACTGAAGACATAAATTTTCTGCACCAAATTAAATCACCCATGTATCATTAATAATCCACTTAGGGATTACATTTATCATTAATAATCCACTTAGGGATTACACTAATTGACTTTGAGAAGTCATTCAAAGGCCTCGAAATCGGACTAGACCGGGTTTTCAAGTACTCGGATTTGTTCCAGTCCTCGGCTTCGCCTCGGACTGGAACAAATCCTCGTACTTGAAAACCCGGTCTAGTCCTCTTTCTCGGCCTTTAAATATTACTTCAAATCTGTTTGGGAAATCTGGTAACCTCGCAAGAGGTATGTCCAGGACAAGATGAGCCAGAGTAATTACCATTCCATCTGAGATATCATCGCCAACGTAGGTGATATTTCTGGAGTTGATTTGACATTCTATGTCTGTTAAAACTGTCTGGAGTTCTTGGAAGGTCGGCATCACTTTACCGACGACGAGTTTCAATGGCCTTTTCACCTGGTCACAGAACGTCTCCCATTGTCCTCCCTCGTGCGAAGTTCGTTCTGTGTTAAATTTCCATGTGATTCCCAGTGACGCAAACTGTCTTTCTAAAGTTGTATTGCTTTTAATAAAGTGAGTGGAAACTATCTTAGCTTTAGTAGTTTAGTTCCTAAAACTTGTGTAACCTTGAAAAGCGTAAATTATTTAAATTAGACCCTCGTGCGAAGTTCGTTCTGTGTTAAATTTCCATGTGATTCCCAGTGACGCAAACTGTCTTTCTATTTCTTTCCTGTAGAGCTTCTTCAAGATTGCATGATCATTTTTGTAGGCTGCTTTCAATACCTTATATGGTTATCGGAGTTATAGTTTCACTTAATCCTGTTCGATTGCTCATTCTTCTATAAGCATCCAGGAATTACTCTTCGGTGTCATGTTGAAACAAACTTCTAGGTGTACGGCTAGTGAACTTGCATCTATGAATAAGCAGATCCAAACTTTCTTCGTTTCTTTCATTATTATCGGTCCAAAGAATTCCAGTCCAGGCGTGGATCCACGTTTTCACTCGTTCGGCAGGTAAATTACCCATTTTTGGTTTACAGAACCCTCGGCCTACGGCCTCAATATTTACCACATAACTTCTTCCGTTTGATTTTGTAGTTTATTATTTCTTTTAGCCTGATTTAGTTTTTCTTCAAAATGCCGAAGGCTAAGTTTTCTTTCTGTCACAGTTGTCGTTAAATGAATGTATAGGAAATATTCTTTACGGAATAATATTTTATTACAAACAGCATATTAAGATAAAAGTTCTCGGGTGTAATTATTCGGAAATTATTAAGGTTTCAAAGGTTTTAATCCAAGTTTTGCTCGCAAAGCATTTGCTTCTTCTATTTCTGTATCTTCGTTGCCAGCTTCTCGTTTATTTGATTTCTTTGATTTGTGCGGTGAAGGTGAGCGTGAGTGGGATCTGGAACGAGATCGTCGACGATGACGACGATGAGGCGAATGATGACGACGAGGAGATCGGCTTCGATGACGATGACGTCGAGGAGAGGCGCTATAAAGGAAGTAATATCGAAGAATGAATAAAGGATAGGAATTATAAAGGAGGAATATCGAGGAATAAATAAAGGATAGGAACTATAAAGGAAGGAATATTGAGGAATAAATAAAGGAGAGGAGCTATAAAGGAAGGAATGTTGAGGAATAAATAAAGGAGAGAGGAGCTATAAAGGAAGGAATATTGAGGAATAAATAAAGGGGAGGAGCTATAAAGGAAGGAATGTTGAGGAATAAATAAAGGAGAGGAGCTATAAAGGAAGGAATATTGAGGAATAAATAAAGAAGAGGAGCTATAAAGGAAGGAATATTGAGAAATAAATAAAGGAGAGGAGCTATAAAAGAAGGAATATTGAGGAATAAATAAAGGAGAGGAGCTATAAAGGAAGGAATATTGAGAAATAAATAAAGGAGAGGAGCTATAAAAGAAGGAATATTGAGAAATAAATAAAGGAGAGGAGCTATAAAAGAAGGAATATTGAGAAATAAATAAAGAAGAGGAGCTATAAAGGAAGGAATATTGAGGAATAAATAAAGGAGAGGAGCTATAAAAGAAGGAATATTGAGAAATAAATAAAGAAGAGGAGCTATAAAGGAAGGAATATTGAGAAATAAATAAAGGAGAGGAGCTATAAAAGAAGGAATATTGAGGAATAAATTAAAGAGAGGAGCTATAAAGGAAGGAATATTGAGGAATAAATAAAGGAGAGGAGCTATAAAGGAAGGAATATTGAGAAATAAATAAAGGAGAGGAGCTATAAAAGAAGGAATATTGAGGAATAAATAAAGGAGAGGAGCTATAAAGGAAGGAATATTGAGAAATAAATAAAGGAGAGGAGCTATAAAAGAAGGAATATTGAGGAATAAATAAAGGAGAGGAGCTATAAAGGAAGGAATATTGAGAAATAAATAAAGGAGAGGAGCTATAAAGGAAGGAATATTGAGGAATAAATAAAGGAGAGGAGCTATAAAAGAAGGAATATTGAAGAATAAATAAAGGAGAGGAGCTATAAAAGAAGGAATATTGAGGAATAAATAAAAGAGAGGAGCTATAAAAGAAGGAATATTGAGGAATAAATAAAGGAGAGGAGCTATAAAAGAAGGAATATTGAGGAATAAATAAAGGAGAGGAGCTATAAAAGAAGGAATATTGAGGAATAAATAAAGGAGAGGAGCTATAAAGGAAGGAATATTGAGAAATAAATAAAGGAGAGGAGCTATAAAAGAAGGAATAAATAAAGGAGAGGAGCTATAAAAGAAGGAATATTGAGGAATAAATAAAGGAGAGGAGCTATAAAAGAAGGAATATTGAGGAATAAATAAAAGAGAGGAGCTATAAAAGAAGGAATATTGAGGAATAAATAAAGGAGAGGAGCTATAAAAGAAGGAATATTGAGGAATAAATAAAGGAGAGGAGCTATAAAAGAAGGAATATTGAGGAATAAATAAAGGAGAGGAGCTATAAAAGAAGGAATATTGAGGAATAAATAAAAGAGAGGAGCTATAAAGGAAGGAATATTGAGGAATAAATAAAGGAGAGGAGCTATAAAAGAAGGAATATTGAGGAATAAATAAAGGAGAGGAGCTATAAAAGAAGGAATATTGAGGAATAAATAAAGGAGAGGAGCTATAAAAGAAGGAATATTGAGGAATAAATAAAGAAGAGGAGCTATAAAGGAAGGAATATTGAGAAATAAATAAAGGAGAGGAGCTATAAAGGAAGGAATATTGAGGAATAAATAAAGGAGAGGAGCTATAAAAGAAGGAATATTGAGGAACAAATAAAAGAGAGGAGCTATAAAGGAAGGAATATTGAGAAATAAATAAAGGAGAGGAGCTATAAAGGAAGGAATATTGAGGAATAAATAAAGGAGAGTAGCTATAAAGGAAGGAATATTGAGAAATAAATAAAGGAGAGGAGCTAAAAAGGAAGGAATATTGAGGAATAAATAAAGGAGAGGAGCTATAAAAGAAGGAATATTGAGGAATAAATAAAGAAGAGGAGCTATAAAAGAAGGAATAAAAGAGAGGAGCTATAAGGGAGGGAATATTGAGAAATGAATAAAAGAGAGGAGCTATAAAAGAAGGAATATTGAGAAATAAATAAAGGAGAGGAGCTATAAAAGAAGGAATATTGAGAAATAAATAAAGGAGAGGAGCTATAAAGGAAGAAATATTGAGGAATAAATAAAGAAGAGGAGCTATAAAGAAGGGAATAAAAGAGAGGAGCTATAAGGGAGGGAATATTGAGAAATGAATAAAAGAGAGGAGCTATAAG
Organism: Chrysogorgia sp. JL179-B06; assembly: GCA_035772405.1. Lineage (NCBI taxonomy): Eukaryota > Metazoa > Cnidaria > Anthozoa > Scleralcyonacea > Chrysogorgiidae > Chrysogorgia > Chrysogorgia sp. JL179-B06. Next base: position 7,176,114 of record JAYKKM010000391.1, read on the forward strand.
GGAGGGAATATTGAGGAATGAATAAAGGAGAGGAACTATAAAGAAGGAATATTGAGGAATAAATTAAAGAGAGGAGCTATAAAGGAAGGAATATTGAGGAATAAATTGAAGAGAGGAGCTATAAAGGAAGGAATATTGAGAAATAAATAAAGGAGAGGAGCTATAAAGGAGGAATATTGAGAAATAAATAAAAGAGAGGAGCTATAAAGGAAGGAATATTGAGGAATAAATAAATAAAGAAGAGGAGCTATAAAGAAGGGAATAAAAGAGAGGAGCTATAAGGGAGGGAATATTGAGGAATGAATAAAGGAGAGGAACTATAAAGAAGGAATATTGAGGAATAAATTAAAGAGAGGAGCTATAAAGGAAGGAATATTGAGGAATAAATTGAAGAGAGGAGCTATAAAGGAAGGAATATTGAGAAATAAATAAAGGAGAGGAGCTATAAAGGAGGAATATTGAGAAATAAATAAAAGAGAGGAGCTATAAAGGAAGGAATATTGAGGAATAAATAAATAAAGAAGAGGAGCTATAAAGAAGGGAATAAAAGAGAGGAGCTATAAGGGAGGGAATATTGAGAAATGAATAAAAGAGAGGAGCTATAAGGGAGGGAATATTGAGAAATGAATAAAAGAGGAGCTATAAAAGAAGGGAATAAAAGAGAGGAGCTATAAGGGAATATTGGGAATATTGATGAACGAATAAAGGAGATGAGCTACTGTATAAAGGAGGGAATATTTAGGAATAAATATGTATAATACCAATTGCATTTCAAATAGAAACGTTCAAGAGTTAATGTTTTCAAATAATCAACAGCAAGATGAACAGCAACTGCAACACAACACCACTTAACGGAGATCAAAGATTTTGCCGTAATCCCATTTGTACAAGGAGTAAGATAATCAGTGAAAAGATTAAACGTAAGTCATGATGTCAAAGTGGCATTGAAAATTAAGCAAAAGATAAAACATTCTCTCCCAAATTTGAAGTTGTTGATACGAACAAGTAGACAGGGGTGGTTTATTCTATTCCATGTGGAATAAAAGTGAAATAAAGTACATTGGCAAAACTGGACGTTGATATCAAACAAGGAAAAGAGAACATGTTCGAAATGTCCGTCTCATAAAAACTGAAACTTCAGCCCTTGCCACTATTTCTGCCGACCATCAGATATCATGGGATGATGCAACAATTTTAGTAAAAGAAAGTAGATGGTCGCCAGTGTAGATGGGAAGAAGCATGGAAGTGTTACGGACGGGGCAATTGCAAACCGATATAGAGGAAGAACTTTACCGGAATCCTGTAAACCTCTTGTTACCAAATATAATATTTTTAACTTCATCTAATTTATTCTATATATTTTTAATTTATTCTAATTAGAACATTCTTTTGTCATTGTGAACTGCTTTTAACCGGGATCGAACTTGTCGAACCATACTCGTATAGCCCTGTGGATGGACACTTAGTCCGAGAGCTTGGCTCTTTTATTATACCTTTTCCGTATATTTTATTCTAATTTCATAAGCAATAAAGCTATAGTTGAAACATATTTGAGTTGGAATTATTTCAATAGCAAGTAACTGTATAGAAAAATTCAAACAACATACATTGTACCTTACAATTTGTTTGTAAAATATGTGTAAATTACCTTTTTCTGCGAGGTGATCGGGATCTTCGACGGGGAGATCGAGAATGACTTCGTCTAAAGAAAGTTCGCAATTATAGTTACCTTCAAAGTACCTATCTTATATTTGGGCTTTTTATATATTTATAATCTTTAGCACTTTATGATGATTGCTTAATATCATATCATTAGCTAAAGTTTCATCTTTATGCATTCATTCCCTGCTAAAGTTGCAGGTTTACTATTCACAGGAAGTGGCGTCAACCACTGATCTCTAAATAAAGACTGGATCGAGCAACTACTGTTTAGATGCTGCGAAAAAATGAAGCCGGGAATATTTCGCAGCGGCCATCTTGAATGGACCACGCTATATAGTTTTACTGTAGGTGACACAGACAATTTGTCTCTGATCTTTTAAGATAGTAAAATGAATCAGTTGTCGAAGGTTTTCCCGTAATTTAAAACACAAACCACGGCACAATAAAAAAAAAGAAGTCGGGATTAGCGCGTGGCCACCTGGTTACTCCAATATGGTCGCATAGTTACTAGTATGGAGCCATAGTTTGTGTTCTATATTATGGGAAAACCTTGGACAACTGATTCATTTTAGCATATTCAAAGATCAAAGATAGATAGACTGTCGCCTATAGTAAAACTATATAACGTGGTCCAAACAATATGGCCGCCACGAGCTACTTCCGGCTTCATTTTCTGAACAATAGTTGCTCGATCCAGTCTATTTAGAGATCAGTGGGCGTCAACCCAAGGACATGCAGAGACATTGTACAATGATTCAACAATGAAATACGAAGAGTAAACTGTTTTCGTATTTCACTGTGCGATATCTTTGCGTCTCCCTACGTAGAATTCACTTACTGTGAATAGTACTGTAAACCAACTTTAGTAGGAGAAAGAGGCATCAAAATGAAACTTTAGTTAATAATAATAATATTAAGCAGTTTCTACCAGAAAGTGCCAAAGATCACAAATATATAAAAAGACCAAACATGAGATAACCACTTTAAGAGTTAATGTGAAAATAGTTTGTTTTAAACTATGTTTCTTTTATTTGCAACGTTAGATTTGAACTTTGTGAAACTTCATTGTTATGTTTCGCACATTTCATTAAATAACTACTAGTACTAGGAGTATCATTAGGAGGTGAATGGGGAGGATGTATATATGAACAAAAACAAATAATAAATATAAGAGCTGAAGCTGAGAATTCGAGTATATGGAGAACTTTCTCATTTACCATATAAAACCCCAAATAAAAATCGAAATAAAAACCCAAAAAGAGGTCACGAATTACACTTTCAACAATCTAATCTTCGACGAGAAATCGAATCACAAGGCTCACGAGTAGTTACCAGTTCATCGATCGCGAGTGGCTTTAAATATATAGATATGTAAAGGCATCTTCCGGTTTCAGGGCTAAAAGTTGTCGACACAAACATACTGTACATCAAAAAATCTCGATTATGACGTCATTAGAATAGTATTCTCCTTCGTCGAACGCAAAAATATTAGCATCCAATACAGTTTCCACGCTTTATATAGCAATTTCTAAATAGGACACCTCGACAAAAAACTTCGTCTTAGTTGGAATAAGAATTATCAAATGATGTTGAGAATGATTAAATAACAATTAATGAACACAAGTTTCTGTATTTGTCAAAATTATAAATTATACTGCAGTCAAAAAATAAATAAAAGGCCTTTAAGCGTGGTGCATAATGTTTAGAAATGTTAATAGTTTTACGGTGTCTGCTCTTGTAGTCGAGAAACAACGTTTTCATTCTCGTATTTTATTGGACGCCGCCATTTTAGAGTTTGTTCGACGATTCGAAGTTGATATACAGCGGTGGTTTCCTTTTCAATTTTGTTTTCAGTTCCAAGCACTCAATGACGTCAACAGTGAAAAACCTCCGCTGTACATGAAATTTGAGCCGTTGAGCAAACTCTAAAATGGCGGCCTCCAGAAGCATAAAATATGAGAATGAAAACGTTATTTCTCGAGTACAAGTACAAAAGCAGATAACATAAAACTATAAACATTTCTAAACATTATACTTGAATTAAGTTTGAATTTGAATTGAATTGAAGTTTTATTTAAAAAGTAATTTATTTTTTACTACAGTTCCCCTTTAACACAACGCAAATTTCGTAAGAACAAAATGATGAACTATTTATTAATTAATTTTCTTACCTTGATCTTGGCGATCGTCTTCGTCGTCGATATCTTTCGGGAGTTGGAGTTCGACGGCGACGAGGAGACATCTTGAAAAACAGAAATAAAAACAACATGAGTTTGAGAAATGCCTTTGTTGTCTGACTACTTGCAAGATCTCGATCTCGTTCCAATTTGTGAAAATATTGTCTCATAATTTTCTCATTCAGCTTATCCTGTAGCAGTTCTTTTATCCAACAACAATTGATGTTGCAGTGATTTGAATATGATTAAATTTTATAAATTAAAAGTAAACCAGTAAACCAACAAACTCTACCTTTTCCTCATCGTCTTCATCTTCTTCTTCTGACTCTAGTTCGTCTAAATCATCCTCTAACGCACTTCGCTATAGAAGACCAACATGCAAAGAATCAATGATTATTATATTTAATGCAGATTTTAAAATGGTTACTAAATGCAATTACCATGTACTTTATGATGTATAAAAACAAAAACAACAATACTGTTGTATAATTGTTATAACAAAAGGAATACAAATGCTTTGTATATATACTGTAGTAAGTTCTAATAAGCAAGACACTGTACAGTCATGTTAAAATGAGATTAACGCAAACTACCTGTGGCTGTACCAATCACACAGAGCACAATCAAAATTAATACAAGGTTGGTAGACTGCCAAATCGTTTATAAAATAATGTTTACTCTACGCATGCTGTGATTGGTTAGCTTTCCTGTCTCGATCAGGCTACGGAAACCGAAATGACGTATTAGAATTTGTATTTGATCAAAAGCGTTATATGTAATAAGTCATAACAGGAGGCCATGTTGTGTAAACATGCTGTCTTTAATTATGCCACATAATGATCATATATTACATCTCCCTTCTTTTATCTAGAGTTTGTTTTGTGGTCCTTTACTATTAAATCTGATACTACAGATAACTGTAACACAAAATAGGAAATATGTACATTTGAATTAAATTGTTTTTCTTGTGATATATACATGTTTATAGTTATTTATATTTTGGGTTTGGTTTGATCCTTCTACCATATATCTTGTAGTGACTACACTTCTTTTTTCTTAGTTGGTTTTACCATACTTATTATCACTTGGTATTGTAGTTGGACTTGGTAGACTATTATCATTTGGTATTGTTGTTGGTTGATTACATTTCATCAGGTGTGTCCGGTTTCTTCTGTATGTCCTCTCGTTGCCATCAGTAACTTGGTATGATCTAAGAGCTACTTGATCGTTAACTGTTGCTGGTTTCCATGTTGATATTTGCTCTTTCTTCATCATCACTTTCTCTCCTTGGGAAAGAGTTGGCAGATTCTGAGCATGTTGGTCATGATATTTCTTTTGTTGTCTTCTTTCTTTCTCCAAGCTGGCTGCAACATCCTCCACAACTTTTGGTTTCAAAAGGTTTTCGCTGACTGGTAAAAGGCTTCTTGTTCTGCGACTGAAAAGCCTTTGCACTGGGGATCCAATATGTTTATTTCTTGGTGTGTTGCGTAGCTCTAGGATTGCCAAATTAGGGTCTGTACTTTCTCGTTTAGCTTTCTTGACAGTTTGAATTGTTCGCTCGGTAAGGCCATTGCTCTTTGGATAATGAGGACTAGACGTCTTGTGGGAAAATTTCCATTCTTCTGCAAACTGCCTGATTTCTGCATTATCAAACTGGGGACCATTGTCCGAGATCAATACGTCGGGTATTCCATGTCTTTCAAAGTTGGTTTTGAGATTCTTGATGATGCTAGGGGTCTTTGTGCTGTTGAGTTTCGCTACTTCAAAGAAATGAGAGTAGTAGTCCACTAGAATTAAATAATTCTCTAGATTGAGCTCGAACAGGTCAGCTCCAACTTTGGACCATGGCCGGTTGGGGATTTCATGAGGTACCATTGATTCTTTGCAGTTGTTATTTCTATATTCAAGGCAGAGTGAGCACTTGAACACCATTTCTTGAATTTGTTTATTCATACCTGGCCAAAACATAACATCTCTCGCTCTTTGCTTGCTTCGTTACCCGTAAGCGTAACCCAATTGACAGCAATTACATGCTGGACGACTTCCCACTCGACTCCAGTAAGACTGAGAAAGATCTGGGTGTGTGGGTCACTGACAACTTAACCTGGTCAAAGCAAGTGACAGAGCAGTGTGCAAAGGCCAACAGGGTGCTTGGATTCGTTAGACGAAACTCATGGAATTATAAAGTCTACCAGTATAAGGCGCTCGATGTACCTTGCTCTCGTGCGGCCCCACCTAGGATATGCAACTCGGGTGTGGGCCCCGCAGATGAAAGATCTAATTAGAGAAGTGGAACGTGTCCAGCGGCGTGCGACTAAGTATATACTAAAGTTGCCGTTCTTCTGTGAACAGTCGTATAAAGATAGACTACTTGAACTAAAACGTCTCCCGTTAACTTACTGGCACGAATTTTTAGATACAGTATAGTGTTTTTTTAAAAGTTATAAATGGACTATAGTAGACATCAACCCAGTCATTATACCGAAAGTCCGTACTGCACGCCCTACTAGATTTACTAGTAATTCTGCATCTGTCCAATACCTAGTCCGCAAGTGTAAGATCTCTACCTTCCAGAAATCTTTTTTAATAGGTCTTCCCGCGTGTGGAATGTCCTGACGAGTGTTGTTGACAATCTTAACATTGTCGATTTAAGTTCTTTTCGTCGAAATCTGTTTAATTATTATTTTACCGCACTTTCGACATCGTATGACCCCAAAGACCCACGTACTTGGAAAACTATATGTATGTTATGCAACTCACCACGTAGCCTAGCATCCGCTATAGTATGTTGTTTTTAGATAATTATTTATTTTTTATTATTTGTATATTAGTCATGTAATTATGTACTGGGGCCGCATTAATTGGCTATTGCTGTTGTGGTTACCCTGCCTGTATTTATTATGAGGCGAAGTTAATAAATTCAAAATTCAAATTCGTTCGATCCCCAGGTGTGGTTGATGGAGTTTTGAAAGGATATCTTAGGTGGACTTAGTGGAATGAGTAGCTGTTCTCCTCTGAACAGGAGATTGTCGTAGCAGCTAAGTTCGTCTAGATAACTCCAGTATTCACGTACTTCCACAGGTACCTGGGCTCTTTCATTTGGCCAACCATTTTGAATTGTAGATTTCAATATACCTGAAAAACAGCGTCGTTGCTTGTGGCTTCTCGTAAATCGTAATCCTTTCAATCGTACTTCTGATGCAGGCAGAATAATGTGAACCTGCAGTGCATCTTCTTCACTGGTTGAATCATTGTTATTCTTAGCTGTTGTGGCCCTACTAAGGGTGTCTGCGATGTACAGCTCTTTCCCAGCTTTGTAAACTACCAATACGTCATATTGTTGGAGGCGGAGTATAGCATGCGTTGTAGTCTGACAGGTGCTCTGTGGAGTGGCTTTGTGACAATTGACTCTAATGGTTTGAGGTCAGTTTCTACTGTAATTGTTCGCCCATACACATATTTATGAAAGCGTTCACAGCCATATAATATTGCCAGAAGCTCTTTTTCTATCTGCGCATATTTCTGTTGACTTTCATTGAGTAGTTTTGATGCGTAGGCTACTGCTTGGTTGTTCTGAAGTAGCACTGCTCCAAGTCCCACTGAGCTGGCATCTACTGATAGTACAAGTGGTTCCTCCACATTGTAGTATTTGAGAACTGGTGCACGGGTTATTAGACTTTTCAATGTTTCAAAACTGTGTTGAGTCATCTGCCATGTTGGGTATGAACTTTGAGAGATAGGCGATGACTCCCATAAATCTTTGCAAATCTTGTTTAGTTGATGGACATGGCATGTTTTTCACTGCTTCCACTTTTGATGGGTCAGGCTTCACACCCTGTCTATTTAGTACATGTCCAATGTATTCAATTTCTTCAAGACCAATTTTGCACTTTTCTCGGTTTAGCTTGAGGCCCGCGGTTTTGATTCTTTCAAGTAGCTTGGTTAGCCTATCGTTGTGTTGCTCTTCATTTGCACCCCACACTAGGATATCATCCATAATAACTTCCACTCCCTCTAGTCCTTCTAGAAGTTGTTTGATGCTTCTTTGAAATACTTCAGGAGCTGATTTTATGCCAAAGGGTACTGTAGTCATTTGAATCAGCCACAATGTGTGTTAAATGTGCAGAACGTACTGCTTTCTTCATCTAAAGGTATCTGCCAGAACCCGCGTTTGGCGTCGAGAACAGAAAAGATCTTTGCATTGGGCATTCTTGCTGTTACTTCTTCTATCGTGGGTAGTGGATAATGTTCTCGTTTTATGGCTTCATTCAAATTGCGAGGATCAAGACAGATTCTTGTTTTATTTGGTTTGACAACTGTAACCATTGAATTAACGGCCAGTCAGTAGGTTCAGTGACTCTTTCTACAACTCCTTGTTTTTCCATTCGGTGTAATTATTTTGTTACTCGACCTCTGATTGCTTCTGGCACTTACCTGGGAGGATGAACTACGGGTTGGACATTTGGATCAAGCTCTATATGGTGCTTCACTGGTATACAGCCCAAGCCATCAAATAACTCTGGATAACTCTTCAGAATATCTGATTGTGTTTCCAAAGAGTGCATTCGTTTCACTAGACCGAGTTCTTGGCAGGTAACGACTCCAATAATTGGTGTTTGGTGCTGTGTGTTGACCACTTTCTACTGGGTAGTATTTACTTTTATGCTGGACAAGTACTGTGGTCTTGCCTTCTGGACTGTATGGTGACCATAAAATGACACTAACTTGACTTGGCTTCGAGTGAGTGTGCTATGCTTTGCAACAACCTTGTGGTATATAACCAATGGAAGAACATTACACTGGGCTCCTGTATCTATTTTGCATTTGATACTGTGGTTGTTTATTTGGATTTTTTCGACCCATTCTTTTGTCTCTCCAGGTTGTTGAGTCCTGCTGTTAAAAATATGTCGCTCTACGGTAAGATTCCGCTTCGGCTTGCAATAGTCGTCGAACGTTTTGATAATTTCCGTAACTTTCTCCCTATTTTCGGGGTCTTCGAACTCGAACGTGTTGTATATGTCGAGGGCTTCTTCACCAATAGTATGGAGTAAAATGGAGCTCTGGATTTTTGCGGATTTCTTGTTTGCTTCTGTAGCTACGATATACAACTCGAATCGCTGCTTCCAACGGCGCCAGTTTTCTGCTAGATTGCCATCTAATCAAAAGGGTTTTGGTGCTGGAAGCTTTTCCATTGTTTCTTTGTTATAACGTTACGGTTTGCTTGTCACCGGATGGTCAAAATATGCAGAGATACTCAAGGATTTCGTGTAAACATGCTGTCTGTAATTATGCCACATAATTATCATATATTACATTATATACTGTAATTATTCAAAGTATAAGCAATTGTTTCTGAATTATTTTATAAAAATAATAGAATACGTCTCTATATAACACGATCGAAACCCTCAATCATGAAGTAATAAAAACACTCGAGAAGTTGGGAAAGCACTCACCTCGGCGGCTCGTGCTTCTCTCTACACTTCTCTCGTGTTTTTATTTCATCATTCGGGTTTCGAACACGTTATAGAGAGATCCGGGCAAACGTATTATTGAGGTACAGAAGGTCTAACGGTTTGAGTTTATTTTAAGGCCATCGCTCGAAACGTTAGACCTTGAAAACATGATTTGGGCAGTTTACCAGCGTCCTATAGAAGATCTACTTTAACACTATGGTCATTTATTTTTGAAAGGTATTTTCCTTTCGATGTCCCTAGACTCCCTACCATAATTTCTAAAGTACACAAGGGCCTGGTTGTATAAAAAAGTAATTAACTTTAACTGTAGTTAGCGTTATTACTATACACCTTTATTCTTAACTAAGTGGTTGAATTTAACTATGATTTAACTGCACGACGGGTAGTTTAATCATAGTAAAGAGTTTTACACAACCAGGACTACCTGTATACAGTCTCACTTTTCAGAAGATTAAATAGAAATTTGGTAATAATTACAATACGTCATGTATTTACCCTTGGTTCCAACTGATTACTACTTTCAAGAAGATGCCTTTTCTAAAGATGACAACAAAATGTTAGATCTATTAAATGTTTGTTTTGATCAATTTCATGTGTTATATATTCAATGCCTATCGTGGACTTAAATGAATAAAAGTAGTATATTGTTCCCAGTTGACGCGGTAGCTCAACTGGTGGGCAGCGGACCGGAATCCGAATGTGCGAGTTTAATTTCCGCTCGAGTCACAACTTTTCCTCGACTTAGTAGTAGATTTCATCGACATGGCCCATGGGCTTTTTTATTCCTGATAAAGTGACATATATATTAATATATATAAAATTACATATATATATATCTCAAACTCATTAATAATTCATGAACCAAAAACAAAGAAAATCAACTCCGTGACGAACAACTGGATATGTGATCTTAATTAGCATAGGATTTTGACGATTTCAACCTGAAATTTCTCTGTAAATACTGACTTGTTTGACTTTGAGATGCCATTTCAAAGCCTCCTATTCGGACTGGACCGGATTTCAAGACCTTGCAATTAGTTACAGTCCTCGACTTCGCCTCGGACTGCAACTAATTGCACGGACTTGAAATCCGGTCCACTCCGCATTGTCGGCTTTGAAATATTACATAAAGTTACATATTTTTATATTCCTGATAAAGTTACTGTACATGTACCATGTAACTAAGGGTGTAAAAATTAATAAAATTTTGATTATTCACGATTATGACTCTTTCTATTCGATTCACGATTCCAGAAGTAGAAAAAATATTTTACTGTCTGGAATTGCAAAACTGTAACATAATAACAAACTCTAGACCACAAAAATTCTCTGTGTGCACAATTCTTTAATTCAGAATTTAAATTTTAAATTTAATCATTACACACTCGAGTTTTTTTCTTCTTATCATGATAGTGTTTAATAAAATGTGCTTTGAATCTCCGAGCAGAAAATTATTGTTTTGAATTCTATGTTGCACATTGAGAACGACGGCCGCCATTTTAGTTTACGGTGTGCACAAAATAACGTTTTCAAAATGGCGGATTTTGTTGTTGTGAAAAAATTAGAATGAGTTGCAAACACTGATCTCTAAAGAAGACTGGATCGAGCAACTATTATTCAGAAAATAAAGTCGGAAGTCCGCCATTACTAAGAGACCAACTGAGGATCCTAGCAGGTTTTTTGTTGGATTATGTGCTCTTACCATCGATAAAATAAAATAATTTTACTATAAAAGGACCAGAAGACATTTTTCAAATTACTGGGTAAAACGATTCATGGCCTACAAACAGATTTACTGCGACTTTGGTCGCTTAGTAATGGCCGCCGTTGGCTCTAATTATCCAGTGAGATAAGCCTAATATGAGACGTCAAATTAGGTTCAAGATTTTATGCATTTAATGTTAACAAAGAAACTATATTGGCCAGACACTAAACCTATTTCGCGAGCGTCACAGTTTGATTTGCATGCAAACTCGGAGCTTCTAATAATCTCTCATCAATTTACATCATGCAAATATTCAGGCTTCAAAATCAGCTCATCAGATACAATAGAAAGCTCAATCCAGTCTTCTTTAGAGATCACTGGTTGCAAATCGAATCGAAATATTTGTATTCGAAAGGCAATACGTTAATCGTAATTACACCCCTGTAACACCAATATCATATTTTTACCTGTATTCTTGGTAAAATAATATCACAAACTCTATCTTCTCGTAAAAGTTCATCAACAAATTCATCAATGTGAGTGAGTTCAAAAACTACAAACAAAATAAATTAAAAATTGCTATAGTTGCAACTATTTCCCAGTTTTTGCCATGCATATCTCTTGTACTTTTATTATTTTTATTTTTACAACTCAGTAAAACTTGAATAACAGTGCAACGTTGCAAACGCCATGCCCTTTGTGTCGCTTTCCACTGCAATTTCTCATTCTCCCAAATTACTGCCACTCTCTCATTTCTATGACTCAATGGAAACAGAAAACATGTTCTATTTACTAAATAGAAAATAGGTATATTGCATTTTGCTCCTTTCTGTTTACTTTTTCATACTTGTACCATAAGCTACTGTACAAGAAAAAGTTGCAAAAGCTGGCAGAATAGAATAAATGCATTTATGCAATAAATAAAATTAACATCATGCATACTTGGTTTTGTCTTCTCTTTGGACCCTGGAGACTAGTGGTCTTCCTATTTCTCCCCCTACAACTTACCCTGGTCCCAGAGGTTCTACGCCGCCGCCGCCGCCCCCCCCCCCCGAAAACCGAAAGCGGCGAGAGAACCTCTGGTCGCACGGGCAAGCAATCTCATTTTCGTGTTGCGTTAATCTAATTAAAACTTAACCAATCAAAAAACAATCCACAACAAATCTCTTCCATTCTGCAATTATGGAAAAGACTGCCCTAGGTTCTACCACGCCAAACACAAAGGAATAGTTTCCATCGCAAATTCCTTGCTCTTCGATGTTACCCCAGTCAGACTAGCAGTAGTGATTCATTTAGCTCGTAACTGTCGAATGTGTGAATCAACTAAGGAGTTTAATGGACATACGACAGCAGAATGGGATCAACATACTGTAATTCTCGAATCGACAGTTCTCTACAAATGTCTGGCACGATCTAAAAAATCAATGATTTTCTATGGAATATACATAAATCGACGGGACGTATTCGCAATTCTACCATTACTGGCCATCGACGGGACGTATTGTCGATTTATGTATGCCAAAAGGGCCTCCTTCTGCGACGTGTTAAGGATTCAATTTCAGGAAATGTCTCGGAAGAACGACCGATAAAATGTCATCAAAAAGCGCTTTGTCCATATTCTAATTTCATCCTGCTTTGAGTCTTTGACAAAGAATTTTGAGACGATATTATTTTCACGCTTCTCCACACGGGTAATTCGTTATTTCATCCAAATCCAAGGTCGCCAAGATCTGGCCCTAGCAATCTTATTGGTTCGGAGCGATCAAAGAAATGGCCCGTGCGACCAGAGGTTCTCTCACCGCTTTCCTTCCGTGGCTCGGTGGTTGGAGCGCTGCGCTGGCATCGCAGGGTCGCGGGTTCGGTTCCGGCCGGAGGGCCTTGGGGTTGCATTTTTCGCAACTGGTCCCGGTTTGGTCTTAAAATGTATGTGTTCCAACACTCGGGGTTTTCCTTCACCACAAATCCTTATGAACATGTAGTTTAATCGAGTGAAATGCCAAATATTACCTATAATATACCTACAACTAAGATCGTTAACCTACAGGATGTGATGTCAAGCTACGGGGCTTGCCAGTTAACAGGTGACCTGCACACATAAATCTTAGTCGAACATTATTTGTAATTTGTTCATTCACAACTACTTTCTCAATCCATTGTGTCTTCCTCTTCCAGGGCAGAATCACCCCTTGCACACGACATATTGCTGTAGTACGATTTTTGTTTCAACTTGGCCACACTTCTCCAACTACAATTTTTTGCTGCTTTTCTTTGTCATTCCTATGTTCACTGGATAATTGCCAGGTGAATCTTTTGTTTTGTTGGTGGTTTTATCTGGCACACATACACCTGTAGGTGTCTGGCAGACGTACACCTGTGATCCCTGGCTTTGTGCTATCGCCGCACCTGGTCCGTCCCAGGTTATGGTCCCGTCAAAATTCTATACTTACAAAAATACAGTATGTTCTAAACATTCACTTTAGGCCTTCTGAACTCCAAATATCAGCCTTCTTAATTCCAAATGCTGACACTGTATCTATTCTAAACATACACAATGATTTCTAAACTTTGAATATTCTTCCTAAACTTGCATTTATTTGTTCTAAACTTCAAATATTCTGTTCTGTTTGAACTCAATTTGTTTCCCAATTACCATACCAATATTTATTTTAAATTCTTTTAATTTTTATAAATTCCAATTACAGTATATGGTTCCAACTCGTTTATATGTGCTGAATGGTCAGAAAAGTGTCCTAAACGAACATTAAAAATCCTTTCTAAACTTTCAAGTGTAGAAATTCCAATTAGTTATACAGTCAATTATTTCTAATTAATTATACATTAGTTAATAATAATAATGATAATGTTTACTATTTATATAGTGCAAATTAGCATATGTATATGATCAAATGCGCTTTACAACATTGACAACTCAGTACCTAGTACCCAGTACCCCAATCAATTAACCTTAACTATTTATTTTACAGTTTTTATCATCATTAGTTTTCCTAACTATTTATCCTAACCTGCCCTGTCAACTTCCCTTAATTCGTTATTGGCAAGTGGCCCTGACTAGAATAGGGAGCTGCATCTTCATCAGAATCGTCTCAAATTTGCTAGCATTCAGAAGGTGGGATATAAAAAACTTTAAATAGATAGCAAACTGTGTAGAGGTTATATGCAATTAAATAATGTTCAATATAAAGCATACAAGATATTTGATATCATTTCCTTTATTCTCATTACCTCTATGCTTGGTTGGTTAATCATTGATATTATTAGGAGAAGTTGCGCATTGGTCACCCCTGGGGCATAAAGCATTAAGCTTTGTTAACATGAACTTACCTCCCATTTTGTTTTGAACTTTCAGTTTTCTGTAGTCATTTAAAAGTGGTTCAAGATAGTTATAAACATCAAGAGAACTTCCTACAAGTCTCATGTAGATGGCACCCAAAGCACGCACATACCTGAGAAAATAAATGACAGTGTAGTTGTGGTTACATACAGTAGCTTTACTATTTCTGGTCCACCACATATTATATGCCAGATTCTGCAAGATAAAATCTGGTACTAGCTAGTACTAATTTAGGGGGCCCTGGTTGAGTAAAGGAAGTACATTATAATGACAATTCCCCAAACTGAATCAGTATGTAGCAAGCAAGCAAGCAGCACCAGTGCACCACAACATGGAGATATATGTACATACTGTGCAGTACTAACAGTACTTGTCTACTTAATTAGGTGCAGGTAATACTATATATTATTTTGATTGTTCTTGACCAGTAGTTGCATTGATTTCCAATTAACTCCACAGAGGATAGTGAGTATTATAAAACAAGAAGAAAATGCCAGAGTTTGTAATTTAGGAATGCTCAACATAAGAAATATCCAGTATCATATTCTGTATACAAATTGAATACTTTAAAACGTTGGTGTAATATTGAAATAGGGTACAGGAGGAAAAGGTTCTTCGTCAGAGAGTGAAACGTAAAGTGAAATAAAAATGAAGTGAAACATTTATCATAATACGAGAACCCTAAGACAAAATTCACCAGCTCCAGCAGGTATACCTTTTCTTGTTCCTGCTGTTAACACTTTCCTTAATGTAACTTCACTACTTTTTTAGGGTGGTCCATATTTTATTATTTTGTATAGTCTCACCCTCTTAAATGGTTACAATTGGGTTAAAAATGCTGTGTGTAAAATTGTATTAAAAACTATTGATATTTAGGGGTAGCTCAAGGAGAAAAATCAGCCAAATTGTCCAATATCCTATAAGTCCTCAGGGGAGTGTCGGATTGGTCTAAAAATCCATTAGTGAGTAGTTTAGACCTGGTTTCCTATTTGACTTTTAGACAAACGTATAGCCAAAAATGTATGGTTTCCGAGATATAGCTCCAAAGTTCTTAAAATGCTCATTGGTTAAAAAAGTTTGGAGCTATATCTCGGAAACCATACATTTTGGCTATAAGTTTGTCGTAAAGTCAAATAGGAAACCAGGTCTAAACTACTCACCAATGGTTTTTTAGACCAATCCGACACTCCCCTGAGGACTTATAGGATATTGGACAATTTGGCTGATTTTTCTCATAGGGATAGTAAAAATTTCAGGGTCCTTGAGGGACCATATAATGACCACCCTACTGTACATGTATTTCCAGAGCTAAATCCAATTTTGTTATTTGGCACACAGGACCGGTAGTACCACTAACCATTCAATTTTAGAAATGATGGTTTATGCCATCTCATCCATTTCCGGTGGGAATAATTGCCATATTCATATAAGCATCTCATTGTCAAACTTGGAACCATTCATCCCCATGGGCATAACAAATAATTTTTTTTATTTAATTAATCCCTCCGAAGTCATCAAAACACTGGCTTCTCACTTCCCTTGGATTTTTTCCATACACTGTATTTCACCTTGCACTTACAGTGTATTGTATTATAATTCTTTTGCAGGCTTGTTTACGGATTGTCATTAAAAATAGAAAATGACTTTCCCACTTTTACTTTTGTACCTGATTGGATTATTTTTTTCACATGATAAAGGTTTCACTTGTTTTCATTTCACTTTACAGTAATAAGTATATTTCACTCTCTGATGAAGGGCCTTTGCTCAAAACATTAGACTTTCTATACAGTACAGGTATTTTGGCAGTACACCAACCTTTTAGAGTACATATTCAATTTGTACTGTATTTCTACACTGCACAACATGTTTATATCATAGTATCAGACTACCTGTAAACATACCAATGATATTGGTACTACCAGCTTTGATTGTACTGTATATGTTCACCTCCTTGTGTTAACATGCTTGTAGTTAAATGTGATGACATAATATTAAATGTCATCACATTTCACTCTAATGAAGGACCATCACTACTGGCAATAAAACATCAGAACTACAGTAAGCATCTTGAACTATATGTATTTGGAAGTGCATAGGTTTGTCGACTCATTTTTATACCATAATATTATATAACATATATGTAATCTGTGTTACCATAGTTAATATACCATAGTTTTTATGTCTTAATACAGGTAGTATTAAACAAGTATGGACTTACTTATAATCATCGTTTTTTATAAACTCGACAACAATTTCTTTTTCAGGTTGGATTTGTAACATTTTTAAAATTAAGCACATAAATGGTGTTGGTTTTATATTTCCTCCAAATGTTCCTCCTATATATTCTAGTCCCATGGCTTTATCCACCAGAAGTTCAGCTAAAAAAACAATGTAATACAATTGACAGATAAGTTATCAGTTTGTCAAGGACACAGTATAGTACTGTACTTCCCTCTATATTCTTCATGCTCAACTATACCCAGACTGGAAACTTTGTGAAATGGCTATTGGTGGTATTGTGGGCGCAGAATCATCAAACAATACATGCAAATTGTACATACTTACAGTTACATGTATCTCACAGTCGGGGCACACGCATCAAATATTTTGTGCATGTAAAACATTTTGCTTGTGCGTGCATAAAACCACCCTATGTAAAAGTTTCCAGACTGGAACTATACTAATCACTCAGCCTTATCTTCAGTTCAGCAAACCATAATTTTATTATATAAAAGTGTTGTGTTGTGTAGGCGGTATTAAAATACAAATCTTTAAACTTTGTTGGTGAACAAATTCTGCCAAAATAGTGAATATGTCAGTTAGACCTAACATTTCAAGTGAAGCCACTTTACCAGAGAGTGAAATATAACTGAAAAGAGTATTAAACTTTTGTGCAAAATCACATGATTATTTCATGTACATCTTTAAACAGACTTTGTGAAAAAGTTCCTTCATGCAAAATATTAGACCTACAAGATTTAATACTCCCATCAACTATTTTGGCAATACAGTATAGCAACATTTTTCAGTTATTGATTCATAATTTTATGAGTCGATCAGTCCATCCAGAGATGAAGAGATATCTAGTGTTGGATACATTATACTGTATAGGCCAATGGAATTGAGGTTTCAGTTTACTGTCAACTGCCTACATGAGCATGAAACTACTGCATGAATTTTTCATTATTCAAAATAATTTTCATTATTGGTAGATTTTCCACATCAGGACTTTCAAATATACTATTTACATCATTTGCACAGCGTGTACACACTTTTTAATAGCAAAGCCTTTGATAACAGGTCGACTGCATCAGCGATGATTGGTCGCCATTTGTTCAACATCATCCGAAACGATGAGAGCAGTGACAGTGTATTGCCAAAGTATTGATGTGTTGCTAGCAGGTATGTATTTGAGATACTGATCCACTGACAAGGATGATACAGTAGGTCCACAGATAGATTTCATTATATTTTCAGAACAGATAATGAATATGATTCAAATAATGAACAAAAGCTGCATCACATTTTGAAAATTCGTGGATGGTACACTGAAACCTCAATTCCGTTGGCCATATGTAAAGCACAGTTTGGGTCAGCTGGCTACAGAATGTCTATCACAGTATCAGCTCAAATTTATAAAGGATGTAAGTTCTATTATGAACAAAAAACGTATGGATGCATCATGCATGTAATATATACTGTTGATGTTATGAGGTGAGCTTCCCCTATGGCTATACTGTATACTATACTGTATACTACACACATGCAGTAATCACTACATGACTATTGACAGACAGTATTAAAATCAAAACGATTAATTGATAATATTGGGGAAATGGATAAATAAAAAAACAAAATATTTTCATTCATATTTATTGTTATGGCCAACTGGTGAAAATAAATTTAAACATTCAATCTAGATTTGGCACATGTACGACGACAACTAGCTAGCTGTCTAGACTCGTGTGTCTACTTCAAGTCTGGCAACAATTTCCTAAGTAATGTTTTCTCGGCAAAAACAAACTCACCACTTAAAGCAAAGCATTGTTCCTTCCAGTATTTGGACTCGTATATTCGAGTTCTAACAATCTTTTCAACTAAATATTGAGGGTTTGTTCCTTTCACTGTTTTTGCATCTGACACTGTTCTGTTCGCCATTTTGTTTACACTTCGTCCCGACCCAGACCCCTTCAGAACTGGTCGAGTAACTAAAGATCATCCAACGACTTTGCTATTGCCTTGACAGCTATGGTCACTAAAGCTGGGCACAACTGTGATGAGATCCACATCGTTTTCGACACTTACAGAGAGGACAGAATCAAGAAATTATGAAGAGAGGGGGAGAAGAGGATCCTTGATGTGATATCACCGAACTAAAAATATGTTCCAGTGGTATTAGAGAACTTTTGGTCGTCTTCCATCAGCAAAACTGCTTTCCAGGCATTCTATGTTGAGTGGCTCAACACCAATTACCAAGGCACCAAACCTCTATACCTTGGTATATCACCACAGGCTAGTGTCAGCTGGGTGTGCTTCTCCATTCCCTCGCCTCAACTGCACACACAAGGAAGCTGATGACAGGATGATGTTCCATGTGCAGGACATTCTAAGTCACCGGGCAGGATCTACATCCCTGATGCTGTCAGTCTCACAGTACTCCATGTGCTGACTGGGTGCGATACAACCAGCAAGATATCAACTGAACGCTGTACGTAAACCAGGAAATTCCTCTCTGATCCTGAATTTCGACTGTCCACAGCTAACAGAAAGCGCAATACAGAATAGATGGCGGAGACATTCTTGGTCAAGTGTCTCAAACCATCAACAGACCTGGAGACATTTGACGACCTGTGTCTCACTGAATTTGATAGCAATGCCCTCAAGATGGACTTTGAGAGAACTGCTTATACCTCAACTAATGCAAGGAAACATATCCATAGAGGATATTACCAACATCAGCTGTGGGTCCAAGCCCCATTTAGAGACGCCACCTTGATTATGAATGCTGAGTCTTAGGTTTTGTAAGAAGGGGAAGTTTATTAGTCCCTGAGGTTGATCAAGTGTTGCAAGTACTGCAAACACAAGGGAGGTGATTGTTGTAAAAACCCTAATCTATCACTGAATGAACACTGTGAAATTGTCAGTTCAACTTGGCACAAATCTAAGTCCGGAAAGTTAATTAAGTTAAAGGGATATGGCAATAAAAATTATTTTTGCCGTTCTAATTAGTAATCCAAGTAAACAAAACGACTCTTGTTTAGTTGTGCAAAACAACATCACTAATTTCGACAAAAGACATTCCTGTTTTCAACCATGATCCGCCATCTTGGATAATTTTTCGATATGCGTGTGACGTCACAAGCAGGGTAAAATGAAAACTTATTCAGCCATAATTTCACGTATATAGGTCTAAAACTTGTGGATGTTTTTCTTTCTCAATTGAACCACAATACTTTTAAAAGTATACCACATAAATTCAGATAGGAAAGTTTCATCATGTTTACCATATTAAAACAAGATGGCAGATAATAAGATTTTTATTTGTTGAAAATATTAGTGATGTTTTGCAGCAGAGTAATTTTTTCACTTGGATTACCCTCGTATGACCAATTGTTTATTCGAAAGGCAAAAAATATTTTTTATTGCCATATCCTGGTTTTTAACCATTTTCTCTTAAAATATCAAACTAGAAATTTTACCCTCCTATGACCCCCCTAAACATGGCCATTCTGAACATTTTGAGCACCTCAGCAAATCTGTAACTCCAACGGTTTAGAAGATACAGCTATGTAGGAAGTATCACTTCCGGTGAAAAAGGGCGTAGTCATTTTCGGGCTTTTCGTCCCGTTTCCTGGGGTCATATTAGCCTATAACGGTTGAGTTATTCTCTCCTAAATTATGCGCAACATGTCTTAGTCAGGTCCTGGACTACAATGAACAATATACTTTTATAACGTGGTGGTCATCCCCTACCATAGAGGGCTGCAGCTAGCCCCTCCCCCTAGTTGTCCGAAAAATTAGCTCCATTCCTGTCATTATTATAAGTAATAGCATAAAAAGAGGTGCATTAGCTATTAAACGTCCCGCTTCCGAAGGCCCGAGGGAATTTTACTAAATGACCCAAATCGAGCGGGACGTTTAATGGTTAATCACCTCTTTTTATGCTATTCCTTTGTAATATGTTTGCGGGTATTTCTTTTGTTCTTTCATAATCGTACCTCCGTTGGCGTCAAACCGGGTATGATTAGTTCTAATCAGACCTGGTTTGCCGTCAACGGAGGTAAGATTAGCAGATATGGATATAATGAGGTATATTAGTTGTTAATGGGCCCTGTGAGAACAAAAGAAATACCCGCAAACATTATATTATAATGATTCTCATTTCTCATTGAGGGAAATCTGGGATTTCATTGTTGTACCTCGTTTATAGCAATGGTCATCTGGGTATCAGCTGTCAACATGAGCATTGTCCAAACGTTTTCTCGTATATTCAACTTCAATATACCTAATAAATTTGGTTTTGTGGCTAATTGCCCTTCCTTCTCTTCTGCCGTCGTGCAACGCATTCCCTATGCGCGAGTGAGATCCACGCGGTCTAAACTTGTAAAATATGTGTAATACTTTAACGGTAATTAAATACTTCGAATCGCACACACTGCCGCGGCTTCCTAAGCAAGACGCAAATCATAAAAAGATGTGATTGTTGTGACTTGTGAGCTAGGAATAGGGGTAAACCGTAAAGTCGTTTGATGGGAGTAAAATAATTATTAGATCACTGGCGCGGACAGAGAGCTACCTTCTCCACAGGACCTCGCAAAAGTACAAGCAACCTTCAGTCTTATGCCAAACGAGGACCTATGGAACCACAATGAAAAAAAAAAGCGGTAGAGATGAAAAGATAACTCTTTTCTCCCTCACCCCTTTCTGAATCTCCACCCACCATTTCCCTTACCATCCTTTCTTTTCCAACCGATTCCCTTCTACTACCCAATATCCCCCAACTAACCCTTCTTCCTCCAGCTAAAGCTCCAACTTGAGCTAGTGCACTATACTTAGAACACGCCAAGTTGCCTGGGAACGAGGCTAGAGTCCATTGTTTTAAACCTTTCAGCAAGCACAGTAATAACGCCAGGGACACATTTAGAATAAAAACCTTTCTTTCTCCTTGTCAGTGAGGAGTAAACACCCGATACAACAGATCTTCATAAATACCAAGTATGCATTATTTTCCATAATTGACGTCAGACATTCTGTTGAATTTATTGAGAATTCAAAAAGAATACCTCGGACGTTAACGCGGAAAATAACGCACGTGAAAAAGGTCTATTAAACCTTGCTACGGTTAAGGAAGTAAGAAATGGGAATAACTAATAAGAGTAAGGTTGTGAGCCCACAAATCTTTCCGCTGACAGTTTCTCGAGATTCCCTTGCGATTGTCATTTTGTACGCGCCACGATTCTTATTTATGATTCTTATTCATGTTGCAAAACGTTCTTTACACTTATGTCAGTGAATTACATACACCAAGATGACAATCGTGAGGGAACACCGTAGCGCGTGCAGGGCTTTATAGAAAGCTACAAGTGTAGTTTGCAGAGATGCTCAGAATTTTCAAAACTGATAGGTTTTAAAACTCTAAAAGTTTAGTATACTATAGTGAATAGGAGTTATGTTGCGTTTTTGTTAGTTTTCGTCCTTTTGACGGTTTCCATATAGGAGAAGGTCAGATATAATTTCCCCATTAGCTGTCTGCGAAGGAGGTGCGAAATACGGGATAATTGAAGTGTGCACAAAGTACCACAAGAACATTTAAAACACATAATATACAATTTATTTAGCATGGGAGAATATCCGAAACATAATTCTTCTATCCTTCTGTTACATCAAGTGTGTCACATTTGAACAGGCTCTTTAGATCCTAAAGACAATGGTGTAAAAAACATCAGTAACTTCAAGCTAAGAAAAAATAGATAAAAATAATTATTATATCATATGATATGTTAAAATATATGTTATTCACAGATAAAAATAAATATATTTTCTGCGAGCTTTCCAAATTGTTTTAAGCATTTAGTATTCAGTGACTGTGGTCAAATGGGAAATGGTTGATAGAGATGACTCAAAATGACCTTTCTGTTTTTGTCTCAGGTCTTTATTTTTGGTTAGGGTTAGCTATACTTAGGGTTACGATTGGAAGAAGACTGGATCGAGCAACTATTGTTCAGAAAATGAAGCCGGAAGTCCGCCATTACTAAGGAACCAACTGAGGATCCTATGAGGTTTTTGTTGGATTATGTGCTCTTAGCATCGACAAAATAAAATAATTTTACTATGAAGAGGACCAGAAGACATTTTTAAAATTACTGGGTAAAACGATTCATGGCCTACCTACAGATTTACTGCGACTTTGGTCCCTTAGTAATGGCCGCCGTTGGCTCTAATTATCCAGTGAGAGAAGCCTAATACGAGTCGTCAAATTAGGTTCAAGGTTTAATTTATGCATTTAATGTTTACCGAGAAACTATATTGGCCAGACACTAAACCTATTTCGTGAGCGTCACAGTTTGATTTGCTTGCAAACTCGGAGCTTCTAATGATCTCGTCAATTTACATTATGCAAATATGCAAGCTTCAAAATCAGCTCATCAGATACAATAGAAAGCTCAATCCAGTCCTATTTTTGAGATCAGTGGATTAGACTAGTTATTGAAAATGGGAAGATAATTTCTAATCATTCCTTTTAGCTTTGTCCCGGTCAAATATCACAAAAACCTCCCGCTTAGACAGCCAATCAAATTGCATGAAAAACCCAAGATTGCGTACGCTCACGATAATATCAAACGTTATAATATCTTCTACTTGAGCCAAAATCCAAAACGGTGACTCATGGAGACAGAACATTCTCAGAGTCAGCATTTTTTTTAAACTAATAGTTTTTTGTTTATAATGGTAATATATGTATTGCAGGATTTATCTTATAATGAAACTGTAATTAGTTTTATAAGTAACATTAAGAATATATTGTTGTAGGAGCATTGAGACTATTATTGTATAATGCTCCTAATACATCTTTATTATTATTATTATTATTATTATTATTATTATTATTATTATTATTATTATTATTATTATTATTATTAAACGTAAACGATAATTATTAGAGATACTTACAAAATATTTATAGCGTTGGCACATGTGAATACAATCTTGAATAATGGGATGTTGATAAAGAAGATAAAAAGGTAAAGGCTCATCTTGGTCTACACCAAACTCCATAAAAACGCCGCTTAACCGGTCCTAAATAGAAATCCGTTTAAATTCATAAAATACTCTCTCTTTGTGATACATTTCTTAAAATCTATAATCAAAGAAAGAGGATCTTTCTTAAGGCTAAAAAGATCTTTCTTCAGCTACCTTGGAAAACGGATCTTGAGAATCGTGAACCCCTTCAAAGCGATGGCTATCGCTAAGTTGATTTTCACCGTGATGAAATACCTGAAAAAGTTATAAAAGGTAGTGTTATGCTGCGTGGACAGTGATAAAATACAAATAAAAAATTATAAAAGGTTTTAACATTTAATAATCATGTGACAAACATTAGCCAATCAGATACAATAAACTATTGTTTTGAGATTTTTGGTGGGCTCAACTAACGTTCTCCCTTTATTTAATCTCTCTAAAGTTATTGCTTTGTCTATAGCATGGGCGGAGAAAAACAGTGGCTTCTCACTTTATTCTCTTTTTTTTAATTTCACCTCCTACTTATTAGAAACCTTTAATCCACCCTCGGCCTGATTACTGGTCGACGCTTTCCAACTTTTACATCTCGCTATTTGTTATTGTTTTGGAAGTTGTTACAGGTCCGACAATTTGTAGGGAAATTTAGGGTTAGGAATAGGGATATTTAGGGTTAGGGTTAGGATTTTTAGGGTTATTTTGTCGCAATTGCGTTTATATATTTATATATAGTGATGTCGGACCGGTAGTATTTAGCCTATGGGGTCCGGTGTCGGACTTGTATCCACGGCGTATATTGTTTATCGTATCTGAATGTTATTGTTTGTCACATGATTATTTAATATATGAAACACGAAAAGGATATCCAAACGCCGAGAAGTTTGGTGAAAACCGAGGCGAAGCCGAGGTTTTTTAACAAACTTCGAGGTGTTTGGATATCCTGATGAAACACTCTTCCGAGTATTTCATATTACATCTCAAACAAATCAGTATTTTAAGAGAAAATCGAGGTGAAAGTTGGCTTAATTTATGTAATTTCCTCCTGCGATATCAAAACCTCCGTCTCGGTGCTGATTTCCTTTGTTTTCTGCTCATGGATTATTAATGAATTTGAGATTTTGTGTATGAAAGTTGGACACTATATTTATTTCACTTTATGTTTCACTCTCTTAGACTATTTCATTTTACTATTTCTTCAGTTAACCAACCTTTTCGAGTTTTTGATATTAAAAAAGTTAGATCTGGTACCATCATGTTGTTTATATTACTATAAAAAATAAAGCTTAGGGGCGTAGGTAAAAAAATTCGAAAAATGACTTTCATGGTTGAAAATCAGCGGACTTTCTTTGCTTGCCCAAAATGTGCGGGATTGGCCGCTTTTCTTTGCCTAGCCTGATGCATAGCAGGCGTTTCTGATGGTTAGCGGATGCGGGTGCGGGTCATCACAACCAACACGCGCAGTTTTGCCTATAAAATGCAGTCAGTCATAGCCTGCGTGCAGACTACCTCATGATAGGAAAAGGTTAGATGAGATGATTCTGTGAGAAGACCTTAGGATTCGGGTTGGCTAGGGTTAGGTATAGGATTGAATGAATGAATGAACTTTATTTAGACACGGGGGTCTCTTCATAAAATATGCTCTTCCAGAGAGCCGTGTACAAGTTAAAAATACATACATATAGCAACTGGATAAAAATTTTAAGAACTATAATTTACATTTAACATCATAAAAATTAACTATATACTATACTAAACTAACTATATATACTAAAATAATACAGCAAAGTACTATATTTAAATATTGTTAAAAGGTCAATTTACTTTTAAAAGTTTCAATGTTTTCTAAAAGTCTTATTTCGATAGGTATAGAATTCCAGGCAACTGCTCCATTATAGGCCAGACTATTTTTTAGAAAAT
The DNA here is from genome assembly GCA_035772405.1 of Chrysogorgia sp. JL179-B06. Taxonomy (NCBI): domain Eukaryota; kingdom Metazoa; phylum Cnidaria; class Anthozoa; order Scleralcyonacea; family Chrysogorgiidae; genus Chrysogorgia; species Chrysogorgia sp. JL179-B06. The sequence goes on from JAYKKM010000391.1 coordinate 7,201,641, forward strand.
TAGTATTGGGTTTGGGAATACTTAAATTAACATGATTACCCCTAATATTGTGATCATGAGCTGTGTCCCTTCTAGAAAATTCATCCGAGAGATAAGAAGGGACCAGGTTATGTGTTACTTTGAACATTAACACTGCCTTATTCAATGACCACCGATCTTCTAGTTTTTGCCAGCCTAATTGTTCCCGTACTTCAGTTGATCTAATTTCGTAGCCAGATCGCGTAATTATTCTTCCTGCCCTATTTTGCAGTTTTTGTAATTTATCTTTAAGACTTTTATTACAATTATCCCATACCGAAGAGCAATAATCAAAGTGAGGTTGAATAGTGGTATAAAATACTTTGGTTAATGAGTCCCTGGGTATAACATCCCGAATCCTTCGCAATACACCAAGGCCTCTTTTAACCTTTCCACAAATGCTGTCTATATGGTCATGCCAATTTAGGCTCTGATCAATAACAACCCCTAGTATTTTTTAAATTTGACTCTCTTCAATTTAACATTCCCTATTAAAAGATTAGGATCAGCAGTTAATTTGTCAATTCGTTTTGCAGACCCAATTATCATATATTCGCTCTTAACTGTATTTAAGCTAAGACGATTTGCTTTCAACCAGTCATTTAATCCTGCTAAATCATTATTAATTCTGTTTTCAAGCATGGTGATATTAGAGTCCCCTAACGTTATACTGGTATCGTCTGCGTACATACTCGGAGTTGTATATGACAGGCAGCCAGGCAAATCATTTATGAAAATAAGAAAAAGAAGAGGCCCTAGTATAGAGCCTTGCGGCACTCCACATTTAATAGTTCGTGCACTGGACAAAACCCCATTTACAAAACTGTGCTGTGATCTGTTTGAAAGGTATGAGTGAAACCAACTCAACTCATTCTTATATATTCCATAGAATTTCATTTTCTTTAATAGGATGTTGTGATCGACAGTATCAAAAGCTTTCTTCAAGTCAACAAACACCGCGATGTTAACTTTACCATTATCCATATTATTAAGCCACAACATATTGTCCTTAAGTAAGGCTGTTAATGTAGACTGTAAAGGCCGAAATCCTGACTGTTGTCTTGAAAATAAATTATTTACACTAAGATAATCATAAATTTGAGAAAATATAATTTTTTCAAAAATTTTTGAGACTACAGACAATACAGATATTGGTCTATAATTATTTACATTTGATCTGTCTTCAGCCTTATAGATTGGTGACACTTTAGCAGTTTTCCAATCGTCAGGGAAAATTCCACTTTGAATGGAGCTATTAAATATCTTTGATAGAGGTTCATCAATAATATCAACAACACTCTTCAAGATTTTACATGGGATTTTGTCCAAGCCCGCGGCCTTATTTGATGGAGTTTTGCGAATTGTATCTGCTACGCATTTGACACTGATATATTTAAAATTAAAGTTTTGCGTCGTCTGTTTCAAGAAACTCATAGGATCATGTATTGAATCTGGGATCTGTTCGGCAAGTTTGGGACCTATATCAGTAAAATGATTATTGAACTTTTCTGCAATAGTAGCAGAATCAGTATTGATTCCAGAAACATCCTTTAACGCATTTACTGTGGTCAATTTGGTTGGTTTGTTCAACAAGTTATTTAATAATTTCCAAGTTTTTTTGGTATTACCTTTATTAACTTCCAGATTGTTAACAAAAAAATCACGTTTCGTGGTTTTAATTTCATGGTTAACTCTATTTCTAATACTTTGATATGCAAGCCAGTTTGCCTCAGAACGATTCTTTACTGCGCGTTTTTTAAAATTATCTCTACGAAACATCTGTTTCTTTAAATCAGTGGTTATCCATGGAGCATCCAAATTTCTAACTCGTTTGGTTTTTACAGGTGCATGGATATCCAATACCTTATTGAACAGTTCCTTCCAGACAGACCACATATTATTAGGGTTATCAGATATTTCGATTTGATCCCAATCCACTTCATTCAAATCGGTAGTAAAGTGGTTAATATCAAAATTTCTATAATTTCTAGTCTCAATTACCCGTGGTCGTTCGCGTGGCGAAATCAGGCGACGCACAGCATAAATCAGACTGTGATCACTAATAGATAAATGACAGACACCACTTTTACGAATACGATATGGTGCTGTAGTAATTATGTGATCAATCAATGATTGTGTAGTTTTTGTAATACGTGTGGGTTCCTTGATTAGTTGTTTGTATTGGTATTCGTTGTATAAGGATACCAATCTATTAGTATGCGAAATATGAGACCTCTCAAGGATATCGCAATTGAAATCACCCAAAATTATAGTTTCTTTATTTTCATTGTCTAGTGCCGATAGATATATTTCGAATGAGTCAAACACCTTCATTTCACTTGCCGGTGGTCTATACCATGTGCTGACTAAGAAAGGTTTAATGAATTTTCCAATGATTTCAACAGTCAATATCTCAAGATCGGAATTTAAGTCTTTAGTCAAAAAATTCCATGTATCCTTAATATACAGCAAGACCCCACCACCATGCCTATTACGGTCTTTTCGTACCATATTGTATCCTGGTAGCGAGATTTCACTATCAGCAATTTCACTATCCAACCTCGTTTCGTTTATCGCTAGAATATCAAATGGTTGACCCGACATAACAATAGTTAACTCATCTATATGCTTGATCAAGCTAGCGATGTTTAATGCCGCCATTTTAAAACCTTTTAAAGTACTTATTTTCTCAATTAAATTAATGTTTTTAGTATCCGAAATCCTCTGGCTACTTACATCTATATTAGGTTGATTCGTCTTACCCACCTGTGGAGCAGAGCCTGGGAATTCCGCATTATGTAGTGAATTAGAATCATTTGACCTAGATGGACAATCAATATTTACTTGTTTGTCATCACACTGTGAACGAAATTTAAATATTTTCTCCAGTTGACTACTTGATCTTGATTCAGGTAAGACTTCGACCTCAGGGGAATATGATTTGAATATATCCCCTGAAAAAAAGGCCTATTAACATTGTTTGGAGAGTCATATACATTGTTATTAATTGCTCTTAAATTTGGTTTTAAATATGCACATAAATTCTTTCCTAACATTTTATCTCCTGCATTATTTAAATGCAATCTAGAACGATTTAAGTGCGAGACATTAATGTTTGTATTATCAATATAATCAACATCACTCTTTACGCACCACTCTTTAGTAATTTGATTGAAAGATCGGATTTTCTCCTGTGCAATTTTTCCATCGCTCCTTTCAATAACACTTGAGATCGCCAAGTTGCTCGTGTTTGGCTTTATCTCACGAATAAGATCCTCGAGATTGGTAGAGACGGTTTCAGCCGTTTCGTTTACAAGATCATTAGTCCCAATATGAATAATTATGCTACTATACTTCTGTTTAGACATATTCATGTTTATCTTACTTTTCAGGTCTTTCACAGTAGCTCCACTAATTGAGTGACATGTTGCTTCACCACGATATGCTCTACCAATCTTTTCTTTGTCAATGTGCTTCACCATCGAATCACCAATCAGCAATAATTTCCCTTTGTTTTCCCGCCTGCTAATCTTATTCATTTTAAATAATGAATTATTATCTTTTGTAGAAGCATTATTTTGTATGCTATGCTTGGACATTTGGGCGTTTCGGTACTCAGCAATCTGATCTTTAAAATTTGGGTTTAGAACATTTATTTCCTTTACTGGCTCTTCCTGGTTTCTTGCTTGGGAAACTTCGTCCACAAGGACTTCATAGCGATTCAAATTAACGAAAGTCATATTGTTATTTTGAGATTCACAAAGAGAACTGGTGTGCTTGGGCTTTGACCATGTAGCTTCATTCGATTGCAAGATTTCCTTCAGCACATCATTTTCGTCCTTTAACTTTTTATTTTCTAGCTTTAGCGATTCAATCTCCGACATCGCTTCACCTTGTGCTTTCAATAATTCGGCCGCTTCGGAGACTTTACTCGCCTTTTCTTGTATCTGATGTATTATCGCCCATAACATTGTTATATCAAGTTTTATCTCGGCCATTTCAATGTCGGATTTACGGCACTTTTGACAAGATTCATCTTCACTCGTCGCCAATACAGGTTTGGATTTATTTGTATCCTCATTCTGGAGAATGTCCTCACACGTCAGGTTGTCATTCAGCTCGCCGAGATCAATGACTTCATTTGATGACACCCGTTCATCTAAGTTTATTGAGTCATATATTTGTTTGAATAAATGTTTGGCCTTAGTTCCTTGGAAATAGATATACTTGCTGTTGGCGTGCCACGTAACTATCAAAGGCTCGCTTTTAAAATTCCAAGTGCCTCCACCGGGTGACTTCCATGTCGTCTTGCTCGCTATTTCTTCATCAATTTCCGTAAGGACAAATGCTTTCAAATCTTCGAGTGTTCCCGACCATATCAATTTACTCTTTTTCAAACCAAAAAAACTATGTAGAACCTTAAGAACGTTTGAAGTATTCATTATAAAAACAAAATAAGCGGAGCTCTAAAACACACACCTCTCTAGGTTCAATCGAACACATATTAGGGTTGGTTAGGGTAAGCGTCAGGGTTGCACTGTTGGTTTCCGAAGCCGACACTAAGCCGACAGTGACGTACTTGGCGCCAATCTTCGGAAAAGGTCCCACATCCCATCTAACCTCTGGCTCTTCCCTCATGATATTATATACCATTTGCCGAAAATGCAGTCAGTCATGACTTTGTCATTCGGCTATTCCCATTGGTCTAGACGTGCCAAATTGGTCAAATTTTTTTGGCCTGATCTGCCCCTATTTAGCGATTATGATTGGTCTAGACATGGCCTATAGATTGGTCAAAATTTGGCGATTTACGAGCACTGATTGGTTTAGAATTTTTGCCTAACTTGGGCCTAACATGCGATGCCATGCACCTGATTTGCCGTCAACTCCAATGACTAGACTGAACTCAGAATGCACTGAATAGCCATGTCTTCTACAAGTGTGGTAGAACATACTGTGCAGTCCATGTGTGTTTTAAAAACAACAACGAGCGGCCATTGCGACAAATCTATGAATAATTATCTGCTGTGATCAGTGCTTTAAGACTTTATACGGCGATTTCAGCCAAAGATTATACACAACGATTACCTTGAGTAAGCAATTCAAGGAAACCAATGAATCAGCTCCTGGTTCATTAGAAATATTCTAAAATAGAAACACACTAGGTTAGGTATATGTGTAAGCACACTAGGTATATGTGTAGGCAGTGTTCCAACAAATCAAAAATTAGTATCAACAAGAGAACACAATGTGAATATTACAATAGGAAGGTATATATGTAAGCAGTGTTCCAAGATCAATTAAAACAAAACAAAACAAAACAAAACAAAAATTAGTATCAAAAAGAGAACACAATGTGAAGATTGCAATAGGGAAGTATAATATGTAGGCAGTGTTCCAAAGTGGTTTAACGTAATTCTGGAGGATGAGTTAAAAAATCGTGAACACACTGTGAGCATGATAGTAATCGAATCAGTGGAAGTTTTCTTTATGGATATTATAAAAATTCACAAAGGTTTTGCCCAGGAACGTTTCAAGTAAATTAGTCAAACAGAGCATACAGGAAATAAAATAATAGATAGATGTTCAGCTGGGTTAGGTTTAATCGGCTTTTGAACAACCAATGGAGTATTCAGTGGTGAGCTTTCCAGGGATGATTACGTCAACTATTTCCCATATAAGTACAGTACCTTAACTATAAATCCTTAGTTAGCTATGTAATAGATACATCATTTGTAGCCGATCTGTATGGGATTTACAAGGTCAAAATCGTATTTAAACACAAAGTACGAATGCATCTAAATAACTATATCAACCAACTAATTTGGTGATACCAAATTTTTAGCTGAGAAAATCGAAGTTAAAGTTTATGTATATTAGGAGAAATCTATACCGATTTACAGATATTAATGAAATATTTTTTTAAATTTCTTCGTGAATTATTAATGATTCTTTAATCATGTTTACAGTTTTTATCATTAGTTTAGTTTAGTTTAGTAGATTTATCACTCTTTTAGGTGAACGGAATACCCCAACAGGCTAGAAGCCCAATTGATAGGGGGTCCGAGGGCCTACGATTTAAGGTCGTTATCCGAGAAGACCCAAAAGTCTTCCCATTTGCTGGTATTATTGCAAAGGCAGCACTTTCTCCTCAATTATTTTTAAGACTCTGAGTGGTGGTCCGACCCAGGATTTGATAACCACTAGACCACAACAGTTAGTCAGGGTTAGTCCTAACCCTAACCCTCCCCCTAACAAGTTTTCTAACCCTAACTCCCCGGCTAGCGAGTTTTGTAACCCTAACCCCTCGGTCGTGTTTTTGTATTTCTACTCTGCCTACGCAGCTGAGCACAACAAGTTTATATAAACTGTATATAAACTGTACATATCTTTAATCAATACCATAATTGAAAAAGCCTCCCTCAAAAACCAAACAAAAAACCTGAGTTACCTTCTCTACAGTTGGTGATGTTCCAGTCTCGGTTTCCTCGTAATCAGCAGGAACATCAGTGTCAAGTAACGAAGAAGAAAGCATTTGTTGACGACAAACAATAGTTAAAGCTCGTAAGAAACCTTCCACGGGATATTTGTCCATTGCAAAATACAATAACTAAATAAAACAATATATATTTACATAACAGGAGATCTCTTCATATATACCGTTTCACAAGATACGTTATTTATAAATAGGATGCATAATAACTTAGGAATATCTTACCATGTTTTCATAGTTTAACATAGTTGGGCCTCTCTGTGAGTAAGAAAATACCTTGAAAAAGAGCTACAGAAAGGAAGAGAATAAAATACAAATAACTACACTGGTTTGCTAGGGTAAACCATCAACAAAACATTTTTGAACACATTAAAACATACCACTTTTACGCCATGGTACGTATACCGAATTAACGTTAAACAATGAATACAAATTTCTACTAGGCGACATTTATCGAGTGAATCGCGATATTTTTCGAACAATTTGTTTCTCTCGCGCGAATGATTAATCAATTTCCACTTGAATCTAACGAGCAAGAATTTCGAACATCGACAAACATGCATGGCTGCCATAAACAGAAGATATTTGCTGAAAAAGTTAACGTTGATGTTAATTTTGAGGCTTTGTAGACTGGTAGAAAAATAAAATATAGCGGGAACGACAGCTAAATATTTTACCATGAATATTTTACTACAACCGGAGTATTTTAGCTGATGAGTATCATGAGTTTACAAACTTCTGGATTTTGATTAGCTCTCTGGTTTGTTCGACAGGGTGAACCCGAAAAAGCAAAAAGAATTTCAACTACCTTTCGATATCAATAACATCACTAACGAAAAAATCGCGATATATTACGTATGCTCAAAACCGTTCTTCATCGACAAATATCGATTCACTTGACAAATGTCGCCTGGTGAAAATCCGCATTTAGGCTTGGGTAGTTGCAGGTCAATCGTCGAAATTGTTCACGAAACATTTGGATGAAGGAAGACGTTGGATATACAGTACTTGAAGGTATGTTTAAGGTATGTTTAATTCATGCCAACATGTTAAAGTGTTACTGAGATGAAAAATTCGTCTATCCAATTTTGATTTTACCGAAAAGTATTTTAAAAATGAAACGTAATGGCTTTCTCAAATTAGATGCCGTATGACGTCATTTTCTCACATAGACTAAATAAAATTCACAAACTAAGGAATATAAAATAACAAGCGGAACGTTTTGAAACTTTACACATGTATGCCAATGGTGAAAGTGCACACCACTGTGCATTAGTATATTGTTGCCATGGAGATCGCTTGGCGTCAGATCTCTACCACTTGTAAAACAAAATTTGTTTATTTCACCTCTATCAAATAACGTTTAGTGCATAGATTTGAAGATTCGTACACACGTAGATATTGTGTTTCTGAGGTCTAAAAAGACGAGTGCTTCCTAGTGATCTCCTTGGCAACAACATACTTCACACAGTGGTGTGCACTATCATCATTGGCATACATGTGCAAAGTCTCAAAACATTCCACTTGCTATTTTCAGAGATATTCCTCATTTTGTCTATGTGAGACAATGACGTCATACGGCATCTAATTTGCATGTTTCAAAAACCTGATTATCTCTGGAACGAGATGAGGTATTGATTGTGAAACCCATTCTGTTTCATTTTCAAAATACTTTTAGATAAAATCAAAATTGCATGGACGAATTTTTCATCTCAGTAGCACTTTGATGTTCCTACACATAGAAATAATCACACGCTGGACCAAATAACAGTGGCCCATTAAAAAATTAAAAATCTACATATAATAAATAGATATATGTATAGATAGCAACATTGAGTAAGTTTAAAATAGACCAGCACATTTGTGGCATTTTGGACAAATAGTTTTCTACGTTATCAGGTCGCCACTATTACAATCTTAAGGGGTGTATTTTACATTATATTCTGTATTTATACCTGTTTGAGATGGCGCTGTCTTGGATAAACAGGAGTATTCTCAGTTGAATCAACATTTTCAGATTCATAGGAATCACTGAACCAAAGATCAACCTTATAAATAAGAAATCAATAGTTTAATCCAATATTTACTTCGATGTTCTAAATACAAAAACACAGATAAAAATATGTACCTACCATTATACATAATAAATACCTTTGAAAACTGTTCCTCAGAGACAAAGCCAGTCTTCGTATAATCAATTTCCAGGAATCTCGACAACGTATCAAATAATTCAAACCGCGAAGGTCTGGGAAATGGATAAGAAGCAAGAACTATGAACCTTCTCCAGTTAATAAATTCTAAATCCTGGGAGATCAAAACTGCCAAGGAATGTAGCTGAAGAGGAGTTTGACTCATCCAGATATCTGGCAACATCTCCATACCAAACTGAAAGAAACGAGAATTAACTCGTTAAGTTGTTTCTGTAAAAGCTGTTGACAACTCAATAAAAATCCTGAGCACAGAGCGCGGGGATCGAACCTCCTACCTTTCTTTTGTTAGTCGGACACTATACAGCAGAGCAAGGTGACTTTACCTGTAACCTTTCGCTTGTTAGTCGGACACTACAGCAGAGCAAGGTGACTTTGCCTGTAACCGTTCGTTTGTTAGTCGGACACTACAGCAGAGCAAGGTGACTTTACCTGTAACCTTTCGTTTGTTAGCCGGACACTACAGCAGAGCAAGGTGACTTTGCCTGTAACCTAGCTTCCAATTGTTGTCGGACACTGCATTAATGGTCTTGTTAACAGACACAACAGACGTGTGACTTTACAAAAATGTTTTGATCGAACGTGGCCTAGTCGAAGGAATGTCAAATGCGCCGCAGGCTGCCACCATACGACCCATGTCTGACCATGTAATACAGCTAAGATCTAAGTGTTGATTTTACTGAGGGAGGAAAACCGGAGAGCCCGGAGGAAAACCCTCGAAGCACGGGAGAGATCAACTAATAACTAATAACTCTACTCACACTCATTCCAAGTTCGCAAAACACGAGGTTATTCCCAGATGGTCACCCATCCAAGTACTAACCCCGTCCGACCGAGCTTGACTTAGCGGTGAGCGGCAGCGCCTTAAAGTGTACATGACCCCAAAAATGACAATGCTATATTTGAAAGAGCACTTAAAATAATGAAGAATGGCTTTAACAATTCTTCGATACCTATTTTCGTTTTCGAGCTGTTCAGTTATATGTGATATGTTAATGAGGCACATGATGACGTCAAAGCAGGCAAACAACATTGTGGCAATTCTAAAATTCGTGCATATCTTCAAAGTTATCCAATGAAATTACTTGATGCTTTGCACATGAATGCATACTACCAAACTAAAGAACATGGTTCATGTTGTGTTGTAACCATAGTAACAGATTAGCTTCCAAATCACTCAGTTACCATACGGAAGTCTTCATTTTCTTCCATTGCAAGCACCGTTTTCGATTTCAAACTTCGGTATTGCATTGGAAAAGCTATTGAAAAAGATATTGAGAACTGCCAATTTCAGCATGTTCTGCACATGAGAGAAAACAAATTATCTTGTTTTAGAAACTAAGAGGTCTGAAAGCTAATCTGTTACTATGGTGATAACATAACTTGAACCATGTTCTTTAGTTTGGTAGTATGCATCCACGTGCAAAGTTTCAAGTAATTCTATTGGATAACTTTGAAGATATACACGAATTTTAGAATTGCCACAATGTTGTTTGCCTGCTTTGACGTCATCACGTGCCTCATTAACATATCACATATAACTGAATAGATCGAGAACGAAAATAGATATCGAAGAATTGTTAAAGCCATTCTTCATCATTTTAAGTGCTCTTTCAAACATAGCATTATCATTTTTGGGGTCATGTGCACTTTAACAGTATACGCCACCCGTGCTTAACCTGCATTGAGCTACCAAAGACTCAGGCAGCAGCTAGAGCAAGGTTACTTTTTCTGTAACCTTCCAATTGCTAGTCGGACACTCTAACCTGCACTGAGCTATCACGACTCAGGCAGCAGAACAAGGTTACTTCACCTGTAATCATCCAATCGCTAGTCGGGCACTGTAATCTGCACTGAGCTACCAGCTACGACTCAGGATTGAACAGTGGAAGTTTACAGAATAAATAATAATTAACTTACGCTGGTTGACATAAGATCCAAAAAGATATCCACAAACGCTCTGCAGGAAATGTGGCCAGACGGAGCTGCACAGATAAACTAAAAGAAAAATAACACGTGGTGCTACAGAATAACACAGAAACTACTCCTATAACATTACGTTTCTTTTCTATTTAATATGAATTAAAATTTCAATTCTTTTCTATTTCAAAACCCAATTCGTTTACGTATTATCTGGCCAAAAATTCTGAAAATGAAAACATTTCTGCCTGGTGAAACGATTTAACAATTCGTACATTTCAGGGTTCGATAATTCGAAATTTTGAACTGTACCTCAGTGGTACTCCAATGAATATCACCACATACCTGAGCTTACAAACTCAAGGTGTACTTATTTATACAAAATGGTTCTCCATGTTGGATTAAAGATATTTCTTAAAGATATTGGATGGCCTGATCCAAACACGCTGGGATGTTGCGAGTTGAGAAGAGTAAAAAACACGAGCCGTAGGCTCGTTACGCTTTTCTCAACTCCAGCAACATCCAAACACGCAAACCATTAGATATTTCCTTTATAAAAAAACAATAACACACTAGTTTTGTTTCCTTTAAATCTCGTGTTTGAATGGCCTGATCCAAACACTAGTATTGACCAATCAGAGCTTGCGTAGTAGACATGTTATTTTATAAACTCTGATCCTATACACGGGTATTGACCAATCAGAGCGCTTGTTGAGTACAAGTTATTTTATAATGAATCTTTCTTGATTACCAATAAAATACTTTATTTGTCTTTGAATACTTTTTTTACTATTTGGCAATATCTAACTAAATTCTGCTCTAGTTTCTGGTCAAAGAACGCGTACACGTCGAATATACGTATTCAGCCGTTGCTCACGTTGTATAAGCAATAAATTATTAGCGTTCTAGTAGAATTGTAACCAATAAGTTATTGGATTGTAAACAACCCCAAAACAACAAAGGTCCTAACCCTAACCCCCCGCCCAACGAGTTTTCTAACCCGGCCCTAACCCCCGGCTAGCGAGTTTTTTTATCCCTAACCCCCCCCCCCCCCCCCCCCCCCCCCGGCTGTAAGCTTCTGTTTTAAAAAGATGTAATTAAGCTTCTGTTAATTAAAATTCACAGTGTCGTATCTCAGTACATGTTTGTAAACAGATTGTATATTTTACCTGAGTGTAAAGATGTTCAAGTTGAACAACAGTAAAACTATCTAAGGAATCAAGCTCCTTCGGACTAGGCGGCGGTGGAGGACTGGGAGTTTTAAAGACATTAATATTCTAGGAAAGGAAAAAACACGAGATTAAAATTCTTGAATAAAAATGCTTTATATGAAATCATATTTTGCAGTCTTCATCTCAATTGCCACAATGATCTGCAGGGTCCGCTTGGATAAGACTTATTCAACAGATAAGTTATCCAGGTTTTGAACTACCGGGCCCAGGCCAATGAAGTGTAATGATTTATATATATATATATATATATATATATATATATATATATATATAAATATATATATATATATATATTTATATATATATATATATTTTATATATATATATATATAGTAAAGCGAAAAGGTGGTGAACTGCCGAGATCCTTAGCAATGAAATACTGACGTTTCTAGCGTTTTTCTATATATATATATAATATTATATAAACAATTTTATGAGAACATCTCATCATGAAAGCAAATTAAGGAACATTCTTCGAGGCAATTTATTCAAGCAAACATTCAACGGAACGGTCTCAAACAAAAGGACTTACCAAGCCAACAACAAAGTCTTTATCTTCAAGAATTAACTGATGCTGAAGTTTTTGATCATTTTCAATGGCAGTTCGTGTTAAATTAGCCATGGCGCAAATGCTGTCAATAAAAATATAGTATATATCAGCGGAGACCTCGTTTTAGATCCTAGAATAATCGGAAATTAATCCCGCATCGGAAGTTGACTGTCATTATTTATCTCACAAGCCTCGTGACTAGTGATGATTTGCTTATGGTTTTTGATTTACTGACGTTTTTAAAAATATATGAGTTAAAGGGAAGTGTAGTCAAAAAACAAACAATATTTAAATCAAAGACCCTCAAGTATTATGTTTAGAAATGTTAATAATTTGACGATATCAGCTCTTGCACTCGAGAAATAACGTTGTCATTCTCGTATTTTACATTTATGGACGCCACCATTTTAGAAACTCGATGTACAGCGGGATTTTCTTTTCTATTTTGAAGTCATTAAAAGACATTGGTAACAAAAAAGTAAAAAAGTGTAACCTAAATAACCGGAATATCGTAGTTTGAAGTTGTAAAAATGCTCGTGATGTTTATTAAAGGTGAATTAGGGTTCTGTCATATGACCTGTGACGTCATGTGCTGCGTAAAGTTTGCAGAAATGCAAAGAAATTAAGCTTCTTCTCAACGTTATTTTAGTAATCGGTACTACAATATAAACTGAGCAATACATGGCCCTACGATAGGCAGCACAAAAGTACGAAATACAACACTTCCAAGCACATGACGTCACGGTCATATTCAAAATGGCGGCGTTTTTACTTGGTTTATTACTCGGGCTACCTGTGGTAGCCAGAGTCTTAAAAAGGGCTCTATTTTTCGTTTTTATGTCGAGAATCTGCATTACGTCATCCCGATAGGCTTTGCGAAACATGCAAGAAATGGTTGCGAAACTAATGATGCAAATATTCAGTTCATCCTTGTTCAAATTTTAAAATGTGTTGCGAGCATTTGCATAGCGCCGAATTACTATATTCCAACTAGGTAAGATATAAAAAGTACTTGGAACGTTAAGTCCTTCAAGTGCAAGGAACAAGACAAGCACTTAATGACATCAAAATTGAAAAGAAAACCGCCGTGTCCAGACCACCGCGCGTGGTGGCGTCCAGAAGCATAAAATACGAGAATGGAAACGTTATTTCTCGAGTATACGACCAGATACCGTAAAACTATTAACATTTCTAAAAATGTTACCTATCCATTTCGTGAAGGAATCTAGCACCAAGCCAATCGTCCATGTCTTTGTAAGTTGATTCTGCTTTCCCCTAGAAGTTGAGAAAAATTAAGATGTCACAGCGTAGGGCACATTACAACCTTAGTTTAGCTTTCCCATCTGAATATCAGAACAACTTAAGGAAATTAGAGCTCGGTTGTTCAAAAGTCGATTATCAATAACCCAGAGCTAACATCTAATCTGACATTTTATTTCAGTATGATCTGTTTGACTAATTCAGCCGAAACTTTCCAAATTAAAACAATACCTATAAAAGAAAATTCCAACTTTCTTGATCATCCTCAAAATTAAGTTATAATGGCTGATTTTCAGTGTCACGTTCGGCACGTAAACGAGAAAAGTTGAATATGGTTCAACTCGTGCGTTTATGCTTCAGTACACATGTAGGTGAAAGGTTGAATATGGTCAACTCGTGCGTTTAGTTCAGTGCACATGTACATAAAAAGTTGAATAAGGTTCAACTCGTGCGTTTATGCTTCAGTACATGTAGGTAAAAAGTTGAATATGGTCAACTCGTGCGTTTATGGTTCAGTACACATGTAGCTAAAAAGTTGAATATGGTCAACTCGTGCGTTTATGGTTCAGTGCACCTGTACATAAAAATTGGAATATGGTTTAACTCGATCGTGCGTTTACGCTTCGGTGCGCCAGTATAGGTAAAGAAACGTAGGCGAAACGCGTAGTACTGGAAATCAGCCTTAATCTACGTTGGAACAAGCGACTCCATACTCGTTAAGTATTTGGAACGTTTCTGAGTAAATAGCGAAATAACATATGTAGTTAAAGTGTCGATCTAATGTTTGGATTTTTTATATATTTATAATCTTTGGCACTTTCTGATAGAACTTGGTAGTTTAATATTATCATCAGCTAAAGTTTCATCTCCATGTCATTTTCCCTTGCTAAAGTTGATTTACTACTCACAGGAAGTGACGTCAAAGTAGGGACACGCAAAGACATTGCACAGTGATTTAACAGTGAAATACAAAGAAAAAATGAGTGATTTGTTCTAAACAGGTCTGTTAATTCAGAGCCAAACGTTCTTTGTATTTCACTGTTAAATCTCAGTGTAAAATGTCTTTGCGTGTCCACAAGATGAAACTTTAGCTAATGATAATACTAGAAGTTACTTTTCGCAAGGGAAGTGCTGCCTCAAAAGCCATCGGAAGCCTAATTTTTGTTAAAATTTCCAAAATGAACCCTGGGATTGATTATATAAATTGTAACAGACATACTGTAGTATACGTACACATTGTTTTCAATTCTTTTAATTATATTTAAATACAGACTTAAATTATAAATAACTATCAATTATCTGAATATAATTGGCAAGGCTTTTGACTGGATACACAGTATTGTATACATACTGTACATTGTGACTATGTAGTTGATGTTTGGTAAACAAATTTCTGATAAATCACTGCCACTATAAATGATACTTCCTTAATACTGTGGCAAAGCTGTCAGTGGAATCGCAAGTGTCTGAGCAAGAGCTAAACAAATAGGCGCTGACGAAATAAATACCAGAGATGTTTCCGATATTTGTTGATCCATTGTTTATATCGTATAACTTTTGTTGGAGTTCTTGTTGTGAATGCAATACTCTCTGTGATGTATTAGTTCATTGCACATGTCCACGACTCCACATATGTACGTAGTTGTCGTTTGGGAATGCACTGTCACTGCAACCACTGTATTAAGCCCAAACATAAGGTAGGTACTTGAACAAGTAACGTAATAAGTAAGATTTACTAAGAAGAGCTCAGTTTTTCATTAGACACTCTTCTACACATCTATTTTTAAGATCAATATAAAATATTTTTATACCTTTAATTCCTGCAACACAGCCACTAAACGGTTTCTTATCATTTCTAAACGCGTTCGTAGTGCAGCATCTAAAAAACAAATACCAGCGAATATCAATGCCATTTACTTAAAAATCTTCTTATTATACGACATTCAAAAGAGTAAAACATATTTTATAACTATTTTTTAAAACATATTTTATAACTAACATTGTCACCACGTCTTTACTCTACTATAAGAAACGACTTGTATAGCGACGAACTGTTAGTCATTGAAAATGTTTTTCATTTGACCAGCGTAAAAGATCATAGCCCAAATAATTATATTTAATGTGCGATAATTAAGAATGTTTACAGAATTTAACTAAATTATAGACTTTAATAATATTTCAATACATTTTATTTATTCTCGATTGGCTAATGACATCAGTATTAAACTCCAAACATCCGGGACGTTGCGTTGTAATACTGACAAACAACAGCTTTTTTGCTTTCTCAGTAAAATTTCGTAATGTGTAAAATTGATTAAAATGTTATTAATAAGAAATAACAATTGTTCTCGAATTAATGAATAATTGCACTTGTGTTTGGCGAAGTATTCATAATACCTGCACTTGTGCTACGCACGCACTCGTGATATTATGATCAATTCTCCAAACACGCGTGCGATTTTTCATTAATTCTTCTCGATCAGTGTTATTTTCCATAGTAATACAATAATGTAATATGCAGTAAACTTATTTCTTTGTATAGGTAATAGTATGATTTCTCGTGCAATTTGGAAAAACACGCACGAGTGAACCATATTTGCATAGTGCTATTTGAGGTCTTTGAAAAACTCACAAGTGCGTGTTTTTTCCAAATTGCACGAGAAATCATACTATTACTTATTAATAATATACAGGAAAATGTTCGAGACTGTCATAACAGATTTTTGCACTGTGATAACAAGTTACAGATTTTTGCACTGTGATAATAAATGTTTGCACTGTTTGGGATCAACTGCACTCGAATCAGCCAATCACAGTCGAGAAACATTATTAATTTTACTTACAGTGTATGTATAGTGTCTCCATTAGTAGATCACTTATGACCAGTTAGAAGTGTTCAAAAATAGACGGATAATGGTCTATACTTACGTAAATTGTATGTTCATTGAATGTTATTCATTCAATTGCATGTCCATGTAATTAACTGTTCAGATTTACCTTCAAATCCTACAGCTCCTAGAAATTCTCGCCGTGCGTTTTCTTGTAATTCCTTGTTAATCCTTTCTTCTTCGTTCTCTACTTCAGTATTGGCATCAACAACTAAAGATCATGGACATGGTAAATGAAATATTCTACCAATTATAAACTATGTTAGATAGAGACAGTAAGACACTTACAGGTATATGACGACTAATACAGTAAAACCCCGCGTATAAGAACCTAGTGGTTCCTGCAGCCTGAAATTTGGCATTTAGACTGAAATTAGCCTGAAATTTAAATCAGGTTCTTATTTGGGAGGTCATGAGTTACAGTTATATAGTACAGAACAGAACAGATTTATTTGTGGCAATAAGAAAATTACAATACAAAAGTTATTTATAAATTACATTGAAACAAATCACTAAAACACTGGCTATTTAAAATAGTAAAGCTAACCTTGCTAAATAGCACTAATTCATGTATAAACTTAATTTTCATGTAAATAAAAGTGTGTATAAATATATATATACATATTATATTAATATAATGTAATGTTATACATCAGGGGTCGGTTGTTCAAAGCCTGGATAAGTCGCTATCCGGTGGATAAGTCGCTATCCAGCGGATAACTTTTATCCAGTGGATAAATCCGGTTGTTCAAAGCTTGGATAACGTTATCCACACGCTATCCGGTGGATAAAGTTATCCATGCTAGATGGGTCGTATAACTTTTTATCCGCTGGATAACTATCCACTGGATAGAAAAGTTATCCGCTGGATAGGACTTATCCAGTGGATAACTTATCCAGGCTTTGAACAACCGACCCCTGTATATCTACAAAGTCATGACGCGTACCACAGTCTTTGAACCTCATTTGGTCGGTCTACGGCAAAATTATCCTACCCTTGGTCTTTTTGCACAGACCTCGCTCCTTCGTCGCTCAGTCTGTACTGAAAGACCGCGGGCAAGATAATTTTGCCGTAAAGGCCTCCCGCAATAATAATAACTTTATTTACGTGTCAAAATACGTTTAGCCGATGGAAAACATTCCCTCTATACTAATTGAGTACACCTATTACTAAATATACTAACAATATTAAACGTAAAATGTTTCAGGTTGTAAGATAATTACAACAAATTATATGTACAAAATTGTAACTATAATTAAGTAAATAATAACTATTCGTTCATGATCGAGTCGGTTTTCTTTGTTATTCACAAACCTTTATTTCGCATAATCACTCACTAAAAATACAAGGTATTTATATGACTGATTGGAGGGATTTATCTATATAAATACCTCATTAATATATTAATGAGGTATTCATATAGATAAATCCCTCAATATATTTAGATTTTACACAAAAATACCTCATGAATAAGATCATGAACTAAGGCAGATAAACACCTCGAACGTCGGTATTCAGGCATATGCCAGAGTACCTCTCGGTGTTTATCGGTGTTTATCTCTTACATAAAACAAAATTGTAACTATAATTAATTAATTAAGTAAATAATAACTAACTAGCAAATAAAAACAATTATAAAGACAATATATTTAACAATATACTAACCTAGTGGCGGACTTTCCGGCTTTGTCACTGCCATCTTACTGGCACTTTTTCTTCCTTTTTTATCTTTCTTATCTTTTCCAGCCTTTTTTGTAACTTCCTTTTCTTTCTCTTTTTCTCTTTCTCTTTCTCTTTGAGTTTCTGCCAATTTATTGACCTCCTCCTCTTGTTCTGTTTGGTCTAACGCGGCCTGAAAAATTAACTTATACTAATTTCCAAATAATATATTGTGCGAGATAAACAAAACTATAATAAAGGCTTACCAGAGTATCTATTATACCAATGGCATGGAAATACCCATCAAAAATTAACTGTAAAACAAACATGAAGCAAATCAGAATCAAAATTGTAAACATGGTTTTATTAATGATTATAATAGTTTATTTTGATTGGAATCTGGTATGAGAATCCTCATGTCAAAATTTTAGCAAGCCATACATTAATCTGCCAAGCCTCAATGAATTTCAATAACCTGGACATCAAAACAAAAAAAACACGTTCTCTCTACATAAATTCAAAAACTTAATCAAGAAACTAACCGTATAACCTTCTTTTTATGTATTGGCCTTTTCCTAAGGGAGTGGGAGGCTGGGTGCAGGGTTGGCGCGCGGGTATTCTTGGAATCGTTTGGCTGAACAAATGTCACACATGAAAGCACGTCAACACAATGTGAATGCACTCCAAACGGTCCCACGTGCACTTGCGCACCCGCTTTATGTCTTTTGAGACCTCGGGGAAATATTTCTCCATACGGACCTCCCAGCCGGTAAATAATCATCACTTATTTACTGAGACCGAGGGAAACAGTGTGTTTTGTGGACCCGAGACCGCCGTTGTTGCCCGAGGCGAAGCCGAGGGCAACAACGGCGGTCGAGGGGCCACAAAACACACTGCTTTCCCGAGGTCTCAGTAAATAAGTGTTTTGTTATATAGTATATTAGTGTCAAAGTATTTTACAAAACAGCAAAACTATAAAATGAACTTTGGAACTTCACGGTTGACGCGCATGCGCACTGCACCCATTCTATTGTGGACCGGTCAATAAATGTTCTGTTATGGACCGGTTGCCTCGTTGCCAGGGCAATGCAGTAAACACGACGTTTTGCGGACCGGCACGTGATACGCTTTTGTCCAATCGGAAAACAGAAAAATTGAACTTTGACACTAACTATATAACAACATATGTTATTATTACATTGAGTCGGTTTCCTTTGATGTACCGCGGGATGTATGCGCCATACATCCCTATGAATACTAATAAGATAAGAAATGAAGAAAAAACTAGGAAAATATTTGTCCAAGGACAAAATCGACAAAACTTTGTTGGAAACCTCCTCAATGTAATAATAAGTCAGATAAACACCTCGAACGTCGGGATTTATGCGATATACAGCCCTCGGACGCTACGCGTCCTCGGGGCTGTATGCCGCATAAATCACTCGTTCTCGCTGTTTATCTATTACGCAAATAAGAAAGTTCTCCATATACTCGAATTCTCAGCTTCAGCTCTTATATTTATTATTTGTTTCATATTTGTTGACATACACATTCCCATTCACCTCTTTAATACACTTGCTTCGAACGCACTTATATAATCTTTGATTTATACTCCTAATAAATAAATAAATATGATTCTACCGAGCTCATTCTTACCCGCTCATCAGGATCTGTTGGTAACACTGGTGTTTCAGATTGATTGTCTGCCTTATCTCTCTTCTGTGATGACTTTTTATCTTTTTTGTCTTTGTTAAACGCAATGTCTCCAGACTTTGGTCTACGAGGAACTAAAGGAATCCTTTGTACAGGAATAGATAGAAAGGAAAATATAGAATGTATATAAAAGTCTGTTTACTGAAGATTCCGAAGTTGGGTCAGTTCTCGTGTAAAAATAGTAAAAAGGTTTATCACCGGCAATCAGAAGGTTACAGGTTCGTTACCTGTCCGGCACACATTTTCTTAGTATTTGAGCTTGACGATCGTCCATGTATGTCTGTCTACTCCAAGCTCCCACATTTACTTACAAATATATATATAATAGCATTACTGATATACAATACATTATTGTAACGATACGTGGACGATCGTCAAGCTCATATCCTCAGAAAAATGATTCTGTGTATATATATTAACCCATCCAAGTATTACCGATATATAGTGACTGCCGCATAGGCAGTACATATATCAATCGAACCAGATCATCATTGTAACCTTCGCTCTCCATCTGAGTCTCGTTAGCTCAATGGTTAGAGCGTCTCACCGTCAATCAGAAGGTTACAGGTTCGATTCCTGTACGGGACTCAGAATCATTTTTCTGAGGATATGAGCTTGACGATCGTCCACGTATCGTCTGTCTACTCCGAGCTCTCCCACATTCACTACAACATTGTGTATATTAACACATCATTGTAACCTTCGCTCTCCATCTCAGTCTCGGTAGCTCAATGGTTCACTGGTTCTGTGTTCGATCCCTGTCTGGAACTCAGAAACATTTTCTGAGGATTTGAGTTTGATCGTAATAAGTTTGATATATACATCTTATTGAATGCTTTTACCGATAATACGGTCAGGTATTTTACGAGTTTCGGATGTATTTTTCCGAGCCCTGAAATGGCGAGGAAAATGCGAGAAACGAGTATTTATTACATGACTGTTCAATATAGACAGTTCGCATCCGACATTTTACTTTGGATTTGCCATACAGAGCAGATTTTACCTCTTTTAAACCGGTTAAACTGGTATAGAAGTGTACAATACGGAATTTCGTGTGTATTCCGCTCCTGGATTTGACTAGTTCTCTTAGCCTTATTAGGAAAAATGACGCCATTGTCATATAAGAAACTTTAATAAGAAATATAACATAAACTAACTCTGTTTAATACTAAAAGCACCGGAAATAGAAAATACAAACATTAATCTATCTTTTCTATAGTAATTGCACGCTAAAACTGCCAAACACCTAATACTTAAAAAACTGTTTTGACCCACCTTAAGATTAACATATATCATTATAATAAAAAGCATAACCAACCTGTGTCGTTGTTCATCTCCGTCAGAGGTGACTTCTGGTGTTTTTAACATTTCTCGATCTTTACGACTTGATGAGTGTTTAACTTCATTTTGACTTCCAACATCACTTGATGAAGAGGAAACTCCTTGAATCGTTGCAGGTAATTCAACCAGAGGTACTCGACATGTTTCTGTGATTGCTTCTATTGGAGTTTTACCTAAAACAAGTTGACAACATTTAAAAAGATCTAAAAGGTAGTGGATCTCAAATACAATTGACAAAAACGGGAAAGGATTCTTATGTTATAAATTATTCTTTTGATTTGGCTCTACTGGGGTGGTTTATCTATAAGGCCATGATTACATTGAGTAAACAATGACCCCAACCCCCCTGAATCCTAACCCCTGAATTTTTTACTAATATATACGGAAAACTATGTCAAGTTGTGGCAGTGTTGAGAAAAATTTCGGGGGGTTAGGATTCAGGGGGGTTAGGGTCATTGTTTAGGATGGCAAATACCGTTTACGAAAGGGACGACTGCGGAGGCGAGCTGGCTCGGTTGCCGACCGGATGAGATGTGTTGTGGAAATCTTTCCAACGCTATGAATATCGATTTAAATTAACTTGAGGACGACCTATGAACCAGACTAAGCTAATACTGTTTATTAAATTTGTTTTGGCTGATATTTGAAGCCATGAAATAATCGTAAAGGGATATGGCAACTCGTAAAATGGTATAAGAAGACCTTTTACAATTTTTCTGTATCTTTCTTGGTTTTTGAAATATTTCAGATAATTATGACAAAACTTTTCCGCCATCTTGTTGTAATATTTGACCTAATTGGTGACGTCACAAGCAGGGTAAACCTGATGAAACTACTCCATAGGTGACCGAATTTCCGCGGAAGGCTTGCAAAAATTCACAATTTGCAAAAGCCCGTTTCGACGAAGAAATGTTTGAACGTTATCTCGGCCAATATTTAACCGATTTAAACTCTGAAAACAGATTTGGAATTAGCGAGTCAACATACATAACATACGTGTTTACTATATTACGAGAACGTGAGTACCCAACGGTTTATGTACTTAGAAATTAGTCGGCTATAAGCTGGTCCTTCGTCGTATATTATTTTGAACGTTATCTCGATCAATATTTAACCGTTTTCAATTCTGAAAACAGATTTGGAATTAGCGAGTCAAAACACATAACATATGTGTCTACTAACTGTCTACTATATTACGAGAACGTGAATACCCTTCGTAAAAATGGTTTATGTACTTAGAAATTAGTCGGCTTGGTCGGCTATAAGCCGGTCACTTCGTCGTATATTATTTTGAATATCTCGATCAATATATAACCGTTTTCAATTCTGAAAACAGATTTGGAATTAGCGAGTCAACATACATACTCGGACTTCTATTTCCTCAAAAAACTATGTCTCTTTTTGAAAAAAAACCTTTGAATCATGTGACGGTTCAATTTAAATATTAATTCAAATGCTGAGTATCTAGTTACCAGGACCAAATTTTCCGATGTCGCGCGGACGGCCGTTGACGCATATATATATATATACAAATAAACTCGATCCGAGATCAGGATCGCTAGCATCTCGTGAGGGGATGATCAAATTTATTTTTGCCTGAGAGTAAGCTTGCAGCAAAACTCTGTACAAAAGCTGACGTTTTGCAATATTATATTTGCTGGTGCCAGGAGTGGTGCCAGGCCATACTAAAGAACAGTAAAATATTGTAAAAACAAGTGAATTAGTTACTGTGAATAGCGTCGATAGGAGGTACTTAATTCTGCTTATGAAATCATACATAGCTTCACCATACGATTCTATACCAAGATGGCGAGATGTTCGTTAAAGGTAGTCTTCTATCTAAGATCAAGCCAAGGTCATTTACGTAAGAAAATTAGTTTCTATTTTTTACGTACAGTGTGATGAGTTTCGAAACGTTTTGGCGATTGCAACGTATCACTGCAACCCTTTATTCAGTGCAGGCGCCGGCAAACGGAGGGGGGGGGGAGGAGGCGGCCTTCTAGAAAGTATGAGCTTTCAAACTTTTCCGGCAGAGCATACCCGCACCCCCTACATCCCCCGCCCCCCCAGTTTGCCAATCATGCCGGCGCCACTGCCTTTATTGTAATACAACATTCTGGTGTTATATACATACATTCCTGCATTGAATGTGGAAAACCTCTGTGAACAACATTTCTTCACTACACGACTTGAATAAATAATCCCTCCAAACAACTTGTCATTAAATTATGCACAAACTGAGAATCAATAAGTTCACTGTAACAAATGTCTGTTTATATAGTATATATGCTCCTATAAACTGTACGTCCCAGCCTTTATGTCTAGATTACGAAAAAACACAAAACATCAAAAATAACATATCTATCTCACCTTCGATTGCTTTATAATAATCCTTTAAAACTCGCAAAGTATCCTGATAGCGATCCACCTCAACTTGCATCAGAGTTAAATAATGATTGGTTAGTAAACCCAAACGATCTTCAAGCCAACCTTCATTCACTACAGCTAGACGTTCATTTTCAGCCATTTCTTTTCGATTATCACAAATCTCGTAAAGTCGATCACAAAGATCCTACAACAAACAATTTTTAATTAGTTGAACGCAAGATAACAACTATTATTATACAATACTCATGACAATCTCGATTGTGATTGGTTAAATAACCTACAGACAATTATTGATGTCTTTCCACCTACAAAATATCATAAATTGTCTCTAGGTGTCGTAATTGTCTTTGCGTGGCTTATTTCCTAAACTCCCTAAAGGCTTCTACATTTATAATTGTATAATAAAACAATTCTTGGAGTCGGCTTACACATGATATCAAGAATTATCCAGACCTCTGTCAATGTTATCCACCTCAGCCTTCGACTTCGACAGATAACATTGACCTCGGTCTGGATAATTCTTGATATCATGGCACAATAAATATAAAAAATAGATTAAGCCCTAATGATTAATTGGTTTCAATTGAAATCGTAAATGAATATGTACTGTCTGGACTATGGATAACATTTTGAATTGTTGTGAAGTATAATGATATACCCCATACAGTTTGACACAGTGTGTGTGTGTGTGTGTGTGTGTCTGTGTCTGTCTGTCTGTCTGTCTGTCTGTCTGTCTGTCTGTCTGTCTGTCTGTCTGTCTGTCTGTCTGTCAACGTTAAGGTCCTCACAGAATTAAAGTGCGTAACTCCTCACATCAACTTCTTCATGTAACTCCGCCTTCATGTCATCATCACTCCTCGTATCATCAGCAACTTCGTTATAATGTTTCTGCCACTGCAGAACATACTCTTCCTTTTCGTCAGGTCTTTGGAGGAACGTTAAAAACTCTTTCCTGAAACAATGAGTTAAAAAACTTTCGTTGGAAAAATTTAAGACGTAAAGTTTAGTTTAGTTTATTAGATTTATCACTCTTTTGGGTGAACGGAATACAGGCTAGAAGCCAAATTATAATATAGGTTCCGAGGGCCTACGATTTAAGGTCGTTATCCGAGAATATCCGAAAGTCTTACCATTTGCTGATATTGTTGCAAATGCAGCACTTTCTCCTCAATTATTTTTAAGACCCTGAGATTTGAAGCAGCTCATAGAAATATGTGGTAACCGCTAGACCAAATACAATATGTGGTAATCGCTAGACCGAATACAATGAACGAAACGTGTTGTACCTTAAATGAGTTTGATTTATACGGTTGTGTTTAACTTGGAGTTTTACTCCAAGTTGTGTTGATCACCCCTGTTTGTTTTTAAACTGTTCATTAAATATTTAGGCACATTATGCTGAGTTAAACTCTAGAACATATCGCTATCTTCGCTTCCTCGTAAAATGGTAACCACTGCAACTCATTACATAATAAAACAGACGAAGATCTTCAGTTGGCTCAGCGTCCAGAATTACCCTAGCTACCTCTTTTCCACACACGTAAAATATTCAAAAGATTTTATTTACTACACGTGTGCCATGCCACACTGACATAATTCATTACGGGTTTAATTAAGGAATTATAAAATAAAATTATTTGTTTTAAAGGAAGAGATGATTTTATTTTGTTAAACACTCTCTGTGAAGGTTTTTTTACACATGAGCTTGTCAATATGACATGTAAACGTCATCTCAATATCGAGCTCCAAGTAACCTCGCCATCCCAGCCTGCTCTAGCTCATGGCCACTGACTGTAAGTATGGACAGTTGCTTAGTAGGAAATAACACCTGTTCTCAAATTATCATGATAATAATATATACAAGGGCACAATTACTCGAATATGATTGGCTAAGTAATGAGGGAGCATTTTTCGTAAATTCAAGGCAAAATTACTTGTACCTGATTGGTGGAGACGCCAGCGGGAAACACTTAAGTTGTTATGTTGTTTTACTTGTAAATCCAAGCTTCCCTGTTCTGTCGCTGGCTTCCTCATGTTGTTCACGTGCGTATAGCTAACATATTTATGAACATATTTATAACATATTTATAACATATTTTGTCTTCTATATGATTAACAGGTAATCGCATAGTTCCTCGTAAAATTAAGGTTTAATTTCACTTGTGTTTACAAAGTTTCACAATTTTGTATATTTCGGTAATATATATTATATGATAAAATCATAATAATAAAATCTAACCTTGTTCCATAAAAATATCTGTAAATAAGTTCTCTTTCATCACGAATTTCTCCAAACACTTTCTTACTCGTATCAATGTACGTCGTCTCCAAATTCTCCCATTGGCTCGTAAGAATTGACACCAAAGGCTAAATGAGGTAAAAAAAACAAGCAAAATGTTTTCAAAACAAGATTTCACCCATACGTCAATAGAAATGAGATATAGTATAAAGTATAACCGAGGCTACCATATCAATGGGTTGATCAACATATTTCCAGTCTTCTGATCCAGGTTCAGGGCCTAGTGGGATAGCAGGTTCAATAGGTGGTTCTTCTTCAACCTCTGGTTTACTTTTAACTTAAGAAAATAAAAATCAGCAAGGTTAATCATCTGTTATTTGATTGAGAGGAAATTTAGTGTAGAACTCGTTGAGATAAACTAAGCGAAAGCCCTGTTACATTATAATATTCTCTAATATACCCATATTTAGTGTATGTAATAGGGCTTTCGCCTAGTTTTGAAGTAGGTGACTGTCCCAATGAAGTATCCGTCGGTGTCGACTCAGATATGGGCGCAGAATGGACATTTTGATTCATGGAGGACCAGGGGGTGTGGTCTATACTACTCATGCAAAATGTGGATCTTAGGAATACAATTTTCAGCATTTGGAGAAATTCAACTATATTGACCTGTCCTCTGGTATTCACTGTATGAATTACACTGATAATGGCATTTTAGCAGCTTTTCATAAAAACAAACCTATTTTGCTTCAACATCTGGAAAATATAGCCGACGATTTACTGTATTGATAATTGTACTGTATATATCCATAATGTATTTGAACATCACATCTATATTCAAAAATATTTTTTTCAAAATACATGTTTTTGCAACATACACATTTATTCCATATATACAATTTAGTCGTAGTGAGAAATTTGAATAACGCTCTGAACAACTTATCAGCCTCATGGAGTCATGGAGAGTCAAAACTGTTTAAAACATCAACCCCCATAGAAAAACTCCAGTATCAGAAAAGAACCGTTTTAAACTCAAATAGCACAATACATTCTGTTATTATTTCGGCATGTTACGTCTACAAACCAAAACTGAATGATGGACTCGTGATATTTGTTATGAAAACCAGTCACCAGATATATGTTGTAACTGTAAGTGGATACTGTGTAATTTGGAAAGATTACGAAATCTAGCCGCGTAAGTATAGTCAAGCTGAGATGTTATAAGCAATTTAGCAATTCTGGGATAACATAAGGCACATAGATTACTATGGCAATAAGACTACCAACAAGAACTCTCAACTCTCTTTCTTATCTTGCTGCATGTATATTTCATCACGAACGTAAGAGCATTCAAGTAGGTCCTAGGTAGGTATATGTAGGTAGGTCGGTAGGTGAGGTCCCAATACTCTCATGAGTAAATCCACTACATAACATGCACCAGGATAATAATTGGCCTAATTAACCGTACCTTAAGGTGGCTCGCTAGGTTTTCTACATAATACATAACTATATTGGACTAAAGTGCCTAAGGAAGCCTAGTTTTTCCTGTTATGACTTATGTTCCTGAAATTCGCCAATCATGACATTCAAAATAATTGCTATTTTTGTGTTATTTAACTTTTTTAAATCGTTGCTATGGCAACAACGAGTCTAAAATATAACAGTTTTTTAAATATTTTTCATCTTTTCTCTGCCATTTCTCGCGTTTCCTTCGGTGAAATTTCTTCAAACTTCACAGTCTTGTGGGAATTGCTTCGAGAAATAAATAGGGTTGTTCAGACGGTTTTGTCAATATCACCAAATTTAATGTTCTTGAACATTAAGCAAAATTTGTCGGACATAATTTTTTGAGAAAAACAGAATTATAAAGGTATAAGCTTCATCTTGAAGTGTGCAACTGTTCAAAACAATTCACCAATTGAAATCACCAGATATAACAAATCACCAACGCTTTTTTACGCGAGTGACGTCATAAAATTTCCCGATTATCAGTAAATTTCCGGCCAAATTAGCTACCAGCTCGCGCGCGGTTATAAAACCATAGGGAGCCACCTTAAGGTATCCATTGCTCGAACTGAAAACTGTTTTAAAGCAGTTTAAAGGGGGACCTGTACCCACTTTGAAATAAAAGGCCTTTAAAGGACATTGGCAACAAAAATTAAGTTTGTCTAATATGAAAGAACTCGTAAAATGATAGAGCAACACCTTTTACAACTTTTCCATATTTTACTTCGTTTGTGAAATATTTCAGTTTGTTTGATATGTAAATGGTGGTCTCTGACGTCAGGTGTGGGGTGGAGAATTTTCACTCATTAAAATATTAGTTCCATCATCAAGTTTGTTCCACAAATTTACTTGAAATGTGCATATAATAACTCCCCATGATAATGAACGTTGTAAACTTAGCAATCACTGAGATATAAGACATTTTTTTTTTCATAAAATTTCCCGATTATCAGTAAATTTCCGGCCAAATTAGCTACCAGCTCGCGCGCGGTTATAAAACCATAGGGAGCCACCTTAAGGTATCCATTGCTCGAACTGAAAACTGTTTTAAAGCAGTTTAAAGGGGGACCTGTACCCACTTTGAAATAAAAGGCCTTTAAAGGACATTGGCAACAAAAATTAAGTTTGTCTAATATGAAAGAACTCGTAAAATGATAGAGCAACACCTTTTACAACTTTTCCATATTTTACTTCGTTTGTGAAATATTTCAGTTTGTTTGATATGTAAATGGTGGTCTCTGACGTCAGGTGTGGGGTGGAGAATTTTCACTCATTAAAATATTAGTTCCATCATCAAGTTTGTTCCACAAATTTACTTGAAATGTGCATATAATAACTCCCCATGATAATGAACGTTGTAAACTTAGCAATCACTGAGATATAAGACATTTTTTAATGAGTGAAAATTCGTCAGAGACCATCTCATTTACATATCAAACAAACTGAGATATTTCAAAAACGAAGTAAAATACGGAAAAGTTGTAAAAGGTGTTGCTCTATCATTTTACGAGTTCTTTCATATTAGACAAACTTAATTTTTGTTGCCAATATCCTTTAAGTATAATGTTTAGAGATGTTAATAGTTTTATGGTATCTGCTCTTGTACTCGAGAAATAACGTTTTCATTCTTGTATTTTATGCTTCTGGTCAACGCCATTTTCGAGTTTGCTCGACGGCTCAGACTCGAGGTCCAGCGGGGGTTACTTTTCAATTTTGACGTCACTCAATGACATCAAAATTTCCAGAAGCATAAAATCCAAGAATGAAAATGTTATTTCTCGAGTACAAGAGCAGGTACCGTAAAACTATTAACATTTCTAAACATTATACTTAAAGGCCTTTTTTTTAAATAAATAAATAAATAAATAAATTTCAAACTAATTTATTTTTGGGTACAGTTCCCCTTTAAAGTAAGAGCCAGCATACTAACCAGGAGACTTAGGTCTTTTAGTATCCGTTCGTGAGCCAGATGCTGATTTTATTTTAGAACCTTTTCTTGAAGGAGACGGTGAACGTTTCTTGGAACTCGGCCGTGATCCAGTCTTGATACCTTTCTTTGATCCTTTGGGAGAGACATGACGATCTGAGCCTTTCTTTGATGATGGTGAGGGAGTATTATCTTTTCTGGCGTTTTTCTTGGAAGATTTAGGCGAAACTATTGAGTAAAATAGTTATACTTTTACTAGTCGAATTCGTGGACATGATTTTCTTTTTTAAAGCGATCAAAGGTTTGATTAATGTGAACCCTGATGTAATCCCAGTGGTGCGTACTTGTGCAAGGCTCAGCAGATCTAACAGTAATAATAATAATTTGTATAGTCCGCAAATGCAAAACAACTACCTTTCAAAAATCATTTTTAATAGAGCTACTAGAATTTCGAACACGTTAGTTAATGATCTTGACAATTTCACAACGTTAGAACTGGCCACCTTAACTATTATTTCAGGGCCCTCGCTCATGGAAGACAATTTGTTTAAACTGGGACACTCCATGCAGACTCATTGGAAATACTACTTACTGTTTTTAATGTTTTGTTATTATGTGCTTGTTTTTTTTTAGTTTGTTATTTTTTAATATTTTCTTGTTATATACTTGTTAATATTCTTTATAGTAGTTAGTTTTGGGCCCACTGTAATTGGTTTAATGCTGTTGGGGTTACCCTGCCATTGTTTTATGTAGTTATTCTAAATTGTTGGGAAGCTAATAAAATTAAAATAAAATAAAATAGTTTACACGTTTTACCATGCACATGACCAAAAGATCAACCAACAAACCAAGCAAGAATGTTTAAAATTTTTTAAAACATCAGTACCTGTTTTTGAATCAGCCATTTCGTTAGTGGGTTTCGAATCAGTAATTGCTTCAACATCGTCGTGTACAACAGGCGGTTGTGCATCTGATGGTTCCTCAGTCATATTGCTTACAATTTCGTCAGCAGGGGAAATATGAGTGGCATCTTTAACTATAATGTATATGTATGATATTAAAGTAAAGGGCTCCTAAAGGGCACCTTTACAAACATTTCACATGCCATTTAACACATGAATCAGATATTTCATATAGATGTGAAACGACTAATTTTAAAATGGGAAATTAATTGTTAAATGTCAATTTTTAAATCAAATCCCAAATGTCACATGTGAAATTTTTAACCGTGTTATTTCACATATGATTTCGGTATTTCATATGTGAAAATGTTCCAATTCCATGTGTGAAAACGTTTTTTCCACATGTTTTTTCACAAGGGTAAATACAACTTACCTTCGGTAATCTTAGAAATTGGAACATCAGAAGTATTTGTCTAAAAATAATTTGAGAGGATAATTATATATGCCATCACATTATGAATATACGTAATTACTCTTACTTAAGTATTTTTCGACACATTGAAGTTATCTTATTTCTCCTTTTCATATTATATCCAGTTCTTATTAATAGAAGTTAGCAGCTTTCATATTTTTTCTTATTACATTATTATATGCAATCACATTATAAAATAACAGGTACGTAACAAGCGCTCTGATTGGTCAATACTCGTGCAGGATCAAACTATCCAAATAAATTAAAACAAATACCAAATTTGATCCAAACACTTGGGATGTTGCTCGACTTTCGAAAGCTAAAATAGTCGTCTATCGGCTCGTGTTTTTTACGCTTTTCGAAAGTCTCGCAAAATCCCGCGTGTTTGGATCACAGTTTTTAGGACCAACCAAACGATTGAGATAGCATTCGCACGTTGCCTTCACGTTGCCACAAGAAATCGAAAACCATCGGAAAACGTCGGACACCGTCCGCCTCTTCGTATTCACCGTAATATTCACCGTTTGATTAGTTCCGATTCTTCCATTAACTTGCATGTTAATTACACTTTTTTTACCTTACCTGATAGCAACTATACTGCTCCGCAGCAGATGCAAATACTGCTCCACAATAGATAGAAAAAAATATACTGTTATGTACAATACGGAGAACATGACTTGTTACATACCGTGGTTTGTTCTTGAGAAGATTCTACAAGTTTCTCTGTTTTCTCAATGAGAATCGCGGTCATAGTTTCACAAACCTCATCTGAAAATCAACGCAAATCATCATAAACATTGGAAAGAAATCTCGCAACATTCAAAATAATACCTTTAATTCAAAAACAATCAAGTGTCAAACATTTAATTAAAAAAAACAATCAAGTGTCCATAGACCGTAAGCGGTTATCTTAGATGTAAAGATTTATATATGTTCCTAACATCGTCATACGTCGTCGTCGTCATACGTACGTCGTCGTCGTCATACGTACGTCATCGTCGTCGTCGTCGTCATACGTACGTCGTCGTCGTCGTCGTCATACGTCGTCGTCGTCATACGTACGTCGTCGTCGTCATACGTCGTCGTCATACGTACATCTTCGTCGTCATACGTACGTCGTCGTCGTCATACGTCATCGTCGTCATACGTACGTTGTCGTCGTCATACGTCGTCGTCATACGTCGTCGTCGTCATACGTACATCGTCGTCGTCATACGTACGTCGTCGTCGTCGTCATACATCGTCGTCGTCATCATACGTCGTGGTCGATCGTCATGCGTCGTCGTCGTCGTCATCATACGTGGTCGTAGTTCGTGCAGGTAAGGTTCTTGTGTAAGGTAACTGCACGACAATCAGTATTCCAATCTTTGAAATCTTCCTATGTAATTTTTTCGGGTTTTTTTCATATTTTTTTCCTCCCCATGTAACTAACTCCACATGTAATAACATCACCTGGGAAAGGACTTTTGGACAATCTAGCCACGGGATTGTGCAGTACAGACTATAAACCTCTTTCATAATGGCGGCCAATCTAAATATTCTTTTATACGCATGCAAATTATCCTTTCTGGCCTCGTTACAAAGCAAAGATTCTTTGGAATTACAGACACACGAACGAGGTCAGAAAGGCTAATTTAAATGAATATAAAATAATACTTAATTTGGGTGCAATTATGAAAGAGGTCTATAGTTACACAAAATGTGAGCACAAAAACCGTAAAATGGAAAGAGAAACATACCAGCGGATTTATCAACATCAACCTTAGTTAATATTCCGAACTTAATGAACCATTTCTCAAGTTTAGACCATGAGTCATCAAAACCAGTAATCCTAAAAGTCAATTTAAAAAAAAAGGTTAAGTAATGATATAAGCTTGCAGGTGTTATTGACAATTACTCCACTTACAACTCAAGCTTTGAAAAATTCCCTAAAGGGAATCAAACACATAACCATTATATCGCTAATGAGATGCTCTAACTATTGAGCTACATGCCCGGCGGATGAATGCAGTGCCTCGATAAAGTTCATGAACATTGTAGTCGAGCGATACGAACTATACGGCTCCAATCCATAACAGTAAGTAACTATTGGAGGGACCACGGTGATTCATTTACAAAACGCAATTACACGAATTTACTCTCAATAAATGACCTATTTATCCGATTGTCCGACAAAAAATTTCCCTTTAGTTGCGCCAATCATGTGCATATGATAGGGGTGAAATTGACCAATAACGATGTCTACCTTTGTTGTACTTGTTCTCTATCATTGGAAGGATCAATAACCGGCACAACTTTCTCTTGTTTTCCTAAGCCTGTGTAACTCCCGTCTGCTGGAGGTTTAAACTCCTGGTGAAATTCTTCTTTTGTTGTAGGATTATCTAAAATGAATTTTTTTTTAAAAATATTCAATTTCATTTCGAGCCAAGATATTACAGCGCAAAGTTACAACAGATCTTTGTCGAATTCGTTTCAACGGGCACGAACAATGGCTTGAAATTCAGGTTGGATATGAAATATCATGACAATACAAGTATTATGATCTCAATTGGAGACCTTGTTTAGTGGGCATTGTAGCAAATCTGATAAATATATGGAAAAGGTTAGATGCAGGGATGACTCTGTGGGACCTTTTTTGAAGATGGTGTCAAGTCAGCTTCGGAAGACCGTGAAAAGGGTTAGGATTAGGGTTGGCTAGGGTTAGCGTTGCACTGTTGGCTTCCGAAGCCGACATATTTGGCAAAGGTCCCACAAGTCATCCCATATAACCTCTTCCGAAATTTATATTGCATACATGACGACCAGGCCACCACCGCTTGACGTTTTAACGTGGAATACAGGGTTTCATTTTTATTCTTTAAGTGTACTATTTTATTATTTAAAGTGCCTATCCAGGGTTTGAGGATTTTACATATTCGTAATATTTGTGTTCTACCAAAAAGTAATGTAATATATCTTGTCGTTCGAAAATTTCATTTTCATGCCTTTTCCCCTGCTAAAGTTGATTTACTATTCACGTCAAAGCAGGGACACGCGAAGTCATTGCACACTAATTCAACAGTGAAATACATAGAAAGTTTGGCTCTGAACTTTAAACACACCTGTTTAGACAAAAATAATTTTGCACGCGCGCGACATTGGATCATTATCGGTTCCGACGTAACCTCGTACCCAGGGTCTTATCTCCGCTCCCCGCCCCGTCCCCGTCAAGCAAGTAACGTAATAATAATGCTTTCTTTTAAGGTAAAGGTCTCAAACTGGTTTGCAAACACTCTTTCTACGCGTGCTCGTCATACATAATTACTCGGCTTGAAAAGTAAAATTAAGATTAATTATTCAGCTTGCGGGTAGATTTAGCCGACAAGGTCAAGTACAGGTGAAACAGATAGCGTGATTTGTTATATACGCATCGGGTGAAAATAAAAACTATTATTTGACCCGCATTGATAACTTACAAGTTCGTCCTTCAGCTCTTTTTAAAACAACATCGCCAGGAAGGTCAAATAATATGACAATATCAATACCACTTTTAGGAGGTGGAATCTGAAAAATAAATATACAACTTTACTCCAAATATTCAACACACCAGGTTGCTTAGTTGGTTTTAGACATCATACCTCGGGGGTAGGATGTGGATCAGCTGCAATACGAGATCTTTTGCTTTTTCCTTTTGTTTCCTTTGTTTTAACTTCCTTGGCATCATCATAGCCAGTTAAGGCTTTTTCAAGCATCTGAGAAATTAAAATATTTCTTGACTATATAATAATATACAGTAGTCTGTTGCGTTGTCGTAACATTCATTGTTCATTATCATTCATCTGTCCATCCGTCTACATTATCTTTGATTTTCAGTCGAACCTTTATTAAACGGCCACCCTCGGAGAATGACTTTGTGACCGCTTAATAGAGGTGGCCGTTTAATAGAGGGGTAATCTACTTTGACACGTGGCCGTATAACATAGTGGCCACTTAATAGAGGGCGGCTTAATAGAGGACCACTTAATAGAGGTTCGACTGTATCATTTAAATATCATTTGATATATCATTTTGTCATATTTCTTAAAATTTGAATCATAATTTAATTATTTAAAATTTCTACAAAGCCATTATACTAACTTTTGCTTGATTTACGGTTGATGGGAAACCATCCATAACCCAACCAGTTCCGGCAGAAACTTGTCTAAAATTTCGAAAAGCAAGAAATTAAATAACATTGGGAATAATAATACTAATTGAGGATATATATGGATTTATAAGGATCTGTGCTATATTGTGGACGTAACCTGCCTGATAGTGTTGCTATATGTAATGAAACGTTGCTAAAAAATACGAATGTAACCGGTTCAGACGCCGAACTTTTCATGAGCTGAACCTAATGCAAATTAGCCTGAACAAAGGATTTTACATTTTAGGTACGGCTCATGACTCTAATATTTATTTTCAAATCATTGGGGAATGGCTATAAAATTGAGGATCGTCAGAAAACCTCACCTGATGGCTTCAACCATAATGTCGACCAACAGCTGATCTGGAATTTGTTTTCCTTTTTTCAAAAATCCAAACGATTTACTCCCCAATTCCGCTCGTAAACTAGGCTGAAAGGAAATGCAAACAATGATAACACAGCTGTCCTTTAAGGGAATCCATTTTTTCATGCAGTTGTCGTATTGACGTATTTATTTGCACGTGGCACATTCTAAATGTTCGATCTGTGTCCGACGCCGGCTCAGAAACATTTTCTGAGGATTCGAATATTCCGACGCAGATTTGTAGAGATCCCAGAGCCACTTATCAGTCGAGGGCTCTGGGAACGAAAATGGTTCACACACTATTGTATCTACATCACTCCAATGTGCTAATACTTTACAATTTCAAATCTAGCGACAGTTATTCTAATTCTTGTGATCTGGCATTTTGATAGAAATATTTGGAATTCTTCAATCACACCAACATCTATATTCAAGGGAATAATATCAAGTAAAGTTGATCACGGAAAAAAAAGTAAATAAACGCGACTAAATGAGACTATAGACTTAGATCAAATCCATCTCTCCAAAGAGTTCGGAGATTTGGGAGCAGCTGACGGATTGGGGAAGAGCACGAGGGAAGCAGAGACGAACTTGGTTCACCTGCAGCGAGTCATGATTTACCTCCCTTGTTTTTGGGTCGAAGGCGTGTCAAAGGCGTGTCTGTTCAGTGTTCATTTCAATCGGTGATATAGTTTGCCTGGTTTAATATATTCGAAGACGAATTTGTTTAACGATGATATTAGTTATGTATTACGTTTTGTTAAATACCAACATATCGGATAAATTACAGTGTTTTTTATTAGGAAATAAAATCGACATGGCCGCTCCGATATAAACGTCAATCATCTTTCCACCAAAATTATATAAATTATGATAATTAGATTCAAAACGCTGCAGGTGAACCAAGTCCATCTCTCCTCCCCTTGCGCTCTTCCCCAATCCCTCAGCCGTCTCTCCAAAGGGTTGGGGGATTTGGGAGCGGACTTGATACAACTTCCAAGTCTAAAATGAGACCTGCAACATCATTTCATTCAAAGAACATCAATATTTTTGATCGCATATACCAGCTGTCAAAACGTTTTTTCCCACCCACCTTTTTCGTTGGATTGACAGTTTCCTTCTCTTGTTTTATTTCCTTGTTAACAGATTCTTCGCTATTATTTTTTCCTTCAATTGAAATGGAGCCTACTGCATCATTGGGATCTTGGTTTTCTACAACAAC
This sequence comes from Chrysogorgia sp. JL179-B06, assembly GCA_035772405.1. Taxonomy (NCBI): domain Eukaryota; kingdom Metazoa; phylum Cnidaria; class Anthozoa; order Scleralcyonacea; family Chrysogorgiidae; genus Chrysogorgia; species Chrysogorgia sp. JL179-B06. Next base: position 7,238,108 of record JAYKKM010000391.1, read on the forward strand.
AACAATGGTAGCAAGATTGAAGTGTATATTAAAAATAAACACTCGAAATTAATGTTTCACGTTTGCTAATCAAGTTAATACTCAAGAAAATCTGGGCCCTGTTTAACCAAGGATTAGCGATTATCTCTGCCTCTGGGATATAATCGCTAATCCTTAGTTAAAATTTAATCGGCCCTTTTGTTTGGTATGTGGTGTTTGGCAAATTTAGTTTAAACTTCCTAAGACAAAACGTTTCTATATTTATACGATGTCTGAACAGGAAACGTCAAACATCTTTGCCTGCATCTTCATAGTTTCGTCCACAAAGTTTTCACTAATCCTTGTTTACGACAATCGCATTTGATCAATCGGGGCCTGAACGCTAGTCTGTTACCTTGTCTTGATGACATGATGGTATATGTATGTATATATATATGAAAATGTCGCTTAAAAGTTTGTTTGCTATATATCATATGATAATTAATCACCTTTAGTTTCCAATAGATCACAGTTTTGTGTACCTTGATATTCATTATGATTGCCAGCTTCACCCTGGAAGTAACGTGACAGAGAAATTGTTATCTCTAATTGGATGTTATTAGCAATATGCCAATATAGTTTGGCGAGTGGCTTAGTACAAATAAATAGCTTTGCATGTAAATATCTTCCAAAATTATTGAAAAGATTGTTAATCAAAAGTCACCACTTGTCGTAACCCTAAACCCATCAACTACTTTCTCCAAAACGCCAATTTTATGTCAATTTCTGGACCATAATCATCCCTTCATATTATCGTCTTTATCACACTCGTGATTTTGCGGCGTTTTTAATAAGTCAAAATTATTAGGTCTTTTAATAACATGTTTTGAAAGATGAAGGTTTTATACCTCATTATTCTCCACGACTTCTTCCTCTGCTTCACCAACCTTGTGAGCTTCAATGGCGTCTTGTACTAAGTCATCAATACACAACCTCACAAGTCGATGTCCTAAAATCGAAAATTAACAATGATATCGCAGACGATACATGGACGATCGTCAAGCTCATATCCTCAGAAAAACCGAAACTGTAACCTTCTGATTGCCGGTGAGACGCTCTAACCATTGAACTACCGAGACTGGAAAGCGAAGGTTACAATGATGTACTGGTTCGATTGATGTACTGCCTATGCGGCAGTCACTATATATCAGTAATGCTTGGATGTGTTAATATATACACTGCTGTAGTGAATGTGGGAGAGCTTGGAGTAGACAGACGACACATGGACGATCGTCAAGCTCATCATTGATCGGTAAATCAATGTTTAGAGCATCTCACCAGCAATCAGAAGGTTACAGGTTCGATTCCTGTCTGGACTCAGAATAATTATTTTGAGGATATGAGCTTGACGATCGTCCATGTATCGTCTGTCTACTCCAAGCTCTCCCACATTCACTACAGCTGTTGCAGTCAAGAAGTTTCTCCTACGTATATGAATAGAACATTACAATTAATATTTCTACCTGAAACAATGCGTTCTACAGCCATTGTTTTACCACTGAAAAATTTCCCGAGAAAACATGCTTTTACCGGAAATGGAGGAAATTCTGGTGGAGGTGGTGGAACCTAAAACATTCAAAAAACATGGCAAAAACTTTTGTCTTAAACATTTGCGTTGTGGTGAAAATACCTTTTTATAAATGCTTCATTTTCTATATCTAAATACTATAATTATAAATACTATATATCTAAATATTCTAAATACAATATCTACGTTACTATATCTACTATATCTAAATATTATATCCAAATACTTTAAACGCTCCGGAATTTAACCATCCCGAACCACTGCCAAGCCACCAGTCCCACTGCCAAGCCACCAGTCCCACTACCAAGCCACCAGTCCCACTGCCAAGGCCTTTCGTGATGGCAAAGACCGTTTATGAAAGAAAATTTGGCCACTGATCTCTAAATAAAGACTGGATCGAGCAACTATTGTTTGGATGCTGAAAAAAAATGAAGCCGGGAATATTTCGCAGCGGCCATCTTGAACAACGGACCACGCTTTTAAACAATTATTAACCAAAGTGGAGGTGAATAGTGTGGAATAGTGGTAGATACAGTAACTTTGAAGCCTGGAATATTTCGCGGCGGCTATATTGGAAGGACCACCGTGGTCCCTTCTCAATATGGCTGCCACGCGCTAACTCCGGATTCATAATTACTGTTAGGGAGCCGTAGTTTGTGTTCTATATTATGGGAAAACCTTGGACAACTAATTTATTTTAGCATCTTAAAAGATCAGAGACAGATAGTTTCTGTCGCCTATAGTAAAGCCATATAACGTGGTCTCAACAAGATGGGCGACACGAGCTACATCTGGCTACATTCTCTGAACAATAATTGCTCGATCCAGTCTTTATTTAGAGATCAGTGGAATTTGGCGTCGGCGGCTCGTGCTTCTCCCTACAAATACTAACGTATTTTGTTTTTTTCCCAATCATGCAGTTTTACGGAACTAAATTTAATAAGTCTTTTACCTTAAAAATAAATATGTTATTTACCGTTTTGGTCGGTCCGTGTAGAAAAATATTTTTCCTCGATCTGATAAACGACCCTCGACTTTCGGCTTCGGGCAGTTTCTGAAACCTCGGGCAAATATTTTTCTATACAGATCTCCCATCCGGTAAATAACATATATATGAATGTCAGTTCTAATATAAACATACACTAGTGTAACAATCAATATATGATAAAACCTCTGGGATTACCTCAGGTGGTGATATGATATCAAGTAATTTCTGTATAATATGTCCAAGAACAGGATTGTCTTTTGGCGCAGCCTGAATACCGTCGTTAATGTCACTTGGTTGCCATTCACCGACAACATTCTTGAAGAAAAAAGCATAAAGTTAAACGTTACATTCATAAAACTAGAACTTACTATTAAACAACAAACTGAACATTTAATAAATAAAACGACATTTCTCAAACACAGTTTAACCTGACACATACAGCGATATGATTAGTATTTTTATTTGTATTTCCCTTGAGAAACATTCATAATTTACATAACTTAATTGTGCACAATGCATCTATACCGTTGCACCATAGTTAGTAGAGGGGGATGGTTTCGAAGCTCCATTGTCTTTCAAGATGACGCAATGGGTTGTTATTGTATTGGAGAAAGTGTTTGTTATTCTATGGACACGTGACGACGAAGGACTCACAACACGTGACGATGAAGGACTACACTAATTAAATCCGAACGTTGTTATTGGATGACTGCTTCACTATACTGAAAATACAATACATTCAGTGACCGTGAAAGTGAACAACAACATTGCGGACCTATGGTCTGGAAACGCGGCAAACTTCAAAGAGGCTACCTAAAGGTGCACAAATCCTTTATTTTAGGTTTATTAATATTTAAACAACATTAAGCTCAAACGTTTCTATTGGATAACGGCTTCATTTACAGAAAATACAATGTGTTCAGTAACCGTGAAGGTGTACAAACTGAACAAAAACATAGAACAATGATTTTTGCCGGCTTCCAGCCATCTATTCCATTGACTATAAGCGTTGTACTAGGATATGTCTGCAACTAGGATATGTCTGCAACTAGGATATGTCTGCAACTAGGATATGTCTGCAACTAGGATATGTCTGCAACTAGGATATGTCTGCAACTAGGATATGTCTGCAACTAGGATATGTCTGCAACTAGGATATGTCTGCAACTAGGATATGTCTGCAACTAGGATATGTCTGCAACTAGGATAAGGTCTATAATCAGTAGCGAAGTTGGCCATATCAACTGGTCTGCGTCATGCTATGCAAATTTTGAAACGATTTACATATTCAGATCTTTAGAAATATATTGTTTTCAAAATATGCAGATGTTTATAAATTAGCATAGCATGACCAATAGCGTAGCGCACGCAAAATAATATTTTGGGCTCGCATTTTGAGTTTGCCCAAGTAACCAGGCCTTATTCAAAATGGCAGCCAATATTTGGGCGGCGGGTTAGAAAACTCGTTAGGCGCATTTTGAATAAGGCCTGGTTACACAGGAAATTTCAAAAAACGAGCCCAAAATATTAATCTGCGTAGCGCTCAGATTCTATTTTTAAACGCAAAATGCGGACAAACAGCCATATAATAAAAACCTTATTAACCTCGTTTGGTCGGCATTTACGTCACAATTATCCTGCCCTTGGTCTTTTCGCACAAAGACCGCGAGAAGGATAATTTTGCCGTAAAGAACTCCCGCTCGGTCATTAAGTGTCTAATTGCTGCCGAGAGGCAGCCACTGATCTCAAAAATAGGACTGGATTGAGCTTTCTATTGTATCTGACGAGCTTATTTTGAAGCCTGTATATTTGCATAATGCAAATTGACGAGAGATCATCAAAAGCTCCGAGTTTGCAAGCAAATCGAAATGCGACGCTCGCAAAATAGGTTTAGTGTCTGGCCAATATATTTTCTTTGTTGACATTAAATGCATAAAATCTTAAACCTAATTTGACGTCTCATATTAGGCTTCTCTTACTGGATAATTAGAGCAAACGGCGGCCATATTGGAGTGACCTCATTACGAATACAGTGGTGAATCGGAGAGGAAAGGCAGAATTCTGACATTTAATAACTGTCCAGCGAGTATGTTTCCTTTGCTAAAGTTAAATAGCAAATGTCAGAATCCTCCCCAACATGTCTGTGATGCCACAGTACTCCTTAGGTGGTCACTCCAATATGGCCGCTGTTGGCTTCATTTTTGTAACAGAAGCTCGATCCAGTCCTATTTTTGAGATCAGTGGAGGCAGCACACTAATCTTGACTTGGGGTCCTGTGTTTCGTGTCCAGACCTCTTCGCGGAACTATGTAAAGCGAACATAGACTCTCGGCACAGTAAGTAAGTAAAATCTTTATTTCAAGAGGGTAACACTAAATAGCTATAAAGCTAACAAACTTGTGGCCCTCAATTACAAATAAGTGAATGTTCTTCTGGATGTTTGTCCAGTTTTATGACATTTTGTGACGTAGGTTTCAGTTTCGGATATTATTAGAAGGGTCGAGCGGTCATATTTCAAACCAAACGAATGCCGCCAGATATTAAAGTCGTTCAATTCAGAAATATTACAAACGTGAAGTTCGATTTGGCAAAAGTGTCGCTTGAATGGAAAATGTATAACTTCGCGAGGCTTGCTCGTTTCGAGTAAATGTTGTTCGAATTAGATGTATGGCGTTCAAATGGTCATATTGAATTTTGACATATAAACGCGCTATTATATGATTACCGTATGCTAGAATGGGCTATATGATTACCTAGATAAGTGGTTTAGATTGTTATCGAGTGGAACACGGCAACAAACGACAGCGTCCTAATTCAAGGAGACACTAACTCAATGTTTTTGACAACGGTGACATCCCGGGGTATTCCCGTTCGTTTGTTCGATTTGAAATATGACCGCACGACCGCCAGATAACTCGGACGTTCAATTCAGCAAATATTACAAACGTGAAATTCGATTTGGCAAGAGTGTTGCTTGAATGGAAAATTTATAACTTCGCGAGGCTTGCTCTTTCGAGTAAATGTTGTTCGTATTAGATGTATGCAGTTCAAATGGTCACATTGAATTTTGACATTATAAACGTGCCATATGATTACTGTATGTTATTTTAATATTACAAGGCTATATGATCGCCTTAGCTTGATACGTGGTTTAGATTCTACATTCTATTTATTTGATCCTCTATGCTATAGAAAATTTCTAGCATCATTCTGCTGGCATGCTTGATCCTGAACACTGCTCCAACCTCGTACCCCAGAGGCAGCATTTCACTTCTGATAAGAACTCCTAGTTATAAATGTAGAAGCATTTAGGTGGTTTTAGGAAGTATGCCACGTAAAGACAATTACGTCACCTACAAACAATTTTTGATATTTTGTAGGTGGCAAGACATCTGAGAATTGTCTGTAGGTTTTTTAGCCAATCACAATCGATGTTACGGTTGTCCGTAGTCTATCAGCAAATCAATATCGCCATAGAGTACAAAATGCATAATAATAATATTTGTGCTGAATTTCCCCAATAAGATTTCGTTACAAATACATCTTGGCTGAATTGAGCAGCGAAAATTTGCTAAATGCATCATATTTTATAACATTTACTTACAACATTTCTTATTTATAAATACATAGTGCTAGTTAACGGTTTGTCATGGTGACAAATTTAAATATAACTTCAACGAACGTACTGAATGCCATGGTACATGGCAAAACCGATATTATCATAGGAATATATACTCTGTTAACTTACTCGATATTCTATAAAATCTGACTCATCTGTCAGTTTTCTCTTCTCGTCTTCTAGCACCATTTCCTTTGATCGTTCGATATCATCCTCTGTTAAATTCTAAATCAAAACAACCATAAACATTATTATGTTAAACTGTATGATTACTGATCATTATACAAAACGCACAAAGTTCATTAACCGAAAACACAAAAATTAGTTTCAACAGAAGGTCTTCTTTAACTGAAATAAATACAGAGAACCAAGTTAAAGATACGCGGCTTAAAGCAGCTAGATTTTCACGTCGTTTCCCTGTAATTAAAAATTAACGGTTACAGAACGTGTTTGAACTATTGCATAAAATATAAATTAAATAGTGATTTGTACACGTGATTTTTTACGAATCCCGTCTGCAAGACTACAACATTATGGCGAACGATCATTCCAGTTTGCAGCACCAAAACTATGGAACTCGCTACCAGATGTATCGCGTCAGTGTTCCTCGTTAGCAAGTTTTAAGATCAATATAAAAAAATGTTCTTTTTAACCAGGCATATAATCAGATTATTTTATTATTTAAATAGCATAGTTTTTATTAGTAAAGCAGAATCTTTTATTAATATTTTCAAAAACTCATAATTCATGACGAAAAGACAAAGGAAATCAGTAGCATGACGGTGGTTTTAAATGTGATAAAAAATCATCCTGATTTACATAAACTTTATCTTTGATTTTCTCGCCTTAGACAACATTGCTTTTCAAAATTCCTACGTCAATGAACTAATCAAATGGGTGGTTTTTGAAGCCGTTTAATAAACTCTCAGCATGTTTTATCAGATCTAAAACACTCGGGGTACGCCATCTGATAAAACACTCCTGCTCGTTTATAGACCTCTTTCATAATGGCTGTAAAATAATATTTAAAAATATGAAGAAATATTCTTTTATGCGCATTTAAATTAGCCTATATAACCTCGTTAGGAAGCGAAGATTCTTTTAAAATTACTGACACACAAACGAGGTCCTAAAGGCTAATTAAGACGCACATAAAGGAATATTTAAATTGGTCTATTAAATAGTACGTAAAGCGGCATTGGGCTAAATAGAAATGCCGCTATATACATTACGTGCTTGTGTTACTGTTTGCACACGGTATTCTATATAAAAACCGTTGAGTTTCCGGCAAAATAACATAATAAGAAAAAGTGAATACACTGAATTTATACCAATGATTACTTTGAGGGGGAATCAAGCAACAAACAAATTTCGTGGCCCGAAAAATGGCCGCCCCCAGCGAGATTGTGAGCGCACAATGCATCACGGTAAGACTCATCCTTTAAATTTTGTTTATGTTTTTGTTCCTTAAGTTTAGTTACCTCTCGAGGATACAAAGGAAGACCGGCATCAAAAAGACCTTTCCATTCACGAAACAACTTTTCAGGAACATTTCTATTTTAAAAAGGAATTATAAAATAAGATGAAACTGGTAACGGATGTAGCAAAAGAGCAATTGAGAAGCTAGTTAACTCTGATTGACTATAGTTAATGGTATTGCTATTGCGCAATGTAATACCGCCAAATGTTCTGGTTTCGTAAAAAATAATAATAAAGAATACGTTTTGGTACAATATAGTCAATAGATCTCGATCTAATCTTATTCATTTCTCTAATCCCAACCAGGGGCGTCGCCAAGGGGGGACTTTGAAATTCTTAACACCCATCCACCCCCTAGGTCCACATAATACTTTGTGTTAGCTTTTGAGGCATGTTTGGGATTAAAGTTTGTGACTTAGTGTTAGGGTTACCAGAAACAACCATTAAATTAGGAGCTTGGTTTCCAAGCCATTTCGCCGAGTTGTATGATGACGTCATCATCTTGTCCCCCACTTCTCCAGTTCTGGCGACGCCATTGATCCCAACCAATGATCTGAATTGTTAAACCAACCCAATAAGCTTAAAAGTCAGTAGTTTTAAAGCAGTGTTTCCAATAGAAGCCGGCGGAGGCTGTACGCCAAAAGCACTTTGTCGAGATGACGTCAGTATCCATGTTTGTCCGTATTTACCCATAATTATTGCGGCCATAACAAAAGAAAATACCTCATTTGCAATCATTTGTGAGTCAAATTTGGTTTGTTTGTCCGCATTTTGAGCTATTAATAGCAACCGCTTAAAGGTCTACTTTGAAAAATATTTCAAAGAATACTAGTTTTATATATTGACTCCTCAGTTGTTAGACGTTTTTTTAAATCCCAATAACCATATATATTCTATACAACTTAATGAGATAATTGTCATTTTGAATAGTATTGTACAAACCCTTCAGTCAGCTCGCGATATTCACCAATCTTGCAACTGAAGTCGACAATTTCTAATAATATCTGACAAAACGAAATGTTTTAATTTAACATAATGTTTAAGCACGATTGTTAATAATAATGCTAATTATTCATGAAGAAAATTCAAAAGAATTAATATTTAATCAGCATCTTTAAGTAGTAGTTAAAACATAAGCGGCCGATGTTTATGGGCAGTTACAATGGCGAGCCGCAGGCGAGCCGTTGTAACTGCCCATAAACATCGACCGCGATGGTACAAACAAATTATTTTAACTCCGAAAAAGCTCAATTTGAGCAAGTTAACTTTGATAAAACATTGATGTTTAATTAATCAATGTTTTATCCTGGGTTAAAGATGCTGATTAAATATTAATTTCTTTTGAATTTTCTTCATGAATCATTAATGAATTTTACAACGCAGGATAAAACATTCGTTAATAAAACATCAATGTTTTATCAAAGTCAGTTAACTTGCTCAAATTGAGCTTTTTCGGAGTTAAAATAATTTGTTTTTACAGTTTCTCCAACTTCCAAAAAAGTATGCATCATATATTCTATTCATTTTACAAGTTCGTTAACTGCCCATAAACATCGGCCGGGCTCATGTTTTAACTACCACTTATTTTAAAGACCTATAAATCTACATCTCTATGTCATCTACCTGTACCACTAGCAGGCCCGCACAGAGACTAAAGTGGGCCCGGAACCAAATATATAATTCAAGTGAAAATGTTTCAGTTTTACATGTGAAATGACAACGCAAATTTTCGTAAGGACGTAAAAGATGTACAAAATAAGGACAAAATAAATAATCACTAACGCAGAGAAGCAGAAAATACTGTTTGATAACTTCATAATTTCAACTACAGCCTCTTGGGGCCCCTCTTGAGTTGGGGGCCCGGGGCAAATTGCCCCAGTTGACCTCCCCTCTGGGCGGGCCTGTGTACCAGATATTTTAAATGACTTAACCTATTAAACTATACAGTAACGTGATATAACAAAACTTTCACGTAAATTACGTTCAACGCGCTTTGATCTAGAAACGTTGTGGGCGACATAACGGCAAAGCACAAAAATGCAGCTCAAGGAGATGACACAATGAAATAGTTGGTTCATGTCTTTTTTTGTATCAAGTATATCTGGAAACCAAATATGCTCTAAAACATTGAAACCAACCTGTTGACAGATGTGATAGTGTTTTTCATATTTTTGTTCTCTTCGTTGTTCTACCAACTCTTTGCGTAATTCTTCAGCCTTTTTGGTTTCCTCCTCGTATTCAATCTGAGCTAAACGACACATCTCCTGTAAAACACAAATGAAATTATTAAAAACTAAAGCCCGTAGAACTAAACATGATATTATTAGACCCTTAATCCTTGTATGACTGTCGTGAAAAAGACCTGGACCTTTCTTTACATTGGGACTGTGTTAAGAACGAGAAAATATACCAACGAGACCCTAATCTGGTTGCATAAAGATCTTCAAGTGCAGCATCTTATAACCCATCCAAATACGATATTATTGATATATATTCTATATGAAGTGTATAGTTGATGTCAAAATGTTTTATGATTTGAGCTTTGAGTTGATGTTCTATAAAGGTTTATTTGTCTGAAATGTCAACGACTGTGACGTCATATCAGTCATCGTTTGGGATACAAAAAATCTGCTAGAGAAATTCAAACGTTGATTATATACTTAAATACTATACTAGAGATTAGTTATCAACTTTTTCATTCAAATCCTCAACTAGTTACATCACACGGAAAGCAGAAAAGAAAGCCAAATTCCCGATTTGACATCACAATCATTATGAGCATTTCGAACAAGCAAACTTCTATGAACATCAACGCAAAACTCACATCATAAAACATTTTGACATTCAACTGTTAACTTCATGTAGAATATATATCAGTAATACGAGTGTTTCCTCACAATGTATTGTTCCCTGGGCACTTTCAATAGAAAGTAAAAATTTTATTGTATGGGGAAATTTTATTGTAAGTGTTGGGGGCATAACACGTTTGATAATCGAAAAAGGCTTTACAATGAACCAGAATGGTATACTATTATAAGGCCTTTTTATATGAAAATAATTAGTATTCCACAACTGACCTTACGAAAAGTGTAATATTTACATTGGTTAAAGTACGTGCTGCTCAACTTAATTGTTTTATAATAATTGAAACATCCGCCGTGCTTTTGCGTAAACAGCATTAAAGAAAAGCAACAGTAATGTAGCAACAGCATGCTTCATTGTTCGGGAATTTTGAACGAAGATACCTAGTGCTCTTCTATTTGTGCTCAAATCAACAAAAATGTTTTCCCGCAAAATCCATCAGAAAATCTATAATCGCCCACGGGGTATTACAGCAAAATCCAGACAGCAAATTAACCAATCGTGTTGCGTAATTTCACCGGAAATAGCCCTAGCCATATAATAATATTGTATTAAGCTATACAAAAACCTCGATTTCAAGCTATTGTTCGTGTGCGTTGAAGCAAATTCTGAGAGTGTCTATTTGATAGCAACCTTGATTAACAAATTAAGTTAAAGGACATTGGCAAAATCACAATTTCAAATGTTTCACTTTATGATTAAGAAACAGGCTTACGAAGGTAATCCAAGTAAACAAAACTACTCTTGTACAAGTGCAATACTTTGCCTAATTAACTGGGAAGTTGATGACGTCACACCTGGGGTAAACCTGATGAAACTACTCTGTGAGTATAGCCGAGTTTCCGCGGAATGCTTTTTAAAATGGTGTGGTTCAATTGAAAAAGGAAGACATTCACAAAAATCGAGTTTCAAACTTATAAAGACACGAGGATGACCATCACACGCGTATCGTAAATACATCCAAGATGGCGGACAATGATTCAGGTTAACAACTTTGACAGTGCAATTAATATGCTTTACAACTTACAAGTATTTTTACAACTTCAAACTACTATATTCCGGCTATTTAAGTTACATACTTTGATCAAAAAGGTACTTATTTTTATTGCCAATGTCCTTTAAAACCCGACCAAAACATGTACCCAAGAAATATTTTGAATAAATAAAATAATAAAAATTAAAAATGCGCGTACCGCTTCTTGATTTAAAGCATCCTGAAAATCTCTCAATCGTCTTTCGGCATATTGTTTTTCACGGAAAATTCTGTAAGAAAATTAAAGGGAATTTTCAGTAAAATTGAATAAATAGCACGTAAAGAATCCGGAAGATATTTTAATCATCAACATATTCAGATAATCTACAATAATTTAAAAAAGAAAGTTAGTAACCTGTTCTCCTTAATTGTTTGTTTTTCATGTCTGATCTGTGGTGACATAAAATAAAAATATATGTTAAGGGAATGTTAACATGAAACAACATATATATATATATATAATATATACATACATATATATACATATATATATATATATATATATTATTTACCAACTGGGAGGTCCGTATGGAGAAATATTTCCCGCGGTCTCAAAAACGGCCCGGCCGTGGGAAGTTTTTGAGACCAAGGAAAATATTTCTCCATACGGACCGACCAAAACGGTAAATTATGTATTTATTTTCCATTAATATCCTGGCTTGTTTTTTGGTCGTCATCAGTATTGCTAGTGGAAAAAAATAATAGCCTGTGCTGTTTCTTCGTCAAAGGAAATTGAGAGTTAAGTCTCTTTTCGGATAAAAAAACTCACTTATATCTCTTTCAATATGTTCAATCTTATAAAACGAATTATTTAAAACTGAAATTATGTCGCTCATGGGCTCATATATAAGGGACCGCTCGTTATATCAGAAAGCAGGATTTGGTAGGATACAGACTGCTGGACTGGAAAAATAAAGATTAATAACATTCCAATCAACTTTAATTACTCCTGATTGGCTACTGACATCAATATTAAAATCAAATTAATTTTTTACTAAGTGGTATTTTGTTGCCATTTCATACCCAGCAGTAAATTGTCCAATCAAAGACCTAGACTTGTATCACGTGACGGACCAGTGGATATATAACCGAATTACCACTCTCAGGTATTATGAATATTTCGTCAAACACGCGTGCAATTTTTCATTAATTCGTCTCGAACAGTGTTATTTCCTTTACAAACAAGAGAAGTAGATCACATTATGTTGCATTACCTGCATGAGTTGAACAGCAATTCGTTTTTCTTGTTGAGATTGTCTCACGAGACGCTTGACCAGCATTTCCTCACGGCGTTGTTCCTAGAAAATCATAACACCATATTTATATATACAATGGAGCTTTCTAATTGGCAGTTAGGAACCGAGTATATCAAAGAAGAGGCTACAACGCGACAAACTTTCGGAAAAAATATTTTCATATATTTCACATATTTTCAGCTTCGTTTTTTCGATACTTCCCCGGTGCAGGCAAAAAATCACGCGTGGAGAGCCGCGGCTTTATCACATGGCCATGGCTGCTTCTAGTAGGACTACGCAATATGGTTGCATAACTTGTGGTACGGATCTTGCTATAATATCGAGATTAAGCTTCACGTTCGAGGGTTTATTCAGTAGAGTTTTTTCTCCTTCTTTGCCACACATTGTCTTGTGTTTTGCTTCTCGCGTCATGAGGTAGAAGTCCCTTTTCTTTTAGATTGGACGAATTCATCCATGGGTGAATTTGTGCGTTCAATAACTTACTTATCCACGTTTAAATCAGTGTTAAAATCTCTGTAATAATCCCCAGGTGAAAAATTTCTGTCATGATTTTTAATATGCTTTTACGCAGATTTTTAACATTCTATCTTAAATAATTATTGTAACATTTTTTATTTATTTTTTAATTTAAGCTGTAATTAATCTTCTCAGAAGCGAGAGAGATTCAGCATCATGATTACAGATTTTTATTACAATAACAACAATATTACCAATTACTGTCATGCGGAGTTCCAACATTAAACTTAAACTCCGTATAATAACCTGCACAGGAATTGCGAGGGCATTATGAACGGTGTATAAAGTTACGATAAAAGTTCGCAAGGAAACGCTTTAATATACTCATTCAGTTATTTAGATTTGGACGAATTCGAAGGTACACACCGATCTTTATAAAGGTCGTAAATTAATTTGGGACTATTCCAATGTAATGATGTTAGGTGTCAGTTTCAAGTGATTTCGTTGAATAATCTCAAAAAAGTAGAAACATCTTGACGTCATATCGGTTATTCATTTGCATATCACAAAAGTCTATGGGGGAGTTTACGGCAACATGACGCAAGCAGCGAGGACGTCGTCTCTTAACAATGCAATTTTTCACCCTGAACAAAGGCTAAGTTTAATTATTAGTCCCAAGAGAATTTTCAACGACCTCCTCCTGCTAAACAGGACTTCATTTACAGCATTTTCGTGTTCTGAGGACGACGTCATCTGCTTCAAGTTTTAGTTAACTTTACCCTGCGCACTAACTGAAATGACTATGCAAACTGTCAAGCTTCAAAGTGTCTGAAAACAAAAGTTGAAAGTGGTCTATAATGGTAATGATCTGCTACGATGTTTAGAATATTATGTTTTATGCTGTTGAGAATGCCGTCGGCGTCTTCACTTTCGTAAAATGAAAAATTACCATTCTTAATCATTTTCGGAGAGCATTTAAATAAGACAAACTTAATTTTCATTTCATAGGCACTTTTTGAAGTTCTCTTATTTCTAGTATAAAAAATTATACTATATTCAATTATGTTAAGAATTTAACAGCTTTCTTATTTATTCATATAAGCTGTGAATAGTGTCTGATTGCAGAATGGGAATTCACGCGCTCGGTACTTGTATACTCTACATTTCAGATTTGGCTCTTAAGATGCGCGCGGAAAAAGCGATCAAGCTCTTATCCGTCTCGTATTTCGCGTCCCACCATAGTCAATCGAGATATGGTCTGGAAACTCGGCAAACTTCAAAGCGACTATAATGAGCTACGTTTTGATGTTGAACCGTCCTTACACCGCGCACATCCTTTGTTTTAGGTTTATTAATATTTAAACAACACGGTTGAGCGATTAAACCCAAACGATTCTATTGGATGATTGCTTCATTATACTAAAATACAATAGGTTCAGTGACCGTGCACCGTGCACAAAATTGCGTAAAGACGAACAAAAAGATAGAACAAAGACTTTAGCTGAGTTTCCAGACCATATCTCGATTGACTATAGCCCGGTTTCCATATGATCGCAACGATCGCAGCGATCGCCGACTCTTTGCGATCGTTGTATTCATATAGAAATCGGGCTTCGATCGCAACGATCGCAATGATCGCCAGGTTTATGGTTTCCATATGATCGCAAGCATCACAGAACTCTTTATTTCTGCGATCGTTGCGATCCTTGCGATCATTGCGATCATATGGAAACCGGGCTTATGGTCCCACACAGAAACATTTCCTCTAAAATACAATGTCGTACTTTTTACAAAGAAAGGAGACTTTCTCCGGAAATTTTCTGGGAGATGACCGCCTTGCAGTTAGCTAATAAACCAAGCTAATAAATATATTCCGTGGGATGCTGTACGTTACTTATGCCCTCGCGAGCGATTATTTTCTCACTGAAAGCTTGCAAAAAGTCGTTTTGGGTGATCCGTTTGACTCGGGCCTTGGCATCTGACGACGTCGTTGTTATGTATTTAGACTTGGTAATTCAAAATCTGTTTTCAGAATTAAAAACGGTTAAATATTGACCGAGATAACGTTCAAAATCTACGACAAAACGGCCTTTTGCAATTTGTGATCTACAACTACACGGCGGGCGAGGTCTGGAGACCATGTATGTGGAAAATCCTGCGGTTGAATCTTAATGAGCTACCAATGAGAATGCCTTAGGATAGAAAAGGCAGGCGAGGGGTTATTGCGGAACGTACTTCTAGTAGCTATGGTTACAATCGTACCATGCATCCCATGTCTCATACTAGAAATACGTTACGCAATAACCCCTCGCCCGCCTGTTCTATCCCCCAATAGTTTCATACCCCCTGCGCGCGGAGGGAAGAGTTCTGGGAAACGAAATCCGCGAACGGTTGATGGAGCGCAGCGACCGAAGGGAAGTACACCGTTGGCCTACAGGGGAGCTACCTGTTGGCGTCTTCGTCCACGTTCTAACTCAAGAGAGCTAATTTATTCGTAACTACCCTGCTTTTATAGCTTCTTGCATGTATAATTATTGCGCCTACCTTACGGTCTCAAGGGACCGCCTTTTTGGGTTTTTGTCCCTTCCCGCGCGGTTTTCTAATTTTGCAGTCAAAGAGAATACCCCTAACCCAGACCTCGAACGCCGTGTACTTGTAGAGTAGATGACAAAGTAAGTGAGTTGTACGGTATATACTTCATGTACATTTTGAAACAGATTGAAAACAGAAAACAGATTTTGAATTGCCAAGTCTAAATACATAACTAATGTCGCAATCCGGCGACCACTCGTCGTAGATTTATGAACGTTATCTCGGCCCATATTTACTCGATTTCAATTCTGAAAAGAGATTTGGTATAACCGAGTCCAAGTACATAACATACGTGCCTATTATGTTACACAAACGTGCATACCCTTCGTAAAAACCTGTATCAGATCACAAATCGCCATTGACAGTTTCGCTCGAGGCTTCGCTTGTCTGCCAAGGCCCAAATATTGTCCGATTCAAACGGATAACCCAAAACGATATATATATAAAAAAGTAGAGTGCTGCGTAGACAGTGTTTTGAATATATAGCAAAGTGAAAAGGTGGTAAACTGCCAAGAATTTAGTGACGAGATACTGACGTTTCGAGCGGAGCCCTTCATCAGAGTAAGACGAGATGAAATAAAATAAGTAGGGCTTATATATATGCCAAAAGGGTGTCACAGGTAGAAAGTAGCCAATCAAATGCACGGGAAATAAACTAACTAATAATTAATGAGATGGGAAAAGTTAAGTCATTTAATATTTTTACAGTCGATCAATAAGCAGACTGAGGGGGTGGGATAAATGACAGGTCCAATATTCAAGGGGATTAGGCGATAATAATAGAAACAAAGACTTGAAAAGGAATGAAAGTGCATAAGCTAATAATAAAAAGTTCATAAGCTAATAATAAAAAGTTCCAAGCAAAATAAAATGACAAAAAGCTTTTACGAAATTAAATAAAAGAAAAACGTTCGTTAAGACCAAGAGGATGTGTGGTGCCAAGTTTAAAAATGAGACGCTTCTCTTGCCGCTTGCGGTTATCGTTGCCACCGGAAATGGGAAGGATGGCACAGACTTTAATGTCTGAAACCAAATGGTTGGAGCTGTTGAAATGGCGGGCTACAGGTTTGTCACCATCATTGATCCTCACGGAACGAAGATGTTCAGCAAACCTGTCTGAAAGGCGTCGCCCAGTTTCACCGATGTAGATTTTAGGGCATTTATCGCAAGAAATGCAATAAATTATGTTGGTGGACGTGCATGAAAAAGCATGACGGATTGTGTGGTCGAATTTGGGGGCAGTAATAACTATAGTGGGATTGAGAAAAGGGCTTGTGTTACAGCGGGAACGGCCGCAAGAAAATGTTCCCGCTGGTGCCGAGGTATTAATATATATATATATATATATATATATATATATATATATATATATATATATATATATATATATATATATATATATATATATATATATATATATATATATATACCGAGTATATATATATATATATATTCTTTATATATATATATATATACCGATATTTATATATATATATATATATATATACCGATATTCTTTATTTTGACTCTGCTTTGATTGGCTAAATATTAACTTCTGTAAATATATATTTAAATATTAGTTTTCACATCTTGTATTTCACTTTGAGAATGTTACGCGTTGGCAACGAAACGTCAGTAAAATTTCTTTAAAATTTGTTTCTTGTCAACCTCGTTCCCAGGGCATTTTGCCTCCACGGTGGAAGTCGGCGAAAATGGCCCTGGGATCGGCTGGTCACATGACACCCAGACTAGTTTTAGATATGATAATTTTTGTGGTCTTTGTTCCATTGCCTTTGTCTACTTTGTTGACCTGAATAATTGAGAAATATTCAATGCTCTTCAGAGTTGTTCATGTCAGCATTCGTCGGCATAAAAACAGCTAACAAGCTTAATAATCCACCATACATCCATGGTTGTCTCTTACAAAAGGTATGAAGAAGCATATATCCAATTTAGCGAAAGCTATCACTTCTAATTTGCTGTCAAATTTGAAGACAGCATTCAGATTTAGATGAATAAATTATACTCGGCTGAAATGACAAGCCAATCGGGCCATTTTCGCCGATATAAGTAATATTTGGCATTTCACTCCATTAAACTGCATGTTCTAAGGATTTATGGTGAAGGAAGATTTCGAGTGTTGGAATACATACATTTTAAGACCAAACCGAAACAAATTGGCTGGAATTTCCATCGAGCGTAATACGCATGCGTCATTTTGTGTCCCACATTTTCAAACAACAGGGGAAGAATATTAATTGTAAAAATCCTTCCAGTTTAATAAAAGGGCTTTTACCATCAATGGTACGTCGGCCTGGAAACGGGTTGGCGCGGAATCGCCATCAAGAGATTTCGGAAGCATAATCTTTGGAAAACTGTGGCAGTTGGTCGCCCCTGCGCCGACGCCCGCTTAAAAATTAAACGAAGTGATGAAATATAATATTGATATCTGTCTGCACAAGAATGTGTTAAATTAACGTTCAGAAGACTGCTTGCTTACAAGAGAAAGTGCTTCAGATCTCACATAGGAGATCGATAATTTGTAAAATATTAATATTTTTGTAATAGTAGATACCTTACATAAACGGCGCCTTGGAAATCAGGGCAACCATAAAGTAACACTATTGCGGCTGGAAAGCGGTCAGACCGGTCTGTCCGGCAATATTTTGCTAAATGGAACACGATACGTTTGAGGAGTGCGGCTGGTCTGCCCGTAATTCTGGCTGGACTAACCAGTCTGACCATGTAAATGGAAAGCCCCCTATGTTTACCTCGATTTCTTTTGTTCCGGGTGATTTATGCCCTCAAAACAGGAAAACTTTCTATTTTCCCTCGAAACAGGGAAAATGTCTAATTAGACAGTTCGCATTTCGCAATGAATTTCAAACCATACAAATTATATTTCGTCGGTAAACATGGTATAACAAGCTAAAGGCTGATTTCCAGTGTTGCGTTTTTCCACGCGTACGTAAACGTACATAAAGAGTTGAATATGGTTCAACTATTCGTACCATTACGGCGTTACGTACGCGTGGAAAAACGCAGCACTGGTTAAATGAAATTAAATCAGTGATTAAATGTCCCTCGAGAGGTTTGTGAAAGTTTAACATGACGGAACTTTTTTATTAAAAAAATATCGCTCTTATCGCCAAAGATTCAATTGGATGATTTCTCTTTTGGCGTCGTCTATTTGATGCAATATTTTTATAAAATAATTCGTACAACTTAGTGTGCAAACTAAAACTGGCAGCGGCATAAAGGCAACATTCGTTATCATAACCTGCCTTGCGATATTGACACTAAACCTGTCATAATTGAAATCGTTTAAAAGTGTTTTTTTATCAGCAACTGCAATTCCAAACACGGAAGAAAGTAAGCCGCGTCTTGATGGTCGATCCCACAAGCGTTGTGTCTTCTCTTTATCCACAAGTCTAGACTATCTAATCCTGCTACACATTCCTAGCATTCCACTGGACGGACGAACCGGTAAGTTCCAAGTACGCCTTTTGGGTGATCCGTTTTAATCGGCTAATATTCGTTGCGAAGACAACGGTACAAACATGGTTGATTAAGTAGATATTAGCAGGTTTTTGCGAAGATTATACACATTTATGTAATATAATAGGCACAAATGTTATGTATTTAGACTCGGTAATTCCAAATCTGTTTTCAGAATTGAAATCGGTTAAATATTGGCCGAGATAACTTTCAAAATATACGACGAAACGGCCTTTTGTGATCTACAAATACAGGGAGTGCGATAGCCTGCGTGCAGCCTGCTCGCAGGCTAGGAGTATAATATCTTCTTTGAAATAATTAATATAAAATTTTGTCTGATAGAACAGGCGGGAGAGGATTATTGCAGATACGTATTTCTAGTAGGGATATATTATAAGTAAAAGGAATGGCATTTATGGTGAAGGAAAATTCCGAGTGTTGGAATATATACATTTTAAGACCAAACCGGAACCCGTTGCGAAAAATACAACATCAAGGCCTTCCGGCATCGCAGGGTCGCGGTTTCAATTCCAGCCGCTAGTGCAGTGCTCTGACCCAACCCGGTCTCTTCTTTAAATTAACTATTATCCTTAATTTACAAATCGCTCTAAATTAAGGATAATGGTTTATGGTTAATCTAATCTTAAATCCTAACCCCCCGGCAACATTTTCTCCAACTCTTAGCTAAACTTATAAACAAGTGAGAAATACTAAGCTTGTGGGATAGTAATTGACTAACATACGCATGCGCGACTCTCACGATCGCCGTTAAATTAAACATTATCCTTAATTTAGAGCGATTTGTAAATTAAGGATAATAGTTAAAGTGCCCATGACCCCAAATACGATATTACTGATATAGATGCTACATGAAGTGAAAAGTTGAATACCAAAATATTTTATGATTTGAGCTTTGCGTTGATGTGCTATAAAGATTTGTTTGTCAGAAATGGTAATGAGTGTGACGTCATTTACGGCATCATTTCGGATACAATATTCTACTGTTAAAGGAAATTAATTTAACTCAAACGTTGATGATGTACTTGAACACTATAGTAAAGATTTTATCAACTTTTTCACTCAAATCCTTAACCAGTCTATCACACAGAAAGCAGAAAAGAAAGCCAAATGCCGTACATGACGTCACACTCATTTACCATTTCTGACAAACAAATCTTTATAGCACATCAACGCAAAGCTCAAATCATAAAATATTTAGCCATTCAACTTTTCACTTCATGTAGCATCTATATCAGTAATATCGTATTTGGGGCCATGGGCACTTTAATTTAAGGAAGAGATCGTGTTGTCTGACCACTGAGCTAACGGAGGCCGTTGCCAAGAGCCTCGTCGCGAGTTCTGTATTGGTGGCAATGCCGGGATAAGAGCTGGGGCTGGGATAGTTCCGGGGGGTTAGGATGACACTTTAGGCGGGAGTTACGATTAGGGCGGTACAATAAACAAGGTATGCTTATCACCGCGGTCACTAATGAGATTCGGGATACAATCCAGCTCATTCAAGCTTATCGAGCAATATAATATAGGCTGGGGTTATATTTTCTGGTTTCAGAAACTTGATTTTTGGACGTAAGCACAATTAACAATTTGAATACCGTAAAGTTCCCAAAGTAACGACTCCCCTAAAGTAGCGATCCCCCCAAAAGTAACGATAAAATTCAGTTCAAATATCTAAAAAGATTTGTGTCCTGTCGAAATAGTGTGTAAGTTGTCTAACGTTTTCGAGGGAAGGCCTTTCATTTTCACTTTACGTTTCACGAATGGTCTTCGCTCGAAACGTTAGACTACTTACACACTATTTTGGAAGTACACCAACCTTTTTAGATATTTGATTTGTATTTCTACACTGCCTACGCACCACAACACGTTTTATGAATGAATGTCGAAAGTAACGATCCCCCAAAAGTAGCAACCCCCCAAAAGTAACAATTTCAAACAAAGGTGGTCACATTGAAACTCCATGTTGTTACGAAATAGAGGTGGAAAATAGCTAAAAGATTTGCGCAGAGAACTGAAGAGCAAACTGGAACTTCTTACCCGCGGATGATAAAATTTAAGACAAGCGGGCATGCAGTTAGGGCAAAAATCATTTTACAATAAAAAAGCAACAGTCTAATAATATTTGCCATAATTTACTTCATAATACGTATTTTTGCCATCCAAGTAACGACCCACAAAAGTAACGATAGAGAAGGCTGCTCAATCCGAAAGTAACGACCCTCGTTACTTTGGGAACTTTACGATGGCTGCTTGCAGAATGGGAATTCACGCACTCTACATTTCAGACGATGCGCAGAAAAAGCGATAGAGCTCTTATCCATCTCGCATTTCGCGTCCGACACACAAACATTTCCTCAAAAATACAACGTCGTACTTTTACCAAGAAAGGAGACTTATCTTGTTAAATGAGACTATTTTTCAGATCAACGCCAATCCGCCAGTACCACGGTTAAACTCGAAAAATACGTACGCTAGGCGTACATGTATCTGCGCCTATTGCCATGGTCGTGCCATGGTCGTCGCCACTTTGATCGGAAGCAGCCGTTTGGAACTTGATTGGCTCCGAAGCTACGCTATTATTACTTACATCACTCATCAGCGCGACTACAATATATCTGCGCGTGCGCAGATACAAAAAATAGTTCTTCAGAAATTTTTTGGGAGACGACCGCCTTGCATACATTCCGTGGGATCCTGTACGTTACTTATATGTGAGAGAGACTTGAGATACATGGAACACAGAGACAAATAATCAGTTGTTGAGGTCAAGTTTCATCGAGCGTAATACGCATGCGTCATTTTGTGTCCCACATTTTCAAACAACAGGGGAAGAATATTAATTGTAAAAATCCTTCCAGGTTAATAAAAGGGCTTTTACCATCAATGGTACGTCGGCCTGGAAACGGGTTGGCGCGGAATCGCCATCAAGAGATTTCGGAAGCATAATCTTTGTAAAACTGTGGCAGTTGGTCGCCCCTGCGCCGACGCCCGCTTAAAAAATAAAGACTAAATAAAGTGATGAAATATAATCGTGATGCTCACATGAGAAATGTGGAGACAGATTATAACTACTACAATGTTGAATCGACATATAATTTGTAAAATATTATAGTAATAGAAGATACCTTTATACATAAACGTCGCCTTGGAAATCAGTAGCATAAGTGTACTGAAGGGTTACCGTTTGAAATAAGTTTAAATAATATTACTGATAAAGTAACATCGATAAAGGCGATTGAAATAAACTTAATTTGACAATAAACAATACAAATTATATTTCGTCGGTAAACATTATATTTCGTCGGTAAACATGATTACACCGTGGAGGCAAAGTGCCCTGGGTACGAGGTTGGCTAATAGGATTTGTTCCGGAGGACAGTACAAATCCTCACTCGGGTTTCGGGTACATTTAATCACTAATTTCCTTCATGTCACGCTTGATCTTGAAACTCAATATTCAAGTTAAAAACAACCAAACAAAAGTTGAAATAACGAATTTTACGAATTTTAGGAATATATAAAACCGGGACCAGTTGCGAAAAATGAAACATCAAGGCCTTCGGCTGGAATTGAACCCGCGTCCCTGCAGTGCTCTGACCACTGAGCTACGAAAGAATTAAGAACCCGTGACTAGACTCTCAGCAACGACCTCCGTATAGCTCAGCAGAGCACTGCACTAGCATCGAAGGGTCGCGGGTTCACTTCCACCCGGAAGGCTGCATGCATGATGTTTTCGAAACTGGTCCCGGTTTGGTCTTAAAATATATATATTCTAACACTCGAAATTTCCCTTCAACATAAATCCTTAGAACATGTAGTTTAATAGAGTGAAATGTAAAATATTGTTGAAAATAGTATGGAAATCATAATATCACAATTGTCACAGTGAACTTCGGTTCGTTTATTGAAAGCCGCAGTCTCAATATTCGCACGCAAGTCTTGTTCTCTTTATATTACAAATCTATATTTACCTATTACATGTCACGTATTCGTTTCGCAAATAATGCAATTTCCGACAATAGTACTTGTAATATACCCAACATATTTTTTAGATATTTTACCTCTTGAGCTTCGTGCGCTTTTAGTTGTTCAACTAAAACTCTTCTTCTACGTTTCTCGCGTTCCTTAATAAAATGACCAACAGACGTAAAATAAAATATAATATTTACATTAAAGAATTTTTTTCTAATCATGAGATTTCTTAAAATGAATACCTTTCTTGCTACAGCGTCTTCATTTAATTTTCTTTTAATCTTTAAAACATAGTCATCACCAGAATTTTTCTAATTAACCAAAATATAATCAGACATTATCTACCTATTAAAGTGCACCTAACCCCAAAAATGATAATGCTTTGTTTGAAAAGGCACTTAAAATGATGAAGAATGGCGCTATAACAAATTAACAATTCTTCGATATCTATTTTCGTTCTCGACCTATTCAGTTATATGTGATATGTTAATGAGGTCAAAGCAGGCAAACAACATTGTGGTAATTCTAAAATTCGTGTATATCTTCAAAGTTATCCAACTGAAATTACTTGAAACTTTGCACGTAGATACACACTACCAAACTAAATAACAAGGTTCAAGTTATGTTATCACCATAGTAGCATATTAGTTTCCATATTTCCCCAAGTTTCTAAAACAAAATAATTTGTTTTCTCTCATTTGCAGAACATGTTGAGATTGGTAGTTCTCGATAACCTTTTCAATATATTTTCCATGATGCAATACTCAAGTTTGAAATGGCAGAAAATGAAGACTTCTGTATGAGAACGGAGAGGTTTGCATGGAAGCTAATCTGTTACTATGGTGACAATATAACTTGAACCATGTTCTTTAGTTTGGTGGTATCTATCATGCACGTGCAAAGTTTCAAGTAATGTCATTGGATAACTTTGAAGATATGTGACAATGTGGTTTGCCTGCTTTGACGTCATCCTGTGCCTCATTAATATATTATATATGCGCCATTCTTCATCATTTCACGTGCCCTTTCAAACAACACAGGACGAAAAGCTAACCTTAAGCTTGCTTTAAGTCCGCTTAAATGTGACCTTCAATCTACTTCAAATTATGCAAATTCGAGCTCAAATTCAGATTTATATTTGGCTGATTAAGTCAGCATTACCCATGCTTTAATATATCTCTTGAAAAGATAGATTAACATGAATATTAATTAAAATTTAAGCACGTTTTTATAGATTTAAGTCACATTTAAAGCGATTTAAAGCAGGTTTAAGGTTAGCTTTTCGTCCTGTGCAAAGCATTATCATTTTGGGGTTAGGTGCACTTTAACCGAGTGCCATGTCTGTACGGAAAAGTACTTTGCGGTAAAGACTGGTCATTACCAAACAACTAAAAAGTTTTTAAAAATTGCGAAAAAATTGAGTAAATGTGTGAAATTTAAAAGAGCCATATAACATATTATATATATAATATATATATAACTTTAGTAACCTCGTTTGATCGGTCTTTACGGCAAAATTATCCTGCCCTTAGTCTTTTTGCACAGAAAGAACGCGGGAAGGATAATTTTGCCGTAAAGACCTTCCGCTCATTTAATAAGTCTTTAATATTGCGTAATTCCACCGGAAACTGCCCTATTCAGTATAAACCACTATTTATCCCAACTGCTGAGCTACGAAAAAGATAATTGCTTTTTCAGGTTTGCCCATGAAAAGATAATTGCTTTTTCAGGTTTGCCCATGACAATGGGCAAACCTGAAAAAGCAATTATCTTTTTCGTAGCTCAGCAGTATGGTAAATTACGACAGTTCTCTATGTTGAGTTATTTTTCAACTCACAACAGCCAACATTTTTGTGTCACTCAATTGCAAGAAAAATATGACACTTTTTGGCGACATAAGTTGCACAAAAAGACCTGTGTATAAAGACTTTTGACAATGATCCAAAATACCGCCTACAACGCGTCTATCTGGTGTTTATTCGCACTTGTTGAGTCGTACAACAACTTCTCAATGAAATAAGCTAAGAAATATTGTAGAACTGATAAGCTGAGACTGGGATTACGTCACAGCAGCTATAAGCCATTCTCAGCTAAGCCATGTTCAGCGATACGATTGGTGGCTGAAAACTGTTTTGATTGAAAACTATAACCAATCAGATTGCTTAAAAGAAATTGTGGATTTGGTTCGTGCGAAAGATGCGAAAATCTGGCATTTCCTTTACGATTTTTAAGATATACATTTTAGAGACTTTTAAGACAATCCATGATTGAGAAGTAGAGAGGTTCTGTTGAAACATACCACAGTTATTGGTTGTAAAGGCATTCTTGGCACTCTGCCATCTAGATTATCTTGCTTTGTTATCTCAAGTTCACTAAAAAAATCAATTATAATCAGTAATGACGTATATTACTTACTACCTATGAAATAAAAAAATTGTTCTTTCATCGAAAGTACGTTTTGATAATTAACTCTTTCCTGTCCGGCTGAAAATATCCATAACTGTTGCGAAAGCTATACATCTTCTGAAAACCCAATAAACCGGCTATTACCAATGCTTTTAAATTTCCCGAACAAGACACATTATGTTAATATAATTTAGCATTAATTATCATAAATTAGGTTGAAAAACTTTCATTTTTCTAGAAAAGCCCATCTTGCACGCCCGCGTAGCATCATGAAAATTCAAAATGCCACCAATAGCAGAGTTTTTTATCAAATCAAATCAAACTTGGCGTGTGCGTGGATCTCATGTGCCTGGCGCTTGTTGATTTTTAATCTTGCGTTACCGCGTGTGCCGTGTTTTCCGAATCACGACTTCGTCAGTCTTGTACGACCCGGTCGGACAGGAAAGATTTAATGAAGAATCCTCTTTTCATTATCAGTCACCGTTGTCTAGATATAAGCATTTGAAATATTAGTATGATGACGTCACAAGATGGAGAGCTTCAACAGAGAAATGTTAAAGCGATACCAACAACGTACAACGGGTTCCGAAAGAGATATGGAAATTACATTTTATGAAATATGAAAGGGGTCTGAAACCAAGTGTGTTTCCATGATAATTATATAACTGTCAGTGGTGAGTACAGAATTTCAATTCTAATATTTATGCAATGGTTTATCTTTGTCGAAGTCATATTTTCTGAAATATCAATACTTTAATATTTTTCTGGTGAAGCTTGTCTATCTTGTGACGTCATCACGCCAAAATGTCAAATGCTTATAACAAGATAACGGCAACTGATAACGAAAAACATTATGTGGGATTCCTCGTTATTCAGAACCTACTTTCAAAAAACGAATAATATAGAAGGACGATATTTTCACTTCCTTTGACCGTTACAGCCTCAATCCTCCACCGTTCGTCCATACTGTCTCACCTTTCAAACCCCATAGGACTTGTAGACGGTAGATTTGTCCTCATGCTTGCTTCAAAAGTATCAATATGATCTTTTACTTCCTATATAAATAAATAAAATATCTAAACAGTTGAATCCAGCACACAATAAATGAATATCACACGCAAATAAAATTTGCTTCACTGCGCATGCGTAATTTCTATCCCACAATTTAAAAACAAGATAAGGGACAACAAGTTGTTAGAATTTTTTCACTTTAATAAAAGGGCTTTTACCATCAATGGTACGTCGGCCTGGAAACGGGTTGGCGCGGAATCGCCATCAAGAGATTTCGGAAGCATAATCTTTGGAAAACTGTGGCAGTTGGTCGCCCCTGCGCCGACGCCCGCTTAAACAACAAAGACTAAACAAAGTGATGAAATATAATAGTGATATCTTAATCTATCTTCAACAAGAATGTATTGGTCGTGCGTTATCGTCGCCACTTTGATCGGAAACAGCCGTTTGAAACTTGATTGGTTCCGAAGTACTTCTGTTACTTACATCACTCATCAGCGCGACTACAATATATCAGCGCGACTACAATATATCTGCGCGTGCGCAGATACAAAAAATAGTTCTTCAGACATTTTCTGGGAAACGACCGCCTTGCAGTTAGCTAATAAATACATTACGTGGGATCCTGTACGATACTTATATGTGAGAGACTTGAGATGCAAACAAATAATCAAGTCTCATCGAGCACGCATGTGTCATTTTGTGTCCCACATTTTTAAAGAACAGAGGAAGAATATTAATTGTAAAAATGCTTCCGATTTAATAAAAGGGCTTTTACCATCAATGGTACGCCGGCCTGGAAACGGGTTGGCGCGGAATCGCCATCAAGAGATTTCGGAAGCATAATCTTTGGAAAACTGTGGCAGTTGGTCGCCCCTGCGCCGACGCCCGTTTAACAATGAAACCAAAAAAATTACGAATTGTAATGTCCTCTATTTAGCCGTGCGCGAAGGCCGAGTGATACTTTGTTTGACAATCGATTTTCCAGGTGGAAAGCGTAATCGTACAATAAAGATAAAAGCCCAGTAACGCGATAATAAGAGACAAGTCTAAAACATGTTTATTAACGTCAACATCTTCAGAGTATTTTGTAAATTTAATGATGTACGTTCGCAACGAAATGTTAACATGTTTTAACCTTTTTTTTACTTGTCTCTTATTATCGCGTTACATTTAAAGTGTATATATACCCTCCACAGTTTTAGCTTTCTGTGTAGAGGACGCCAATATAAGGTGGACGGAAGTCGTTCAACGGCCAACATTTGTTTCATCCACAGAGTAACAAGTGACGCGTATAGCTTGAAAACCTGGTATCCTTTCATCCTATCCTGTGTTACTCATGTAACACTACAAAATCATCATGTCATACCTGTATTTCAACATCTTTTTTTATCTCCTGTTTTGTTTTACTTGATTTCTAAATTAGGGAAAGGGTACGAATAAAGGGTAATATAATAAATGGTAATATAATTTAGAATAATATAATTAAGGTTAATATAATTTATCTAATATTAATCATAAATTATATCATAAATCCTTATCGGTACCGTTAATATCACGATGTAACGTTTTAGTTAATTTGCGTAACATTTCTCACTATACAGTTTAATTCCTTAGCTCACCTAACGATGGTATATAATCGTTTTCATAAAAAACCGCTCCTTCAGAACGAGGAGCGACTTGGGTACACTGTACTGATCTCTAAATAAAGACTGGATCGAGCAACTATTGTTCAGAAAATGAAGCCGGAAGTAAGCTCGTGGCGGCCATCTTGTTGTGACCACGTTATATAGTTTTACTATAGGCGACAGAGACTATCTGTCTCTGATCTTTTAAGATGCTAAAATGAATCAGTTGTCGAATGTTTTCCTGTAATAGAGAACACAAACTACGCCTCCATAATAGTAAATATGAAGCCGGAATTAGCGCGTGTCGGACAATTGGAGTGACCACGGTGGTCACTCCAATATGGCCGCCACGCGCTAATCACGGCTTCATTATTATTGTAATGGAATCGTGGTTTGTGTTCTAAATTACGGAAAAACCTTCGACAACTGATTTATTTTAGCATCTTAAAAGATCAGAGACAGATAGTCTCTGCAACTATATAGCGTGGTCTTTTCCAGATGGCTGCTGCGAAATATACCTGGCTTCATTTTTTCGCGGCATCTAAACAATAGTTGCTCGATCCAGTCTTTATTTAGAGATCAGTGGTACACTCACAGGTCAATGCATAACTCCAAAATCAGATAAATGTAAATAAAAAGTTCATAGTTGGAAATGTAAATGAATTTCGGAATAAATATTAGCTAGTTGAATGTATTAAAATGAACTAGTTACAAAATTTTTTTACAAAATACGAAAAAGAATATACAAATATGTAAGCACACGTACTACGTAAATACTACATTAAACAAAGTTGAAAAGACATCTATTTATAAATGTTCATTTAAACCGATCAGTTCTTACTTTGGGGAGTATATAATCATGTCCTCGTTCTCTGAGCATACGAGTTCTCTTACACGGAAATAGATCATTCAATGGGTTATTCGGGTTTGCTATAATCTTTTTCCACATCTTACGATCCCTATCATCTATTACCTCTGTTATGGTAATATTACGATACAGAGTGGTGTAAAGTAATAAATATACAAACATTATTATAGTCCCAACAGAAGGCCTAAACATCACATAAACTATCCTAATTACCGTACGCAGTCGAGAAAGGTTTTACATAAAGTTTCTAGATGTGTGCAGTTTGAACTTTAAATTGGTTTATATTAAGTCCTTTCACAAACCTTTGACGCAGGAAGCTTAGGAATCTTTACTTGAGTGTCCCTAAATTGTATTCAAATATTTATAACTAATTAAATTTATTTAGATAGAATTCATAAACTAAACATTGAGACGCAAATATTGAAAAAGTGTACAAATAACAATATTTACAAATTAGGACGCAGATCAAACGTGACCGAGTCGAAGGCATATTAAAGTGCCTATCTCACGTTTGGAGATTTTAAATATTCGTAATATTTGTGTCTTCCTGAGAAAAATCATAATATATCTTGTCAGACGAAAATTTCCATCTTCATGGACTTTTTTGCTGTTTAACATCTTCATTCACGTTTTATTTACCCGTTTGGAAGGTTGGGCGAATAGCGGTACTTGGATCGAGGTCTAGGATCTTGAGCTGACTACCAACCCAACCTCCACTCAGTATGGCTTGCACCGATCACACCAATTAATTGGTGGAAGTATTACACTTACCTCCTTGTTCGAAGGAAGGGACGGCGGGAATGTGTGATTTCCTCAGACTCCAGCACTGCGTAAGACTCGACTAGTGCCAGTCTTCCATGGCCGCTGACCCCTCGCTTGCACCATGCGCAGTTCCCTAGCTGTTAACTTTGGTTATTGCATAACCGCATTAAAGTTATCTGATGTGATGTCACAAGAGGCATTTTTGTGGCAAGTAACAAAAGAAAACTGGTTTGGAATGCCTCTTGTGACATCACATCCGGTAACTTTGACAGCGAAAAACTCCATGAAGATGAAATTTTCGGCAGACAATATATATTATGATTTTGCTGAGGAACACACTATGCATGGAGCACCGTAGCCTCCTCCGCAGGCAACTCTGTGTCATCCTAGCTGCAACGTTTTCAGTTTTGCGACTTTTTCAGTCTATAATGTTTTGACCGAGCCAAAAAAATAAATAAGAGCTTATTTATTTCTTTGGCTCGGTCAAAACATTATAGACTGAAAAAGTCGCAAAACTGAAAACGTTGCAGCTAGGATGACACAGAGTTGCCTGCGGAGGAGGCTAGGAGCACTGCTAAGATCTTAAGTGTTGCTTTTACCAAGGGGGAGGAGAACCCGATAAAAAACCCTTCAAAGCACAGGAGCTGAGAACCAACAACTCGACTCACATAAGTCTGTAGCTCGAAAGTCAACACAGGTATACCCAGATGGTTACCCATCCAAGTACTAACCCCATCCAACAGGGCTTAACTTTAAACCTCAGGTGTGAGGGGCAACGCACTTACTACACCCGTACTTCTTCCTTCACATTTGACAGCCAAACAATCTTTATATCTTACTTTAGTTTTTGCATTATTTCATATTGTTTATCGCGGGTCAATCGAGCCTGCAAAAATGAAAATGTTAATTATTGTTCAAGAAAAAACCTAATGTATATCAACATTCTGAACAAACAGGAAAAAGTTAGATGGGATGTGAGACCTTTTCCGAAGATGGCGCCCAGTCGGCTTCGGTCGACCTTCGGCCAAGACCGTGAAAAGAAGATTGGTTACGGTTAACGTTGGACTGTTGGCTTCCGAAGCCGACACTAAGCCGACAGTGATGTACTGGGCGCCATCTTCGGAAAAAGTCCCAAAGAGTCATTCCATCTAATCTCTTCCGAACATAATAATTCTATATGTCAATATTTTACGGTTACCTTTTCTAATCCTCTTTGTCTCAAGTCCTGCTGGTATTTCTTGATCTGCATTTCTTCGTCCTGCCTACAGGTGTAAAAAGATACTATCACCATTTCCATCAAACAACATTTTGTATTTAAGGCCTACTCAAGCCAATTAAGAGTTAAACATGCCAATTATATTACAAGACGCCCGCTAGGCGTTAACTCGGGCTACTTTAGCCTGCGCAGGGAACTATGATGCAATAGGGCATAACTGCTTAGTCAACATTATCCTGACATAGAAAGGAAAATAACATAGAAAGGCTGCCGAAATATAGACTCGGTGCTACCACATAAAGTACCGGATTCAGACCGGCTTATCTGGTTTGTGCAAACCTGGAAAATTTTCCAAAAGATAATCTTTTTTCTCCCCTCATTGAGTTTCCATAAAATACAGTACTTAAACATTATTTAACAACAGTGTGTATGTCAACCCAGGAAAAAGTTATGGTTATTTCCAGAGATATCAATAGAACAAAGAGGTGGTTCAATTTTGGATGTTTTTCAGCCGGACAAGAAAGAGTTATTTTTTGCATTATTGCACCATGTAACATCCAGAATTACAGCGCGTAACATTCACGTCTTAAAATGGTTACAGTACATACTGTATATTATATTCTTTAGATATTGTTTTTAAATATATCTTTTCATTGGTGAAGATTTGATTACAAGTACGACTAGGAGTACGAAATTCGTCGTATTTGGCGCAAATCTTGTGTAGTAGCTACGCCATCTTGTGTTGAGGTGCAATAAAGTCGTAGTAATAGACCATTTGAGGAAAATCTACGTTTTCTCTTCTGTGATTCAATTATTTATCGCCAAGGTGCCTCTTTTGTATTTTTAATTATATTTTCTTAAAAATAATGGGATATACTACCAAAAAAAAACGTGATTTAAGGTCTTTAGATTTTGCTCAAAAATGCCCTCAAAGTGCAGGAAATGCCATTTCAGAGACCCTAAATTCAAAAACGTTCTGGGGGAACATGCCCCCGGACCCCCTAGAAATGCGGTCACAAAATATTACGTGCGTCCCTCCTTTCAAGAAACCCTGGATCCCCGGCCCACTGGAAATTATGATGTCATCAGGGCCCCCCAAACGATATTTTGCCCCGGGCCCCAAAGAACCTCTCGGCGGCCCTGTGCACAGATGCGACTATTCGCCTCTATGGCCTGTTTACCTGTATATGCTATTTTAGCACACTACGTTATCAAATCAAACATAAATAAACTACAATCAGTGACAAAACCCTATGGACACTTCTGTTAAATATATATATATATATATATAACATTTTCAATGTTGAATGCAAAAGTATACCCAACATTCTATGAGAGCTGGGATGGTAACTACACGGTCACATGTAGTACACTGACCAACATTGAAAAGGGGAAGGAGGTCAAACATTTATCTGATTTTCTAGAAAAAAAAGGTCAGGGTTTTTTTAAGGTCATGTCCAAAGAGGTTTTGTCACTGATTGTAGGCTATAGGTATTATATTTGAATGGTCTACACTCATAATAAATATATGGATGATTTACATACTTGGCCTTACAAGCCATTTCCTCTTGCTGTCGTTGTTTTGTTTGATACTTCTCAACTAAAGTTTCAAAATTCACATCAACCTGCCTTGGCACAAGTTTCTTCAGTCTCTGTGAATAGAAATTAAAATATTTCTGTTGTCAAACTGGAAGAAATTCATTTTTTCAACTGAAACAAAGTTTAAAACAAATGTTTAAATATTCTTATTCAATACTCTCATGTTAAAAATTGATTCAACTGTTGACTAATAATTCTTACTTAATTCTCACATGACGTCATCTTACCGTAGATCATATGTAAAACATGAAATGTGTCCAATAAATAACCTTTTTGACAAATTTGCCATTGCTCAGGAGCAATGTAGTTCAATTTACTATAGCAATGTGTTCTCCCAGGTGATCCACAAACATATCTGCATAATATAATCTGCAGGAGATTTTCAGGGATCTGGCACAGGTAAGCTGTAGTCAATCTTTTCATGTATATGTACGTCTACAGCATGCATACCTGACAGTGTACAATTTGCAGGTACAGTATTAATAACATTATGCTGCAGTCAGTCTACATATGTAGTAATATCACGTTAGCGAGTTTTCCCTTTGTCTTAACGGGTTGATTTAATCACTAATACACCCCGATTGAAGTTGTATTAGAACTAATACGACCGCGGCAAACCGTGACGACAGGTAGTATTACACTAATACGACCTAAGGTAGGATGAACCCCAGTAGAATTATCAAATCACACACGAAACATTGCAGTATTACATCATTTTTATTAACCCAACGAAAACACAAATATAAAACGTCCTGCCATCTCGAAGTATGCAAAGACTGCCGCACCCTTTCGGGAAAACTCGCAAACGTGATATTACAAAGTAATATCATGAAATGAGGCGTATTAGCTATTAAACCGCGCCCACTCGATTCGGGTCATTTAGTAAAATTCCCGCCCTCGGGAATTTTACTAAATGACCCTCATCGAGCGGGCGGTTTAATAGCTAATACGCCTCATTTCATGATATTACTTATAATAGTCCTCTGGTAATAAATATTATCAGCAGAATGGAAATGCAGCTGTCTACTGGTACAGTACATATACAGGATTGAGGATTGCACACATATATATGTTATTTACCGGCTGGGAGGTCCGTATGGAGAAATATTTCCCGAGGTCTCAAAAACAGCCCGAGGAAAATATTTCTCAATACGGACCGACCAAAACGGTAAATAATTTATTTATTTTTTCCTTAATATCCTGTCTTGTTTTTTTGGTCGCCATCAGTATTTCTAGTCAGTTGACAAAAAAGGAAAGTCTGTGCTTTTACCTTCGTCAAAGAAAGTTGAGAGTTTATAAGTCCTTTTCGGATAAAAAAACTCATATGTGTCTTTCAATATAGTTCAATCTCATTTGAGTTCATTTTCAAATGTTTTTAGAATATTTTATACGGGCTTATAAAACGCATTTAAAACTGAAATTATGTCACTCGTTAGCTCTCGTCTGCTCGTTATGTCGCTCGTTAGGACCGCTCGTTAGCCAATCAGAAAGCAGGATTTAGTAGGATACGGACCGGAAAAAAATAAACTGTATTACTAACAGTAGAAATACAAATAAAATATTAAAAAGGTTGGTGTACTGCCGAAATAGCGTGTAAGTTGTCTAACGTTTCGAGCAAAGGCCCTTCATCAGAGAGTGAAACGTAAAGTGAAATAAAAATTGAGTGAAACTTTTATAGAATAAATAATAATATGTAAAATAATAAGAGAAACAATAATAATGAGATGTAAAAATAGGAAAGTCATTTGCGGGATGCTAAACTATATTATTTTTTCTTGTATCGTGAGCGGGCGGAATCCTAGCCTTTGCGGAATTTTACGATATTTTGACCACGGTAACGGAATCCTAAATACTAAAAAATTTTATCGTGATTTTTTGCTTCGTTATTAACTGGAAAATGGAAAACTAATACAGAATTTGATTCAACTAAGCTGGAAATAACTATATTATACAAAACTAAAGTATTTTGGTTTGTTTTTCTTTCCTTATCCAAATAATGAAGTTTTACCGAACTAAAGTAACTCAAGTCATTTTACCTTGTATAATAAAAAAATTAATATGTTATTTACCGCGGTTTTTAGTCGGTCCGGATAGAGAAATATTTGCCCTCGGTCTCAAAAACGTCTTTGGGCCTGCGGCCTCGGGCAAATATTTCTCTATCCGGAACTCCCAGCCGGTAAATAACATATATGTCTTATAGCACTTAGAATACAAGGTACTGTATAACTCATTCATTGGTATAATTATTAATGTATAGCTATGATTTTCATACCTCTTTATGCATCACACTATCAATACTATCAAGTTTTACTGGGGCACTTGGCCGCATTGTTTCCATAGCAGTTCCTGTAAGATTCTTCTTAGCTTTTCTTCCAAGGGCAATAAATAACTGATAAAGCAACTTAGTTGCAGCTCCATGATTTTCATTCATGATTGTACTTGCCTGTTGAAATACAATATTATAATAATAATAATATAATAAAAGTCTTTATTGAAATAGACAGCACAACATACGTGCGAGTTTACAGGAATATCATGCAATGTAGATTATAGCTTATTCTTAAACAAAATTAAAAAGACATCTATTTACAAAGACGCGTTTAAAACGCTCTGTACATACACATGGTAAGATAAAATTGTGACCACGATCGCGTAACATTCTAGTACGTTCTGGGGGAAGTTCATAGAGACAATGATTAGGGTTTACAATGATCGATTTCCAAAGTTTCATGTCCCTGTCCTTAATTACATCGTTTATGGATATAGATCTTGTTGTATATCCAAATCTAGCTGCACGTTTGAGAAATTTGTCAATTCGGCTTAAGTATTTACTTTCATGGGCACAAGCCCATACCTCAATGGCGTACAGAAATAGAGACATGATCAGACTATCAAATAAAACAGTAAGATCATACTGAGAAAATCCATAAAATTTACAAACTCTAAGAATGTACATGCGCGAACTAGCTTTTTGAAGAAGCAAGTCAATATATGAATCCCAGTTACAGGGATTTTCATTGAAGGTAACACCTAATAATTTGAGTTCGTTTTTCCTCTCAATTGTTGTAATTGCACATCCGGTAGAGATTTACTATAGTCTTTCCTCTCACTACCATCTCCCACGTTTTACTGAGATTAAGAGTCATGCGATTATCTCTTGACCATTCCTCAATATTCTCAACTTCTGATTGAGAGGGATCAGAGTCATTTACTTTTACTGGTACACTTAACGTTATATCATCAGCAAATTTTATCATCAAGTTTCTATCCGCATTTACTGCCCTAATATCATTTACCATTATACTGAACAACACTGGACCAAGAACTGAGCCTTGTAGGACACCTCTGTTTATATCGACAAATTCTGTAACTAACGCCGTCTATGGTGACTCTTTGTTTTCTGTTTTCAAGAAAACTAATGATCCAATTGATAACATAAGGATTGATACTCAGGGCCTTCAATTTATCACTCACTATTCGATGTAAAACAGTGTCAAACGCTTTGCTGAAGTCAAAAGAAAAGACTCGAACAAAAGTTGCATCTCTTTCGAGCCAGTTCAACCAGGTATGGTAACATTTTATAAGGGCCATAGTAGAATTTTGACCCTGTTTATAAGCAAATTGATCAGATCGAATTGATGATTTCAGGGCGGCAGACAGTTCCTCTTTATATACAAGCCTTTCAAAAATTCTCATTATAATGTTACTAAGAGATATTGGTCTTACAGTAATTGATTAGATGTTTCCAATGGAACTTCTTTAGGAACAGGTACCATTAGCTAGTTTCCATAGTAACGGGACTGTCTGTTTCAATCGAACAATTGAAAATCTTGGTAATCACAGGAGCAAGATGGTGGGCATAATCTTTCCAAAACCAATGAGGTAGATTGTCAGGACCTGGAGCTGTGCGTTTTTGACGAGACAATAAAATTCTCACAGAATATTCATCAAGCATGGGAACTCTAGTTCCATCTGGAATCGTTAAACGCTCAGGAGCTATATAATCCGGATCAGTGTTAATGATTTCTGAACTAATTATTGCGCTAACTCGAATATCTTGGCTTTTCCTGCCAGTTATCTTATTTGTAGTATCCCACCATCCTTTTGATCCTCTATTGTGTTTTCTAGTTTCATTGTGGACGGCTCTGACCTGATTGGCACGTATGAGCTTGTTTATTCTTTCTTGAAGGATAGTCGTTTCACTGGAATTTAACTTATGTTTGTTTCTAATATTACACAAATGCTTGACTAAGGGGGACATATAAGGAGGATCACGTGATGACATTTTGACTTTAATAACTGGGAAGCATTCATTGAAGATATTCCCCAGAGAATCTGTCAGCAATCGAACACTCTCACAAGGGTTCTTGGAGACAAGAAACCTTTTCCAATCACAAGCATCCATTTTTTTTCCATGCTGTATTTCCGGTGAGCACGAACGTCTCTGAAACATACAAATTTTCTAATCGGTTTAACAGTAACACGAGGCAAAATCAGCACACCCAAGTGGTCAGAACGAACCAAACTTTTAAACACCGTTGGTGTTTTCCATAAGAACGGACAATTTGACAGAAACACATCCAAGATTCGCTGGCCTCGAGTTGCAGATTTTATCATTTGCTGTAAAGAATGATGGATAATAAGGTCTTTGATGTTGAGTCGATTTATGTCACGAGCAATGATGATCTTTGCATTTGGGTCAGAGATTTGAATTTGTTCACAAGTATTAGACATATAATCAAGTAGATCCATTTCATCATAAACAGGATTTGGGGGATGATAGACAGCAGCTATATAGTATTCTGAATTTGGAGTAATAACCTTGCACCATAGACATTCAAGATCATTGCCAAATTTGTATATTTTAATTTTCCAGTCACTTCTGCAAATTATAGCAACACCCCCGCCACTTCTTGAGTCACGTCGATCTTTTCTGATAAAAACAAAGTCCCCAGGACATACCAAATGTGAAGGGACCTTGCTGTTTAGCCATGTTTCTGAAATGAGGCAAATGTCAATCTTGTTTGAATGGAGATCTGTATACAGGGCAGCAGTAGCATCAGGTTTAACTAGGGAGCGTGCGTTGATGACCATGCATTTTGGAATAATTTTGGGAGAGGTAGGATCAGGTTTAATAGATAATTTAACTGGAATAATTGACGGACACCAACCGCTATAATTGATTATCTTTCTCTTTTCTTGAGGTCCACGAGAGCCTGACGAATTCGTAATGACTGAAGAAATAGAATAAGCCGAAACTTTACGTCTTTCTCTTACTTTCCAACCAGCTCTATAATTGATCAATACTGTACAGTAATGTTTGGAAGAAATATTCTTAAGATCATGTAAATCCATGTAGTTATACGTCAGTATAAGTCAGGTAAATCCTAGTTTCATTTTTAGGGATTATTGCTGTGCAACACTCAATTAATCCACAAACCATTCAATGATTATATACCTGCAATCTGACATCTTTGAAATTTATAGTCTAATTACCATTAATGTGTTACATGATCTTACATTGTCTAAGGTCAGAACAGAATCTGCTAAAAGTAAAGTCATTTTGGGTGATCTGTTTGAATCGGACAATATTTGGGCAGACAACGCGAGCGGCCATTGGCGATTTGTGATCTGACGAACTACATAAACAGGTTTTTACGAAGGGTATACACGTTTGCGTAATATAATAGGCACGTATGTTATGTATTTAGACTCGCTAATTCCAGAATTGTTTTCAGAATTGAAGGGTTAAATATTGATCGAGATAACGTTCAAAATCTACGTGGGATTTTTATCTGCAGAAACTACAATAAATACAGGGCGTGCGCGGTCTGGGCCCTGGGGACCATGGCTGGGGAAACGAAACTCTAGGGGGGGGGGGGGGGGGCTAGAAAAGGCGGGCGAGCTGTTATTGCGGAACGTATTTCTAGTTATAAGTAATTAAATTTGATTAATTATAAATGGGTTTATGAACTAAAAATAATTAATATCATGCAAAGTAAGCGTATTGGTGGTCATGGGGTCCCTTGTGGCCCTATAAGTGCACAATAGATAGGGTCTAAGTGCAATGAGTCCCTTATGTCAATGCAAAGCTCGTGGCATCTGACGGGCGTACTCGCGTGCTGTTCGTCGTACACGATACTTTGTTGGACATTAACTTCGCTGCTCGAAGATATACACTGTTTCATGTGTTCAAACGCCAACGGGTTTATGTCTAAAGCCTACAAGCGTTAGATGCTTCTGCAAAGCCTTCCACGACTTTTTCGGCACAGATAAATTGCAAAATCCTGCCTTGAGTCCAGAAAATGTGTCTCAGGTTACAATTGCTGCTACACCGGATGTGTCCCGGGGTCTAATTGTTGCTGCACTTCGCGTGTTTCAGGTTCCAATTGCTGCTGCGCCTGTCCTGCATTAGGTTAAAATTGCCACCACACCTGATATGTTGTCTCGGGGTGCCAATTGCCACAACACCTGACCAATTGCTATGCCACACCTGATGTGTCTCAAATTACAATCGCTGCTACGTCGGATGTGTCCCGGGGTCTAATTGCTGATGCTGCACTTCGCGTGTTTCAGGTTCCAATTGCTGTTGAGCCTGTCCTGTGCCACCACACCTGATGCGTCTCGGGGTTCCAATTGCCACAACCGTCGCATCGTATGTATATCTCACGTTGCACTCGCTGCTGATGTGTCTCGGATTATAATTGCCGATGCACCTCCTGTGTCTCAGGTGCATTTGCTGCGACACCTCAATTGTCTCAGATTACAATTGCCAGCGCCTGATGTGTCTCAAATGACAAAGGCTGCTGCCCCGATGTGTTTCCCGCGCAGTTCGAGGCGCGATCTGGTGGATATCTGTTTTCTCCGGCGTCTCCTTCATTTCTCTCTCGGTCGTCCCCTTCCGGATTGGGCGGTGTCGTCCGATGCGTTGGGGACGCTTGGCTGTGGCGCCATGTGGCAGCATCAGTGGTTTTCACTCAAGGTCCTTCCTCTCTCGTACAGTATCTATCGCTTTCATGGAGCTGGTACCCGTCGGCGGAGTGGCTCACATTTCAGGTGCGGCCACAGGGAGCCCAGCTCTGACGCCTGTAATATGTTTCTCTGTTTTATTCTATATTATGGAAATTCTGATGTTGTATATTTAATGAAGATGAGCGGCGCTTATGAGACCGCGGCACTTATGAGACCGCGGCGCTTATGTGAATAGTGCACGCGCGGTAATTTGAAACTCGAAACAGCTGTTACTGGGTGCTACGTCTGAAAGCTGACGCGTATTCACGTGGCACCCAGTGAGTGATAGCTGTTTCGAGTTTCAAATTACCGCGCGTACACTAGTCACATAAACGCCGCGGTCTCATAAGCGCCGCTCATCTTCATTAAACATACAACATCAGAATTTCCATAATATAGAATAAAATATAGAAACAGATAAACACATTACAGGCGTCAGAGTTGGGCTCCCTGTGGTGCGGCCTGGTCTCTTTTACGCGTCCTGTTGCTTGGTAGCAAAATGGTGTTGGTCAACACTCTCAACGCCTGTACGTCTCGGACGTCCGAGCTACACTTTATCTCGCAGCTTTCGGTTGCAGGAATACTGCTGCTCGACCACGAGAGGTTCTGGACGGTTTGCTGTGCAGCTTTTTGGTTACTTCGGGTCAGTGAGTTCGCTTGTTCGGACAACTTCGTCGCATCTCGTAACTTCTGCCCCGCAGATATTGTCTTCAGGCCTCTGGTCACTCATGGCTATTCTTGAAGATATCGTTGTCGTAGACTGCCCCATTCCGTCGAGTTTATAGTACTTTCAGGCCAGATCCTTTTCGCGTGATCTCCACCTCCGGGGTTGATCACCGCTGTCTCTTTTCATCGTCATTAGCTGGCCTCGGTCTATTCTATCCCAGAGAGGTGTTAGGTAACTTTTCTCGTCTTGGCTGGCTTACCGCATCACCTCAGTAACACACTTGGTCGTTGGTCCAACGATGCCTCATTTCTATATTCATACTCCTCCACCCGTATTACTGTCCATCCTGCAGGTGCTCTTGAGTTGGGGTCGAATCCCTTCTCCACATAGCTGGAGGATGTCGTTGGAGAGGGTAATTCTCAGCAACATTGTAACAAGTTAGTTGGGGAGTTTAGGCTCGCCTGGGGCTGCTTTACCTACGAGACCACTCCCGTCTTGGTGGATTAGCGTAAACCCTCTCCAACAGAGCTACAGTACACTCTCCAAAGAATGAATTGGTTCAGGTTGCTGGGCTCAATTAGGTGCGGATCCGTACAGTGTATGGTCAGGAATCGCAGGGCTAGGGGCGCTATCCCAGACTGACTTGCATGAATGTTAAATGGATTTATGAAATAAAAATAATGAACATAATGCAAAGTAAGCATGTTGGTGGTCTTGGGGCCCCTAAGTCTAACTGCACCGAGTCCCTTATATGTCAATGCAAAGCTTGTGGCATCTGACGGTTCTCCACTTCAGGACGTACTTGCGTGCTACACGATACTTCGTTCCCTCCCACCCAACCCTCATCTAACAGGTAATAGCACATTGTTTGGAAACAGTATTGTGCTCCCTTGCTTCGTACTGGTCTCTCAGGGAAAGTATATTGTGCTACTGTTACTTTGCTTTTGCACAGTGGTTGGGGGACTGTATATTTGTGCTACTTTGCTTTCATACAGGCATACTATATTTGTGCTTCGGACCCTGCTGTTGCACAGTCATGTGGGGGATCATCCTGCTCAGCTGTTGCCTGCTGGCTAGCTGCTAGTGTTTGTCCGTACTGTGTAACATTGCTTATCGTACAGGCGTTGGGGGTCTGTATTTGTGCTCCTCTGCTGTTGCACAGTCATGTGGGGGGTCATCTGGGTCTGTACTGTGCAACATTGCTTATCATACAGGCACTGGGGGTCGGTATTTGTGCTCCCCTGCTGTTGCACAGTCATGTGGGAGGTGCTAGCGCTTGTGGGTTGGGTCCGTACTGTGCAACGTTGCTTATTGTACAGTCGTTGGGGGACTGTACTTGTGCTCCCCTGCTGTTGCATAGTCATGTGGGGGGTCATCCAGTTCAGCTGTTGCCTGCTGGCAAGCTAGCTACTAGTGCTTGTGCAGGTCCATATACTGTGCAATGTTGCTTATCGTACAGTCATTGGGGGACTGTATTTGTGCTACTTTGTTTTTGTAGTTGTTGGGGATGGTATGTGGGCTATGTTTTTGCTTGCATATTGTCGGCAGCTGTCAAATTTGCTTTTGTCATTATATTGTTTGTTGTACACGCATGCTTGGGGACCAACATGTCATGCTATTTCGCTAGTTTTCTGGGATTGGCTCTGCCACCGTTATTGGGTCATGTGGTGCCCGGAAGAAAGGA
The DNA here is from genome assembly GCA_035772405.1 of Chrysogorgia sp. JL179-B06. Taxonomy (NCBI): domain Eukaryota; kingdom Metazoa; phylum Cnidaria; class Anthozoa; order Scleralcyonacea; family Chrysogorgiidae; genus Chrysogorgia; species Chrysogorgia sp. JL179-B06. Next base: position 7,280,278 of record JAYKKM010000391.1, read on the forward strand.
TATGGACCTGCCTGGTAGTTGCCTTCTGCGCTTACGATTCATCTGGTCTGCTGCCCAGCTATTATGCATGTGTTTACTGTGTATCAGTAGTGTACAATCATGCCGGCAACTATTTTAATGTTAGTGTGTGTACAATTGCACCAATACATCAACTGGTCTACTCCCTGGCTATTCTGGGTGACTTAATTTGTGTTTGTCTCCTGTTCTGCTGCATGTGTTTTCTATGTATAAATTAATATTAGTGTACAATTGTGCCAGTACATCTGGTCTGCTGCTTAGTTACTCCGGGTGATATTTTAATGTTAGTGTATGTACAATCGCGCCAGTAGATCTGGTCTGCTCCCTGGCTATTCTGAGTGATAACTTAATTTGTGTTTGTCTCCAGCTGTTCTGCTGCATGTGTTTACTGTGTGCAATCTCATTTGTTGTCCCATCAACTTGGCATTGTATGTGCTGTGCATGTTCGCAGCTTTATTCTCTTCACAGCAATGCTCTTAAGCAATCAATAGGAAATGTCCCAATCATCTCCATCCGTTAGCTTGCGGATGTTGATCCTTTTTATGCTGGTTTGGGATCAAGCCTCAAGGTCTAGCCTTGTTTGGTTCCCTGCATGCATTGTTTAGGCTGTAAGGCAGTAGTAGGCGTAATTGGTTATTATGTGCAGTGGCGTGCTGGCAGGGGGGCCGCGGCCACCCTGTGAAGATTTTTAGAGGGTGCCAAAAACGGCATGTAATTACGCAAAAACGTATTTCAGAATTTGGAGAGAGAAACAAATTACTAGTTAAAACAAGGTTTTTGGATTGTATAAATGTCTCGGAGACAATGAACTCTCTCTTCAGCATTCAGAGCGGCCGAGGACCGAGTCGTTGATGGCTTTTTATCGACTGAGATATTTGAAGATGCGGGACGCAAAATTCAAAAAATTTCTACCCGGCCCCACCTAAAAATGTGTCATCACTAACCTATTTTGCACCCCCCCCCCCCCCCCCACCCCCCCGTCCAAACAAACAGTGGCATAAGCCAATGGTCCACAATATCGTTCATGTGAAAAGTTGAAATCCGTTGAGAAAGTTGTGGAGGGATGTTTGTTTCATGATCAAGTGAGTTGACATGTAATGCGATTAACAAATTAATCGCAGAAAGATGTGCAATTTTCTTCACTTTTTTTCATCATTGCACTTCCGTTTGAAAGAACGTCGACTGTCCCACTTACCACCTTTTCACGGTCATTTTAATATCGATATGACACTTTTAATTTTCTGAAAACTCGCCTCAAAATGTACTAAAATAGTGTTTCAGAGACCCTAGGAATCCAAAATTTTCCAGGGAGCATGCCCCCTGACCCCCCTTACAATACTTGTGCCGCTTCGATCTAATCATGCACAAACCTGGCTACGCCACTCAAACCAAATCCTAGTGACGCTCTGACGATAGGGCGCCTACTGATAGAAATTCTATTGACAACCTGCAATATCAATGTTATATGCTTACCACATTTGTATCATAAGGAATTTCTAAAAGCTTCATTACAGACTCAATTCTTGTAAAATTGTTAAGTTTTGAATCAGATGTTCTGAAAACAGTTAATAAATTAACGTTAATAAGGAAACAATATACAGTCAAACCTGTATTAAGTGGCCACTCTCAGGGAATTGCTTTTTGGCTGCTTAATACATGTGGCTACATAATAGAGGGGGGTATACCAATAATGGGACTTGGGTGCTGTCAAACTTCATTTTATTTAATTATATATAAATCATAACTTGCAGTAACAAGTAGATTAAGTTTTTAAAAACCCAACAAGTATATATTAGATAACAAAACATTTTCAAAAACCAACACAAACAAAGGAGCAATAAAACAAAATAATAACAATTGAATTATTTGAGAAAAATTCAAAAAAATAATACAACATATCCTATCCATGTATTGTAGTGATACCTAGTGCATAAAATAGTCCTACATTACTTCTGTCACTTCAGTGCACTGAGTTTTAATGCACAAAGCAAGTCATTTGGTCATTTGTCTTTGAAATCAATAAAACTAGCTGGTTCCCATGCAGTAAAAATAGTGCCAAGGATAATTTAAGCTGGTCATTTCAGGCAAAAAACAATGCAAAAAAAACAATGCAAAAAAACAATGCTTCCAGCAGTAAGCACAATTAACGTTGCAACATACTGATGTTGCACTTCTCTTTTTTGCTGATAAATGTTGAGGGTGTCTAACATTGTAGATACACAGTATACATTTTTATTATTAGTTATAGTAGCTGGTTTATTGTCATACACAACTGTTCATTTACATGTACTGTACGTACTGTATGCTGTACAATAATATATTATTATTAATATAAATTAAATTATTATTATTGATCACTTTTATTGCTATTTATTTATCAGTTTTAGATAACCCAAAGGCAAAACCCATTATCATTATATGTTCAATTCACGTAGGCTAGAGCCTATAATATTTTGTTTGAAATATTCAACAATTGTAGCACCTTTAACACTAACCTGGTTTTAGAAAATGATGAAAAATCATCTTGCAATCCATATTTGAACAAAATCTCGCCAAATAAGTAGCCACTAGCAAAAGGTTTCGATACATTTTCCTTTTCTGCAATAAATGGTGATCCAAATTACAACCAAAAGTTAAAGATACAATAACATAGGCAGCGACACTGAGAAAATAAATTATTGTCATTCAGTAAACTTTCAGCCAATTCAGTTATTGAGGGGATCTTACCAATATAAATACTGAGTTCGACATCGTCGTTTAGCCAGCGACAAAGAATTTCAGTCATAATGCAAATGATTCAGTTACGGGTTATCAGATTAAATGTATAAATTCACAGCGAAGAAGTGCGAAAATGAGAAGAAATCATATCCCGCCATGATGTGTTGCCTTAGCAACGCTTTGTAAGCAACTTTCTCTGAAGGGACTGGGCACTAAGATCATAAAGTAGCTAATTATGCAATAGCGGAAGTTGCCAAAAATACCAAAACAAATATTTGGGAAACGATTTGCCACGGGCGTAGAGGGAGGCTGAATCCGCGGTACTACAGCGGTTTAACCCAAAATGTTGCTGAATATTAAATTACGCTCGCCACAATCACAACCTCTGAGGGTTTGAAAAGGAGGTTAATATTATTGTTAGGGTTATCAATTATTATTAGCCATTAGGTGATTAGGGTTAGTATTAGAGTTATTATTACGGTTGGTTAGTATTAGGGTTAGTGTTAGTTCTGTTAGTAGGGTTAATAGTATTAGGGTTAGTATTACTATTAGTGTTATTATTAGGGAATTAGTATTAGGGTTAGAAAACTCGTTAGGCGTGGGGTTAGGGTTAGGATCTTTGTTGTTTTGGGGTTGGTTACAATCCAATAATTTACTGCTAACAATTCTTTAACAATTCCGGTAGTTTGTATATGGCTTACAACGTGAGGAACGGCTGCTCCTAGAGGATGTGATTTAATATTTTCAACATTTTTGTGTTAAACCGCTGTAGTACCGCGGATTCGGCCTCCCTCTACGCCCGTGGCAAATCGCTTCCCCAAATATTTGGGTAATTGTTGGCCGATGATTTTGTATTTGTTATACTGTTGTATTGGTTAATGCGTGGATGTTTATTAGCATAAGCTGATGATATAAGTGTGCTGAATCACTTTGTATTTGTCATTATTATAACGTCATGTTCATATTTGAGCGGCTCATGACATGTCTTATGTCAGTTGTGAACTCCATTTGGACCTGGCTAGGGTTCGAAACGCAAGGGAAGAAGTTAGAAAGGATTGAGAGACATTTGTTAAGCTCGTGTGGACGTTTTTACCAGGCAAAGTTCATTGCAGTTGAATCAAACGTTTCTATAAGAACCGTTATTTTCAATCCTGATTTGTCCAACCGACCTCCTCTGGTCCTTCTTCATGGTCTGGATTCCGGCTTGTGTTCGTGGCTTCTGAATATAACAAGACTCAGCAAGAACTACACAGTTTATGTAATCGATCTACCTGGGTTTGGACGCAGTTCTAAACCAAAGTTTTCTTCAAACCTGGAAGAAATCGAAAGAAAATATGTTCGATGGATAGAACTATGGCGGCAACAGCTTGGGATTGACAATTTTTTCTTACTTGGTCACGATTTTGGTGGTTATTTAGCAACTCTTTACACTCTAACACACCCATGGCGAGTCTGCCACCTGATCTTATATGATCCCTGGGGATTCCCAATACTTCCATTTGGGATATCTGATCGAAGTCCAAGCAAACCATCCACTCTTGATGTATTTCCAAACTGGATTTCCAAACTCGATTATCTTTTCCATTCGCTGCGTCCCTTGTCCTTTCCCTGCAGGCTTGTGTGGCTTTATTATCTGCATATTCTCTCAGTTACCACAATGGTTCGACATCCTGTTCAGTATCTTAAAGGTTTCTTCAATAAAAAGCAAGACCTCTTTGGTGAATATCAACGCTTGTGCAAACAGGCCGAGAATACGTCTGGGAAGAGTGCTTATGACAAGCTAAGTGTGTTAAATATGTGGGCAAGAAATCCACTCATAAACAGGGTCAACTCATTAGACAATCGTATATCTGTAACATTTATCTTTGGCTCAAAATCATGGTTTGATCACAGAACGGCTTATGAAATGAAATGTTCAAAATCCAACCAAGAGTCTGTCAGTGTTCATATTATTGAAGGCGAAGACAACCAAGCCATCCATCTTGGAAAACCAAGAGCATTTGAATCAATAATTTTACATAAATTAGAATCATACGAAGAAGATAATGACGAGGGATGGATTGAAGATGACTGGATTCAGTGCTGTAATCATTCAGGGGAAGAAGAATATCTTTGAGAATTAGACAATCACAAGCAGCAGCAACAATTTGATTGAAAAACTCTAATGAACGTATTAAAAATTGAATACACAGAAAGTAAACAGTTTGTCTTTGTTCCGAGATATAGATGTAGAAAACCGACATCAGATGTTGAAAATGTCCCCGAAATGTACATATAGCACATAACTACCTAACAAAACTCATAAAAGAACAGAAAAAACGCTTACAGTAAAATATTGTTTGTAATATTAGTGTCAAACGATGTGTGATTACAATTGATTTGTTGAACATTTATGTCAGCTTATTGAATTATTAATTGGAATGTTTGTCTTATATTATTAATTAGAAGATTTGAATGTTTGTCTTATATTATTAAATGCCAATCCGAAAAATTGCTTGGTGTTTTAATATATTGCTTCTTCATTTATTTCGGTGTTTGGTTCTAATATCTTCAACATATCTCACGAGAGCCTCATTAATTTGATTTGTTGTGCCGCTTTAATAAGCCCAATTATGCTAATATTGTTTCAACGCAGCGATTGCAACGATCGCCGACTCGTTGCGATCCTTGCATTCATATAGAAATCGGGCTTCGATCGCAGAGATAGAAATTTTGATCGCAATGATCGCCAGGTTTATGGTTTCCAATCGCAAGGCTCGCGATGATCGCAGAACTCTTTATTTCTGCGATCGTTGCGATCATTGCGATCATATGGAAACCGGGCTTAATGCAATATGTTATATGTAAGAGAATTATTCAAAGGTAATTACCTATAAAAATAGTTTTTACGAAAAAACTCTTAGTATTGCTACCGCGCGTATTATTCTGAGCAACAGCATTCGTCAATTAATAAAGTCAAAGTAAGTGCAGATCAATAGATCAAGAATATATAACTTTGGTTTGTCCTTTCCGTCAACAACGTCGTGTGTACTGTGTAGAACAAGGACGATATACAGTAACATGAAATAGGGAAATATCAAATAAGAGAACTTCATTCAGATGGACCCTTGCTTTGTGCCGACTAGCTTTACAAGGACGATAAAACGTATTACAGTAATTTCTTTTGTTTTGAAAGAAAAATAATTATTTTGTAAACACACGTCGCTGCTTTCAATGAGTAATGTAGATTAGCTGGTATGGAAAGCTCATGTCAGCGTCTATATATTATATTGCGCGGAGTTCTGTGCAATTTTGGAGTGTTGAGTGAACCCGAGTAATCCTGAGGTTATTTTGTGTGGATTTAATTAAGGCAAAGTGGCGTATCGAAGGCATTGAGCGCAATTGTTTCTGTGTTTTTAATGAGAACTGAACGACAAATGTAGGCTGCCAATGGCTATATATAACAAAATATTGAAATTATTGGATATGACTCAGTTAATCTGTTTATAATGACACCCTCACAGTTGTTGACAGGCGTATGGACATGGTTTCGAGTTCACTGATCCTTTGAGTCTTTGACGAGTATGAAACATTAGTACAGTATATGAAGCTCATACATAGATGGTATTATATGTCAGGTAGTTTCTCGATACTTAATACATTGTTTTTATTGTTGTGTTAGACTTGCTCCAAGTCTGCTTCTTGGTGCATGTTTCGAGACGGGTTTATGTTTATTTGAGACGGGGGAGAGAGAAAACGAGCGAGCGAGAGAAAACCCGCGGGAGAGAAAACCCGCTCGAAACAAACCCGTCTCGAAACACCAAGAGGCAAACAAATGGAGGTTGTACACGAGTGCAGAGACACAAAACAGAAATCCAAAACCTGGTTTCGAATTTCTGATGACACGAGGCAGAGAGAGACAAAACAGAAATCTAATGCTGTTTCGGATTGTTGATCGATGACACGAGAAATGACATTAACATCTGCGTTCACCTTTTACTTACCATTTTGGATGTTGGTGCAAGCCGTAGCCCACCCAGTGAGGGGGCCTGGAGCGAATAACGGTACTTGGATCCAGGTTAAGATCAATCTCGTTCCCAGAGCCTTCGCCGCGAACGAGATTGGGTTAAGATCCATCCATCCAGGATCTTGAACTGATCACCAGCCCCTACCCCCTCTTGGTATAGCTTGCACCGGTCACACCAATAAATTGGTGGAAAGTAATTAATTATATTCTTGAGTAAAGGGAGGGAAGGTGGGAGCGCTATTTTCCTCGGACTCCAACAATCTCGTGTCCGACTCCTACCTTGTCGGCACAACAATGATGTTACTCAACCGGTCCATTCTCCCTTGACTGTGCCCTCGGTCTTGCACCACGCGCGGTTACCTAGCTGTTAACCTTGGTTATTGCATAACCTCACATATCAGTGGCGTAACTACTATGGGCTCAGACCGGGCGAGCCCGGGGGCCCCAACCCTAAATGGGGGCCCCCAGGCAGCTAGGCTATCATCCCATCTAATACTGAGAAACGAAAAACGCACGCACGTACGTAAGAACAAAATATCCATGTGGTAGTGTGATACAAACATTTTTGTAAAATGTTACATGTTATATGTGGTTTTCTGACCATCAGAATTCTGTAAAATCTTCCCCCAAAGTGCATGAAATGGCATTTCAGAGACTCTAGATTTCAAAATTTTCTGGGGGGAACGCCCCCAGACCCCAATCGAGGTCGAGGTCTCGCGCTTTCGGCACTCGCCCTGGGGGGCCCACACAAACTTTCGCCCAGGGGCCCCCTGGGCCAACGTTACGCCACTGAGACAAATACGATAGTCGTCTCCGGCGCAGAATTTATCAATTATCTAAACATATTAAACACATTATTGTAATTTTATATAGATATATTGAGCAATTAAGCCATAGATCGGAATGGGAGACTCATCTGATTTAAATCTGAAACCCACAGTACACGCGAAAACTGGTACATTTGACAGTGATTGTTTTAGCTGCGCGCAGTCCTTTGGAAGACTGGGACTGCGCGCAGGCTAAGCAATAACTGGCTGACTGCCAAAAACAAAAAGTGGAATTGAAGCCAAAGATGGCCCTTGACAGAGAACAGCCAAAAATCCAACTCGCACATGTCGCCTCGTGCATCTATTATATTCGCCATCCTGGCATGTTCCCCTGGTACAAAAATTATTCGTTCATGCTTCGGAAAACGAAAGAAAGCAATATCTTTACTTCGTTTCTTGTTGTTTGAACAATTCGGAACAGAGCGACTTCTTTTGTCTTCAGTTTGTAAGATTAATTATTAAATGACTTTTTTGTTTACTTCCCAGTGAAGCCAAAGATGGCTGCGTCACAGCTGCTGGACATGGATTTGCAGGGGAATGTCAATCAATAAAAAACGAGCATATGTAGCTTGAATTATAATAAACAAGATTATATGTTAATTGATACGCTACCCGCTTCGGTTATTTGAATTTTTCGACAAATCTCAACTCATTGACCGTTGGTTTATTATACATAATAGCATATAAATAGCGCTTATACGAAGTATTAATTTATTTGGGCGAATAACGACATAACCTTTGGAACTTGTCAAAATTGCCGTCCGCCATTAATTTGCTGAGATCTTGTGTTAAAGTTTGTAATAATAACCTAATAATGGCTTGGTGTGAGAGTAAGCCATCTGATTGGCTAACATTTGGGTTAGGATTAAGGTTAGGATTAGTTAGGATTAAGGTTACAGTTATTTAGGGTTAGCCAATCAGATGGCTCGCTCGTACACATTCAACCTCGTTCCCAGGGCCTTTTCCCTTTTTGAAATTGGGAGGGCGGGAAAAGGCCCTCCCGTGGTATGAGGTTGGTACACATTACATTTACGTCATTATTAACCTATTAGCAAGATCTCACTTAACTTCCGCCATCGAGAAAATTTCACAAACGTTGGACTTGATCGCGAAACAAGATGGTGACTTGTCGGTAATTATAACTTTCGTTACCTTACGTAACTTTTTAATATATATTACCGATAGTTTTATGTTCCAGTAATACAGTAAAGGGTGGAAAGAGTAATACCAAGCACAAGTCCACGCAATGTCCTTGCATATTCCTACACACATTTTATGTCACTTGACACAAAATATCTTGACGGTATTTAGTAAAAGCTAATTTATGAGTAAATAGTATACACGGTGCACACAGAACGTTTTTCACCCTCAGTCTGTTTATTTTTACACGATGCACTAACAGAACAAGCTTCATATCACGATAACTAATGCCACAATGGCGATTAAATGTTCATGTGTTCTTTTGTAAAAGCTTCTCCTTTTAAATCAGCTAAACAAAAATATAAAAAAGGATAACACCAGGTAATCAGAAAAAGCAAAAAATAAAGCAACAATTTTCTGGTATTGATTTTCCTTTAAGCTGGCTCCCCTACAGTTTTCCTTGTTGCAAATAATTTTTAAAACAACTACTACTTTAAGGAAGTCGAATGCACTGAAAAATAGTTTCACGAATTCCACGCAAATTATCAATTTTTTTTATTAAAACATATGATAAACATTTGAGGGAAACCAGGGAAACTTCAAACTCTCGAGAAAACGGCCCAGCAATGTTTTTAAAAAAATAACTTACATTGGCAACAAAAAATAACTACCTTTTAGATCAAAGTACGAGACTTAAATAGCCAGAATATAATAATAATAATGTTTACTATTTACATTGCGCAAATTAGCATATGTATTTGATCAAATACGCTTTACAACATCGACAATTTATTCTAAGTACCCCAATCAATTAACCTTAACTATTTATTTTTACAGTTTTTATCATCATTAGTTTTCCTAACTATTTATCCTAACCCGCCCTGTCAACTTCCCTGTGGGAGGAAACCGGAGGAAAAAACCCACGACTTTCGGCAGAGTGTTGACCAACTCTTTCTACGTGCGATCAAATGTCCGAACACAGGATTCGAACTCTTGACTAGACCACCGAAGCCCCAAGTAGTTTAATAGTAGTTTAATGTTGTAAATATGCTCGTAAAGCGTTTTAATTTCACTGGCAAACTGAATCATTGTCCGCCATCTTGGATGTATTTTCGGTACGTGTGTGACGTCACAACCGGGGTAAAGCGAAATGTTTATCCAGCCATCCTCATGTCTGTATAAGTCTGAAACTTGATTTTTGTGAATGTCTTCCTTTTTCAATTGAACCACGACATTTTAAAAAGCATTAACACCAGATGGCGGATGACAAGATTGTCATTAGTTAAAAATAGTAGGCTGATGCGGTATATTGGTATATCGATAATTATCAATAGTATCGAAATGTTCTATATTATCTATATTATATTATATATCTATATTATTGTGCTTCGTAATCTTCACTGGTTAACAGTGAGATCAAGGATTGTTTTTAAGATACTAATAATTACTTTCAAAGCTTTACATGGCCAGACACCTATTTATATTACTGATTTACTAACTAAATATAAACCTACTCGTGCTTTAAGATCATCAAACCGAAATCTGCTACTTGAGCCAAAATCCAGTGACTCATGGAGACAGAACATTCTCGGTTGAAATTAGAAGCATTGATATGTTAAGTAGTTTAAGTCAGCATTTAAAGTGCACCTGACATCAACATTTTTATTGTCTTATTTGGAAGAACTTTTAAAATGATAAAGTAACTTATTTTGAAGATTTTCGTTTCTTCGCTTTCTTTTTGAGATATATCAGTTTGTTTGATATGCAAATGTCCGGAATTTACGTCACACATGTGACATGCATAATGACTTATTGGAGAAATGTGTGTATCTCTTTCATTCTCGAACGAAATCCTTTAAAATCGAGAAGTTTGGTGTTGTGGGAGAAACCGCACACGTGTTATTCACACTTTAGTGTTCTTATTTGATGAACGCAAAGATATATAACATTCTCTGATAAGTCATTATGCATGTGTGACGTAAATTCCGGACATTTGCATATCAAACAAACTGATATATCTCAAAAAGAAAGCGAATAAACGAAAATCTTCAAAAGGAGTTACTTTATCATTTTAAAAGTTCTTCCAAATAAGACAATAAAAAACTTTGATGTCAGGTGCACTTTAAGACTTTTCTTTTTTTAAATTAATAGTTTTTTTGTTCGTAGTGGTAATATATGTAGTAGGCTTTATGTCTTACATTACGTTTCTGTTATTAAAAACGTCGTATTGTGATAACAAGTTGCCTTAAAAATTGCCCTTAAAATTAACTCGTGTATTTGTGTTACGTTACCCTATTTCTTTACTTAACAAACTCGCCACAGCTGGTCAAGAAAGTCGGATCGATCTTTTGTTTGTATTTCCCAGTGGAATCGTGCGTTTTGTGAAGCACTGTCTGTTTAATAAACACTGCCACTACTGTGTTGGAAGTGTTCCCATGCTCAGTCACTAAGTCAGCTTGCACGGAAATATCTTGTAGATACCAGCAAGCAGTTCGCCGTCCCAGAGATTGTTTAGCAAAGCCGGTCAGGTTATAACTCCACAGTGAGCCCAGTTGAAGCCTGATAAAGCAAACATGCTGGTGTTTCTTGCAGACAATTTGTGATTGCCGAACTTAATATTAATACTTGTAACAAAACTTTAATTTAATTTAACAAATATTGAAATATGGTCATTAACAAATGACACGGAGCCAAATCATCGGACTCATGTGATGTTAGTATTTTTATCTTAATTTGATGTTATTTATTTGACTTTATTTTTTGATGTTATTTTTGATTTTCAACGGAAAAACACGGGTTTTTCTGGCTGCGAAACAGGTTGTATTATCAGATTTAAAGCCAGATTTACATCGGTATTCGGTTTTTTTTTCAATAACGCATCAGTCTAAAAATTAGTGCTGTTGTTTTGAAACAGAGTAGATTGGATTACCTTCGTAAGCCTGTTTGTCAATCAGAAAGTTAAAAATTTGAAATTAGGATTTTTGTTGCCAATGTCCTTTAAAGGAATACTCCAGCCAAAATACAAATGTAGTTCATATGAAAGATCTTACTGACTTTAGATATGACTAGTTGAAGTTTAAAATTTGAGGATTTTGACGCCATATTGGTTTTGAAAATATGACGTCATTGAGTGATTCTTTATCGGCAGTGGAGTTGTTTTGATGGCGATCACATAGTGATAGCTGTTGTGAATGCTCTTTGGACGAGTCGAAATAAACTATTTAGTTCCACATGCAGGAAAGTAGAGGAGCTTTTTATGTCATATTTGAGAAATAAATATGGCGTCGAAATTGGACAAACTAGCCATTTCTTCTTAAAGTGCCCCTAACCTCAAAATTTTGTATTGTCTTATTTGGAAGAACTTTTAAAATGATAAAGTAACTTCTTTTGAAGATTTTCACTTCTTCGCTTTCTTTATGAGATATATCAGTTTGTTTGATATGCAAATATCTGGAATTTCGTCACACATGCATAATGAGTTATCAGAGAATGTTATATATCTTTGTGTTCATGAAATAAAAAGGGTCATCACCTACCTATACTATCAAGTTTTGTGATTGGTTGATTAAAACAATAAAACAATAGAATCAACCACAAAGAAACCAATGTCCTAACCTAACCAGTTTTGTTCCATATAGCCAATCGTAAAGTGTGAATATAACACGTGTGTGCGTTTCTCCCACAACACCAAACTTCTTGATTTTAAAGGATTTCGTTCAAGAATGAAAGAGATATACACATTTCTCCAATAAGAAGTCATTATGCATGTGTGACGAAATTCCAGACATTTGCATATCAAACAAACTGATATATCTCAAAAAGAAAGCAAAGAAACGAAAATCTTCAAAAGAAGTTACTTTATCATTTTAAAAGTTCTTCCAAACAAGACAATAAAATATTTTGAGGTTATGGGCAAAATGAAATGAGAAATGAAAAAGAGAAATGCTGAAACTTTGGAAATAAACTAAAGTCAGGAAGATCTTTCATATGAACTACATTTGTATTTTGACTGGAGTATCCATTTTATCCCTTAAATAAGGGATCGAACCTGTAACTTAAAAGGTCGGGACATTTTCTCAGGATTTGAACTTGACGATCGCCTATGTAATCATTCCATTGACCAATAAAAGAATGATTACGCGGGACTCAAACAAAACATTTACTTACATCGTTCAGGTGTAGTATGTGACTCTCCAATTTGACAATCTTTTAAAGTACTATTTTCATTGATGAGAGCATTGTTACAAATAATGCTCCCTTGAATATTACAGCTATATTAGATAGAATTGAAATAAATGTTAGTAATGATTTAAAGTGTATATGAAATGAAAATAAAATTTGTCTTATTAGAATGAACTCTTTAAAGTAAAGTAAAGTAAGGGACAATGTCGTTTAACACACTTCTATATCTCACTCCATTCTGGAGATATTCAGATTTGACAAATATGCAAAATGCAAATGAGATAACCAATGATGTAAAAACCTTCACTTGACACAACATTTTGATTGAATGTGTAATCTAGTTCATGTTCAAAATTATTTTACCAAATCATGTGAAATACTTGGCACATATATAGAAACCATCAAATCAAACATTGCCAACCTAATAAAGTTTCCAGACCCTCTCAAACAAAACATAAACATTTATTTCGTGCCGTGATATTTGTTTTGTTTTTGGTGAGCATATTTACTTTCCTATAATTGCTTATATCACTCATACGTTTAACATGGAATATTGTTGAACAATATTGAAAATTTTGTTCAACATGACAGAAATAGTATAATGCCATTTTATAAAGAATAGAGTCTGGAAACTGACGTGTAACCATGGGAACTGTGTATGTATGGTAATATATTGTTCATTTTCATTTCATATACACTTTTATAGTAATAATTAATAGTATCAAATATCTCTACTTATTCTTTACTATGAACTCTGATGAGTGATGAAACATTAAAACGTAAAGTGTATATGAAGTGAAAAAAAACGCATTTTTGCTTTGAAGGACATTGCAACAAAAAATAAGTACTTTTTATATTGAACTATATGACTTAGCTACTCGGAATATTGTAGTTTGGCGTTATAAAAATGCTAGAAAAACATTTTAAAAGTTGAATATTATAAACCATGTAAAAACGCCGCCATTTTGAATATGATCGTGACGTCATGTGCTGGGAGTGTTGTCAATAACGTTGAGAAAAAGCTTAATGTTTTTGCATTTCCGCCAACACTTTACCCAGCACATGACGTCACAGGTCATGTGACCGAGAATCCTAACTCGCCTTTAATACGCATTACGAACATTTTTTTACAACCTCAAACTACGATATTCCGGTTATTTAGGTTACACACTTTGATCTAAAAAGTACTTTGTTGTTGCCAATATCCTTTAAAGCTAGGAACTAAAACACTCGTAAAATCCATAATCCAGTACATCCGGGAACCAAGTGGCGTATTTCTTGCTTTTCCCGCCTTTTGGTAGTTTTAACTTTTGAATAAAGTAACAGCCAGAAACTTTGTATCTTTCGATTTTTCATGTTTAATTTAATTATTTAAATGTTAAATATTATTATTTAGCAAGCAATTGTTGACATGTATCTTATATTTGTATTTTCTGAAAGTTTTAGTTCAACAAACTGTACATTTTTTTCATTAAACTCCGTTGGTCAATAAAGAAATACCATTAAAACTATGTGTAAAACACGGGCGTGGAAACGGTCTATAAGCGCGTGATCCATGTGTGATGCACAGAGGACTGGCGCGAGCGTGCTGTAGAAGAACAAAATTATAAACAATGGCCGAAAAAAATATACGAGTGCCCGAAAAATATGGCAATACTAAGGTAGTGTGTTAACAAAATCAATGTTTTCTTGAAGACGAAAACAATACGAAGCTTTCTTCAACTTTAGATCCTTTTCAATAAATCTACTTGGAAAGCTAAAATTACGAAATTGTTCAATGGTTGATCGCTGTTCTTTTCAAAATCATTCAGGACGTTTTATCAAGCATTGACGCTTTGAATTGACGATTACTACTCCACTAGGTAACCAAAAGTTAATTTGACCACATCAAACGCTTGGTAATTTTATAAGCTTTACAATGTATACTGTGAGGAGACCGGCTTTTATATTTTGTGTTTTCGTTGCCTTGTTTTGACCTCGCGTTTCAGTCGCGTAGTCAGAAACACTGGAACCGCGGAAAAATTATATTTTCTTTCTTTTCTTCTTCCCTAGTACTTAAATGGTGTTTTGAATACACCAATCTTTTTCTCAAGTTATCAGCTTTCGAAAGGATGCTGTGAGAAAACCGACTTTTTAACATTTTCTATTTTTAAAGCCTTGTTTTGGACCCGTTCGTAGACAAAAACAATACCATTAGCAACAGCGGAAAAATTAGATTTTTCTTGTTTTTTTCTGCACTAGGTACTTAAAATCTATTTTGAATACACCAATCTCTTGCCCAAATGATCAGCTTTCGAGTGGATACTGTGAGAAAACCGGCTTTTTTATATTTTATATTTTTAAAGCCTTGTTTTCGTGGGTCGAAAACCATACACAAAATATAAAAAAGCCAGTTTTCTCATAGTATCCACTCGAAAGCTGATCACTTGGGAAAGAGATTGGTGTATTCAAAACACTATTTAAGTACTAGGGAAGAAGAAAGAAAGAAACTATAATTTTTCCGCGGTTCCAGTGTTTCTGACTACGCGACTGAAACGCGAGGTCAAAACAAGGCAACGAAAACACAAAATATAAAAAAAGCCGGTCTCCTCACAGTATACATTGTAAAGCTTATAAAATTACCAAGCGTTTGATGTGGTCAAATTAACCTTTGGTTACCTAGTGGAGTAGTAATCGTCAATTCAAAGCGTTAATGCTTGATAAAACGTCCTGAATTTTGAAAAAGAACAGCGATCAACCATTGAACAATTTCGTAATTTTAGCTTTCCAACTAGATTTATTGAAAAGGTAACGAGGTAAATCTAAAGTTGAAGAAAGCTTCGTATTGTTAACTTCAAGAAAACATTGTTTTTGTTAACGCACTACCTTAGTATTGCCATATTTTTCGGGCACTCGTATATTTTTTTCGGCAATTGTTTATAATTTTTTTCTTCTACAGCACGCTCGCGCCAGTCCTCCGTGCATCACACATGGATCACGCGCTTATAGGATGTTTCCACGCCCGTGTTTTACAGCGCCCTGGAAATACCTAATGATTTCCATTTCCGTGTTTGGATACTGTGATCGAAACACGCGGGAAGTTCCGTTGCGCGGAAAGTCGAGCAACTTTCCAAGTGTTTGGATCACAGTATCCAAACACGGAAAAACCATTAGGTATTTCTTTTATAAAATAATACAAGATAACGAGCAGCAAAACTTAAGGAAATTTTTGGCGGGAAACTTTCCGTGTTTGGATGGCGTTATCCAAACACGGGTATTGACCAATCAGAGCCGTAGCATACATGTTATTTTATAATACCACGTCCACGAGTCTAATTTCGTTATCCATATAATAAATAAAACATTACACGGTAGCTCAAATATATGCATTTTATTTTCTCGTCGCAAAAACAATATCTTACTCGTTCGCTGCTCTCACTTGTGAGATATTGTATTTGCTATTCGAACATAAAATCCATATCTTCTCGCCACGTGTAATATCCCTGTATTTACCCAAATAAAGAATTTGGAAGCTAATTGCACTCACACTGAAAGCAATTTCTAAAGCACAGGCAGCTCATTCGCGTCCACACAAAATGCAGACTTGACGCAAGGGGGTGCCTAAGCGCTCTGAAATCCAAAATCCACAAATAATTTTCATTATAAAAATAAGTTCTGAATGGAGCTATTTGGATTCACTGAAGGACCTTAAATTATGATAAGGGGTACTAAGGCACGCTCGTGGTACAAATTAGTATTTTTTAAATTTTATTTAAAATGACCGGTTCAACTGACCTTGCGATAGTGATAACGGGGATAAAATGCGAGTACTCATGTAAACTTACCCGTCCTTTATAGTGACGTGATCCATTATCACAGAGTTTGTTATTTTGACTTTTTCTCCAATTGTTACATGTTTTCCGATTATAGATTTCTTGATAGAAACTTTCTCAGAAATATTAGAACCTTCACCAACCATGCTGTCTGATCCAACCTAGAAAAAAAACAAGACGTAAAAACAAGGTAAAGAAAGATTTCCAGGGCAAATAAAAGAAACATTTCCAACATAGACTTATTTCAAAACAACACAACGGCAGAGCCAGAGTATACCTGAGACTTCTTAACGTTCGCCAAGGGATGTACAAGTTCTTTCTTTGATAACGTTGGTAACATCTTTGGAATCTGAAACATAAATTATCAGCACATTAATCTATTTGTATTTCCACACTGCATCCTACGCAGAACAACACTTTTAAGGTATTTAGTCAACTGTTTGAGAAACGTTGTGTTGTCGTGTGGACAAGTGAAACTCTCGAAGGTCGAAAAACTTCGAAACGGTCGAAAAACTTCTAAACGGTCGAAAATAACAAAATTATAAAAACATTTAATGAGAAATCTTACGCCGCGTTGCCTCTCCGCAACATGATGATTTTGCGAGAAGCAACGAAACGTAAAATGTTTCATTGTCATGGCTCTTTACGTGTATTGTTCTGCGCTTTGATATTCCTATTAAGAACTAGAATGTCATCGCTGTATGTCATCGCTGTTTCTAGGTTAACAGATAAAACTATTTGTGGCAGAAAAGTCGTAACTAGTCTTTTACAAATTGTGTACATATATTTTGAATATTTACACTGTGATTAGTAGAAGCTCAGAAACTTACTATACAGGGTGTATCAAAAAAAGCGCAACCCCGGAATTTCCCAAGAAATCCACTTTGTTTTTATTAGCACAAAAGATTTTAGGCCTCTGGGAATTTAACTGTTGTTGATAAATTTCGATTCAATTCTGCTTTACGTGCTCGAGTTTGTAGTAATTAGACAGTTATGCCCCTGGAATACGATTACAAGCTATTTTAAATTCCCAGGGGCGAAAATCTTTTGTGTTTAAGAACACAGTGGATTTCTTGGGAAATTCCGAGGTTGCGCTTTTTTTTATACACCCTGTAGTAGTCAGTCTAATGCAAATGCTGTAATCTGATTGGCTACGCTACTCGCTATCTGATTAACAATTAGACAACGAGGGCGAGTTGTCTATTTTCAGATAGTTTCACCTTTTTGTTTGTAGAAGTCTCCCCATTCAAAATGTACAGGGTGTATAAAAAACGAGACCTTTAGAAATTAACCTATTGTTGTTAAGCACAAGATTTTATGCTCCTGGGAATTTAAAATACTTCTAATCGTATGAAGGAGTATAACTGCATAACAAATTGTCAAAAGTACTAATTAGTCATATCATAAGTTCGAATAAAAATGGTTCAACTGACCACAGAGCAACGAGTTTTTACTCAATGTACTTTGAGTCTCGGTATAATGTAAAACAGTAAAAACTCGTTGCTCTGTGGTCAGTTGAACCATTTTTGTTCGAACTGATGATATGACTAATTAGTACTTTGACAATTTGTTATCCAGTTATGCTCCATCATACGATTAGAAACCAATTTAAAATTCCCAGGAGCATAAAATCTTGTGCTTAACAACAATAGGTTAATTTCTAAAGGTCTGGTTTTTTTTATACACCTGTAGAGTAACTCGATGACACATGATAAACAATCGGTTACAAAAACGAGATTGTAATTACTTTGCTTCAAATTTGGTGCAGATATACTCCATAGGCATGAGCGAATTCATTTTCTTATTCGAAAATGTCAAACTGAACAATTTTCCATTACTTTCGGGCCAATGTTTTCATGATTTCATCACTCGTATATATAAATTTTAGCGGACGCCATGTTTGGCACAGATTTCAGGTTTTGATTGGGCAGGATAGGAATATTCCAGTTATAGGGTTTGTGATTGGATAACGCTACTAATGGTCTATCACCAATAGACCACTAGTAGCTCAGCCAATCAGAATGCCGAATTTGTAATAGACCACTATAGTTGGTTGATACTAATTGATGATAGTAACGGCGAGTGACGTGATAAGGCCGAGTTCCTCCCATCGTTTTTCACAATAATTTTGACGAAATAACTTAAACTTTTATGTTTTTTTAACGAACTGTTTTGTGGTTATCAGAACAAGTAAATATTTTACTTCATGGTTCAACTAATTTGAGTTTTGAATCCAACGTCGCTTGTTTTGCTGACGTAAGATCTTATATTAGCCTTTCCGCACCGTTTTATGTAACTAGTTAATTTTAGCAAGTTTATTCTCTTTTTCTTTTTGTTTTCACTGTCTCCCTATACGGTATACATATGTATTTAATAAGAATAACTATGAAAACTACTATAAGTTCTCAAAAGAACTGGATATAATATATAGTATAATATATTTATAATAAAGGAAAAATAAGAGAACTTCAATGTATATAAAAATACTTAAGTAAAAGAACTTACGTATATTCATGAACGACGTTTCGGACGATGAGTCCTCCTTCCGCTCCGAAACACCGTCCATGAATATACGTATAAGTACTCTTACTTAAAGTGCCACTACGATGAAAATTCAACCCCGTCTTTTAGATTTTCTTTAGCATAGAATAGTATTTCAGGGTCGAAAGTGATCATCGATGTAAAAAAACAACTAAAAATTGGTTATTCTCGTCAGATTCTCAATGCTACGCCTGAATTTCAGTCGAGGTTACTTGTTTTCTTCGAGAAGTAGATGAAATGTTCAGCCTTTCAGACGAAGAATTTGAAAAAACGACCTTGATTTACTTGAAGAATTAGCCAGGTGGAGTCTTCGCGTTGAGAATCTGACGTCACTTCGTTACGCTGGTCAGGAACATGAACGATTAATGGCGGACATAACAACTCCAGATTCGGAGTCAGAAAAAATAATACTTGCCATCGTCGAATCGCAAAACGGTTTCGACCGAGTAATATTTAGAAGCTCTGCTTTATAAATACGTAAAACTATCGATAAGTAAAAATTTGATCGTAGTGGCACTTTAAGTATTTTTCGACACATTGAAGTTCTCTTATTTCTCCTTTGTATTTAATGTGAGTTTACGTGAGCGCCCAGCTCTTAGCTCTTGGGGGTAATTGTAAAGTCTTGATAAGCTATTCGCTATTGGATAATTGTAAATAAAAAAAGAATAACATTCATAACGTCAAAAGTATAGTTAATACCAGTCTGTTGGATTCCATAAACATAGGAACTGTATTAATTCGAAGACAGAGATCTGAATCAACAATAAAACAATGGCATCTTATATCATCGTTGCAAGCCCTATCAGATGACGATAAACTTAACGACAGTTCCTCCAGTTCGTTTTTCTCAATATAGTTAAAAATATCTAAAAAATAAAAAATAAAAATTATCGTTGATAGTTTCAAATGGACTGAATATGAAAGGCATATGGCGTAGGGGTAGGCAGACTGGGTCCATTTTTACCATTTTTCGTGTCATCTTGGTGTGTTCCATCTCTATTTAGTTTTCTCCTTCCTCTATATTGCTTTTTTATTAAGTAAGGAATAAGTTCACCTTTTAGAGAGTTAAGCGACCTTTAAAAAATTGAAAATTAAATATGGAGATCAAAGAGGTTATTGAGCGTAGACTTAAAATTGGTAAATGATTATTTTTTAAATATATAGCTTAGAGAATTTTCAATGATAATCAAGACATTAATTTCTTGGATAGGCGTAAGCCATAAGTCTAAATTTAGACTAGTGGCTCCTAGCGGGGCTGGAAGATCTTCTAAGCCTTCTGTCTAGTCCCACATGCTTAGTCTCTCTCCCAAGTATGGGAGACGAGGGTGAGGGACAAGTAGGGTCGTATTTTAAAAGTTTTAGGCGGGGGTTAGGAAACTAGTTAAGCGGGGGTTAGGACATTTGTTGTTTTGGGGATTGGGAACAATTACTTCCGTGGTTGATTTGCATGGTTGAGGACCAGTTTTTGACTAGATCACCGTTAAGCATGCTGAGTAAAGTACTCCCAGAAGGCTTAGAAGATCTTCTAGCCCCGCTAGGACCCACTAGTCTAAATTTAGACTTACGGCTTCAACCCATTTAGACTGCGATACGGGTGGCGTGTAACTACTCCTTCTTCCTGTACCTGACGCAGAATAATATTACATCATTGAAATGTTGGGTTTTTTTTTGGTTTTTTTTATATAAACATATTTTAATTATTAAGCATATAATTACAATTGCCCAAGACCTTTACATTTTCTAGAACGTTTTTCCTAATCCTAATCCTAACGTTAACCGTAACCCTAACCTTGATACTAACCTTAAACCTAACCCTTACCGTTGCTAACCCTAACCTAACGAAAAATAAAGACCAGACAAAAACAGAAAGGTCCTTTTGAGCCATCCCTTTTAAATCGAAGAGAGCTTTAACGTGCCATCTGTCCAACAGTTGCTGATGATTTTGAAAGGGACCCTGGAGTCCTTGCATGGACTACTATTGCAACCAAAGGGCCGCTGACGTTGGAACTCCATTTTTGGGAATGGATGACTTTCCCCCGACAGACTTTTGCGAAGTGGCTTTTCTTCTGGCACTTCATACAAATCGCTTCAAGAGCAGGGCACTTTGAACGGGAGTAGTTACTATTTCCACAAAATAAACACATATACAGTAGGATCTCAAGGTTGTACTGCGGCTAGCGGGTTAGAATCCAGTTGATCAGAACGAGTCGTAACAACAGAAGGAGTCGTAACAAAAGAAGGAGAAGGTACTGCTGCATTGAAAGATGGCTGGGACACCATATACAGCTTTCTCTGATGCTCTCGTAGACGTTGTAGCACGTAAAGAATGGTCAGTGAAATAGCCTTCTATAATTTCACCTTCGGCACACATTCTCTTCACTGTGTTTCCAAGGGTGTTGCTGCCCACAGGAGTCTACTGGTCCATAAATCTATCGTACTGTAGCTCCTCTTTGTCTTGATGTTCGATAGAAGGGGATGTCTGGTTTCGGATTCTCACTTAAAACATATTTTAAACACCAAGAGTCAACAACCAATAAAGTAAGCGTCAAAACTATATAAAAATACCGACAATATACTATAGTTAACTTATTACTAACATACGTCTTAAATAAGCGGTACCAAACATCTAGACGGATTATCAACATTTGCATGGTGCTCAATCACTTCCCCGTATTTTTATATTTGCGGTCCCTCAGTCCACCTTGCAACGTTTTCTCTCCATGTAAGTTATAACATAATCTCTCAGGACCATTTTCATTCAACAAGGTTAGCTGCCCAAAGGGATACTTTAATGAACTTGTCTTCAGCATGATTCACTTCACTTTTGTTTCTCTTCATGGCTCACTCAAACCACACATTTTCACACCATGCTGTCAAACTTCGAGTGTTTGATGATGGTTTGGTTGATGATGTTGTGCTACAGAAGTGAATTTGTGAAATAATTCAAGAAAACACTCGAAGTTTGCACACGAACGTTCTTCATCTTTTCGGGAAAATGATGTACTATGAGTTATCCATTTGAGTTTTCTTGATGAGATGTACTTTGAGGTATCCATTTGAGTTTTCTTGATGAGATGTACTTTGAGTTATCGTCAGTAGCATTCAACAATTAAGATGGATAGATGATGACGATCCCTAAAACGTCTCGCTGACCACGAGTCTCTAGTTTCCCAGCAATTTTACGTAAATCGCAAAGCCCTATATAGAAATTGCTCTTTAACATACGCAATTTAAATAAAAATAATAAGCTATTGAAATTGATATTGCAACAGAGTTACTGCTTTAGATAATCATCCATTAAACCGAGTTATACCTAAAAAAAGAGACAACGTACAATCTACGAAAGATGGGATGTCTGTATCCTGCAGTCAATACCCAGCGTTTTAAGACTATTTTTGTAAATAGATTAATCTTTAAATATCAATCTACTATAGAGTTATAGTTATGTATTTATATATTGTAAGTCATTCTGTAACATGCAGGGATATGTATTTTGAGAATAAAGAGTTATTATTATTAGTTATTATTATTATTTAATGCAGAGGCATTAAATATAAATTTCAACAGCTTATTCTTTTTATTTAAATTACGTACGTCAAAGCGAAATCTCTATAGAAAACCTCCTTTATTGGGTAATAAAGTTATTGAACCATTACCTCAGCTGTTTTATAATCCCATAATAGACCTCGGTGGGTTCAATAACTTATACTTATTATAACTATCATTATTATAACTATCATTATTATAACTATCATTATTCATTATCAAAATTATAACTATATCATTATTATAATTATAACTATCATTATTTTCATTGTTATCACTATCATTATCATTACTATCTGTGCTGTATACGATTATAATTATCATTATTATAACTATAACTATTATTATTATCATCACTATCATCACTATCTACTATCAGTGTGCTGTACGATTATGATGTAATAAACTTACTTGTTGCTTGCAAGAAAATCAATAACCCACTTTTTAATGATATACAGATGAGCATCAACTAAGTTGCTTTTTATATTTACGTATGGAAACCTACAATAAAATGTGAATTATTATTCTGCAATTACATGACAATACATTCAATAGACTTAGTATACTTTTTTCAACGTTGCTGTGGTTTTAATTGTTCTTGCATAAACAATATTTTCTAAAGAGTGCAACGTTGCAAAGACACTCAAAATACTATTTAGGCTGGAGTCTATTTTTGGTTCCGGCTACACATAACAAATAGTCGGCAGGTAGGGAAAAATGTTGTTACAAAATTGAAAATAATATCTTCCACTGCGCAATCGAATCAACTTGTATTACATATTCATCAGAACAAGTCGCTATATTGATTGTTCATTTCATTCGTGGGACATGGCGAGAGGCGTGGATCAAATTTCGTACCCATGTCCGCCGCATGGAATATAGGAAATTGAACATTTTTGTCAATTTAAAGTTTAATGAAAGTGACAAAGTAATTTGAATCGCCACCATTTTTAACAGTCGGTCGGGAAACCGGAACCAAAGATATTTTGTACAACCTTAGATACAACAAACAACAGGTTGTTTACAATAACGCCAGTCAAGGAATGTAGAATGTTTCTAGTAAGGAGTCCTTGGAAGCCCTTGCTGATAATCCCCGCTAGGATCCCCGCTACAAATGCTTGCTAACTATTCCATTTTTTCAAACTTGGAAAGGATGTATACCGTTCTCAGGGGATAGGATGTGTGCATGCAAAATATCTTAATACCTGACAAAAGAATTATTGATAAATTACTGAGAGTTATGAACCTAGGAATTCAAAGTCGAAATATGATTTCTCATTGCGTTGTGTGGGGTCTTTGAGGCTTGAACAATTATTTTTGTGCATTGTTTCTGGTTTTAATGTGTAAATGTATTTTTAATGTTTTGAAATCTTACAGTAAATATATACATTAGACATTATTCACACGACAGCTACATTTTGCCTACAGCTCATGCTGTCAGCGTTTTATAAACTCGCGAGTGTTGTTAAATTCTTTCAAATTTCACTGATTTATTATAGATATCAAACGTTCACCACAGATTCAGTTTTCAAGGTAACATTCCAATATTTTGTGGATTACTAAGTTTGACATTCGTACTAAAGTATTTTAGAAGTACTAAACATTTTTTAAAGTAGTTTTTGAAATACTACAAAGTTCTATGAAACCAACCTATACACTGTACCTTTTTAACAAAGATTTGTGAACGATTAGTCTTTCATCCAAATCATCTTCGGCATCAAGAAAAAGTAACCGGTTCTGATGTTCATCAAGGCCGACAATATCTCTTTGACCTAACAAAAAATATTATCAAAAATGATATTAGGTGCTACTCCGAGTGACAAACTATACCTGGCAAGTAGAGAAAACTTTACTTGACCACGGCTGGGGTTCAACCCGCGACCTTCAGTTTACTAGTCCGACACTCTATACCAACTGAACTGAGCTACAAAGTTAAGTTGAGCTACAAAACAAATATAAGTAGAGACAAAACAAATATAAGTGCCACCATTTCACGACCTGCTCCCAAGCTGATCTTGTAGCTCAGTCGGTAGAGCTCGTAGGACTAGTAAACCGAAGGTCGCAGGTTCAAACCCCAGCCGTGGTCAAGTAAAGTTTTCTCTACTAGCCAGGTATGGTTCGTCTCTCGGAGTAGCACCTAATATCATTATTACCCACTCAAGTTCGTTGTCCCACATTCGCTATATTATCAAAAACTTGTGTTTTTTTTGTGGTTACTATCCTGATTTTCTTTTTTCGGGGTTCTTCTGTTATTGTACATGTCCCACTTTGTATAGGCGTAGGAGGTCGGGGTGTCAAGGACTGGGGCTAGGAATAATATAATTTTGTTGTAAACATTGTAATATGATACCCTCTTTGGGTAGAGAGTTGACAAGTTTTAGAGCAAGCGTGCGCGCGTGAATAAAATCCTTAAGAAATAGCAAGTATATCTTTCTATTGTGACTTATTGTGGAAACTAGATTCTGGGAGGCAGAGAATCCACGATACCTGGCACCTCCGACGGGATGGACGACGAAGTCGAGAAACTAATCGCGCAGTTACAAGGGAAACTAAAAGTCCTAGCATTTACCTTTGCCAAAACGGACGCTATAATTGCCAAAAATGACGAAGATGTCTCAGACAGACAACGAATTTCCCTAACAACCATGATCAAAGCCGTCACGGCAGTGAAGGAAAACATAGAAGAACACAAATTCAGCAACGGCGAGACAGAAGAAGAAGTCACGAAGTGGGGCGAATCGATTGAGCTAGTGATTACCGAAGCAGACGCCAACGTACGAAGACTAAATAGCCATGTCAAAGAGGTAACCAGCGAGATAGAAATCACCGAAAGATCTGAGAAGAGAAAAGCTCAACTTGAATTCGAACACGCTCAGTTTAAGTTACAACAGACGCATGAGAAACACGAGAGGGATCGCCAAATCGAACAAGAAGAGAAATTATTACAACAGAAGCTGAAATATCAACAGCTATTGGACGAAGCCCATCCTGAACAACCAAAGGAACACCTAACAAACGACGGTATCGCTGCGAAATTGCCGAAACTGTCAATAACGAAATTCAGTGGCGCATTTAGCGATTGGCTTAGTTTTTGGAATCAGTTTCGTGCCGTGATAGACAACCAAAACATCAGCGAAGTGACTAAATTTGCGTACTTGAAGGAACTGTTGGAATCGAATATTCGAGCAAGCATTGACGGATTACCTTTCACTGAAGCGGGATACGCAAAAGCTAAAGAAATACTTTTGGAAAAGTATGGAAACGACAGTGAGATAATCAATGCCTACGTCGAAGAAATTGTCGCCCTACCAACAATCAATGGCACGCAACCCAACAAAATACATCCGTTCTTCGAGAAGCTACGATATAGTGTACAATCGCTGGAGACGCTAAAGAAGTTGAACAACGTCAATGGATACGTGAGAATGACCCTGAACAAACTACCTGGCATTAGAGGAGATCTTGTTCGAACAGATCCTCAGTGGAAAGAATGGGACTTTGGCAAACTAGTCGAGGCCCTGAAGGGATGGGTGGAGCGAAATCCAATTGACACCACTACAAAGCCACTTGACGACGGATTCCGGAAACGGGAAAGGTCGGGTAAATTATACCAGACGCGACAAAAGAAAGGGCAACAAAAATCAAGCGTATGTTGCTATTGTGATTCGACGGAGCACAAGTCGTCGGACTGTTCAGTTGTCAAGACACCAGAAGAGCGTAGAAAAGTGTTGGTCAAGAACAGACTGTGCTACAATTGTACAGGATCGTCACATCGAGCTGCAGAATGCAGAAGCACCGCCACGTGTCAAACCTGCGCCAAAAGACATCATACGTCTATCTGCGAATCTGGCAAAGAATCTCAACAAGAAAACTTCATGACCGTTCATCGAACCGAGGACAACGAAGTAATTTACCCCATCGTGCAGATCGAAGTGGATGGGATCCTAACGCGAGCCTTGCTAGACACCGGATCCGGAAGTTCGTACGCTTCGGCGAAGCTAATTGAAGCCTTGCGAAAGAAACCGAAGGAAGTGAAGACGAAACGCATAGAGATGATGCTCGGAGCTACGACCATGAAAGTTGAAATTTACTCCGCGAATATCAAATCAACAGACGGTGAATTCTCCATGAATGTTGACCTGTCAAAAGTGCACAAGCCAGAGC
The DNA here is from genome assembly GCA_035772405.1 of Chrysogorgia sp. JL179-B06. Lineage (NCBI taxonomy): Eukaryota > Metazoa > Cnidaria > Anthozoa > Scleralcyonacea > Chrysogorgiidae > Chrysogorgia > Chrysogorgia sp. JL179-B06. The sequence goes on from JAYKKM010000391.1 coordinate 7,307,232, forward strand.
TTATGAACTTAGACAACCCCAGATATGAAGAAATCCTTAGTAAATATTCTCATCTGAAAGGCGTGAAAATCAACGACACCGATCCTAAACCGCAACTTCCTGTCCATGTCGTGCTTGGAGCCAGCGAATATGCGTTCATCAAAACCAAGACATCGCCACGAGTAGGAAAACCAGGACAACCAGTCGCAGAGAAAACCCTTATGGGTTGGACCTTAATGTCACCGGGCCGAGAAGAAGCGTTCAGCCCCCTCCTGATTACCCAATCCACCAGTACCGACTACGAGCAACTCTGTGCACTCGACGTGTTGGGGCTACAAGACGCGCCAGAAAATGACCAAGGAATTGTCTATCAAGAGTTCAAAGAGCAACTAACAAGAAACGATGCTGGATGGTATGAAGCTAACCTGCCATGGAAAGGAATCCACCCGCCACTGCCGACCAACGAGACAGGAAGTCGTAGGCGATTAGAGCATCTAATCAAGAAACTGCAGCGAAGCGGAGAATACGAGAATTACGATGCTGTCATACAAGAGCAACTCCAAGAAGGCATTGTAGAACCAGCCCCTCAAGTCGCCAAAGGAAAGGAATTCTATATTCCTCACAAAGGAGTTATCAAAGAGAATGCGGAAAGCACAAAGCTACGGATCGTGTACGACGCTTCGGCGAGGGAGAGTACCAACAAGCCGTCTCTCAATGACTGTTTACATCCCGGGCCGCCGCTCCAAAACCTCCTGTGGAGTGTTCTTGTAAAGACAAGATTCTACCCCATATCTGCAACTGGCGACATTCAGAAAGCTTTTCTCCAGATCAGAATTAAAGAAGAGGAAAGAGACTCGCTCAGATTTCATTGGAGGAAACCAATTCATTCTGGAATCGAAATCTACCGATTCACGCGAGCTCTCTTCGGCCTGACGTCATCGCCATTCCTGCTAGGAGGGGTAATCAGCGAACATCTCAACAGATGGGAAGCGAGATATCCAGAGATTGTCAAGGAGCTACGAGATGGTCTCTACGTCGACGACCTATTAATAGGGGGAGCCACAGTCGAAGAAGTACAGATCAAGAAGCAAACCGCAACTGAGATATTCAACGATGCTACATTCACACTGCACAAGTGGCATTCAAACGCTGAGGAATTAGAACACGATAAGGACCATCAACAAAGTCATGATGAACTATCGTATGCCAAGCAACAACTCGGAACAAGTGCGTCAGAAAACAAGATGTTAGGTGTGCCATGGGACAAGAAGAAAGACACACTCAAGGTTTCCTTCCCTCAAGATGGAACACTGTACACCAAAAGAGAAATATTGTCCAAATTAGCACAAATCTACGATCCGTTGGGACTGGCTTCGCCAACAACTCTCACTGGAAAGCTGATTTTCCGCGACATCTGCGATAGCAAGCTTCCCTGGGATGCCGAACTTCCAGAACATTTACACAAGCGTTGGGAAAAGTGGTGGTCATCGCTTCTCGATTGCGTTACAGTGCAACGTCCAGTGGCCCCTCATCGGCAGCCGATCCAAGAAGTAGTCTTACACGCCTTTGGAGACGCGAGTTCTCAAGGTGTCTGCACAGCGATCTACGCAGTAGTCAAGCAGGAAGCTGGAACGACACGAAGTCTTGTCTGCGCCAAGTCGCGACTAGCCAAGCGCAACCTGACGATCCCAAGGTTGGAACTGGTTGCAGGTCACATGGCCGTGAACCTCGTCTCAAACGTACGTACCGCGCTAGATAACTACCCGGTAAAAGTGCACTGCTGGTTGGATTCAACCGTAGCCCTGTATTGGATACAGGGCCAGGGAGACTACAGGCAATTTGTAGCCAACCGTGTCTACAAAATTCACCAACACCAGGATGTCCAATGGCATCACGTACCAACCGCCGAGAACCCCGCGGACTTGGGAAGTCGAGGGGGGAGCGTCGTCAATGCAGAGCTATGGCACTGTGGACCAAAGTGGTTATCCGACCAAACGAAATGGCCAAAAGAGAAAACGCTAGAGCCTTCAGCGGAAACCAATGTGGAAGCAAAGGTCACAAAAGACGTCTTTGCCGCTGCCATACCAGTACAGGACAACTTCGACCAGCTACTATCAAAACACGAGCTTTGGAAAGTACTAAGAGTCGGTGCATGGGTACGACGATTCATCCACAACTGCAAGTCAACCACTGTAACTAAAGAATCTGGTCCGCTGACGACAAGTGAGATAGAGGACCAGAAGACTTGGTGGATTCAACGAGCTCAACGAGATGCTCAGAACAATGCCCACTATGAGAAAGACCAACTTCAGTTGAACCTGCAGATCAATCAGCAACAAGTGTTAGAGTGCAGAGGACGCCTTCAAGGAGAATATCCTATTTACTTGCCAGATGATCATCCCTTCACAAGCAAGCTGGTTCAACAGGCACACCTCGCGACACTGCATGGGGGAGTTGGAATTACTATGGCAAAGGTGAGAGAGCGGTATTGGGTCCCACGACTAAGACGCATTGTGAAGAAAGTGCGAGGCAACTGCTGGGGGTGCAAAAGATTTCATACCAAGGCATTCCAGTCACCACCGCCCGGCAACTTACCAAATACCAGAACCCAAGGAACCACACCGTACCAAGTTATTGGAGTCGATTTTGCAGGCCCTATAAGATACCGAGCCAAGTCAAAAGCAGAGAAAAAGGCTTATCTAGCACTCTATGGATGTAGCCTAACCAGAGGTGTATATCTAGACCTGCTACCATCTCTAGAGACAGAAGATTTCATCTCCAGCCTTAGACGATTCATCGCCCGTCGCGGACGACCCGAGCTGATCTATTCAGACAACGGTGCCACGTTTAAAGCAGCGGCAAAGTGGCTCAAGGAAGCACAAAACAACGAGAAATTTAACGACTTCTTGGCTCAACAATCAATCAGATGGCAATTCAACCTAAGCCGAGCACCATGGTGGGGTGGTCAAGTTGAACGACTCATCGGCCTCTTCAAGAACGCGTTCTACAAGACCATAGGGAACGCTACCCTGCGCTGGGCAGAGTTGAAAGAAGTTGTTCTCGATGTGGAAGTTTCGCTCAACAACCGACCCTTGAGCTATTTAGAAGACGACATACAGCTCCCGTTACTTACACCAAACTCAATGCTGAACCTGAATCCGAATGATTTGCCCAACCTAGAGGCGCACCAGATTCCCGACAAGGAGCTTCGAAAGAGATCAAGATACCTCACTCGCTGTAAGGAGATGATTTGGAATCGTTGGACAAAGGAATATGTTCGCGGCCTTCGAGAACAGCACCGACGAGTTGGAGGTAAACAAACGCCTCACCCAAAGATCGGAGATGTGGTGATCATCCGGGGAGACTCAAAGAACCGAAATCACTGGAAACTTGGAATCGTGGTGCAGCTCATCCAAGGAAGGGATGGAATAATACGAGGAGCCAAACTCAAGACAAGCCACGGAGTGCTCGAGAGAGCGACCCAGCATCTTAGCCCTTTGGAACTTACATGCGATAGCTCACCGCCTGTACTCAACCCGACAGCCCAAGAGTTTGCGCCAAGACCCCGAAGAGATGCTGCTGCCGCAGCTACCGTACGGATCCAGGATATTGGCAACGATCAAGATTACTAACTCATTGAACTCTAAAGAGCAGTGACATTAATTTCAAATCTATGAACATTTTATATTTACAGTATATTTCAGTTTAATCACGTTCAAGAACCTAGCCAAATTAAGATCGCATATATATCCACATAGGATAAATGGATAATATATGGGGGAGTGTGTCAAGGACTGGGGCTAGGAATAATATAATTTTGTTGTAAACATTGTAATATGATACCCTCTTTGGGTAGAGAGTTGACAAGTTTTAGAGCAAGCGTGCGCGCGTGAATAAAATCCTTAAGAAATAGCAAGTATATCTTTCTATTGTGACTTATTGTGGAAACTAGATTCTGGGAGGCAGAGAATCCACGATAGGGGGGCAATTGCTTTACAGCAATTTAGCTAACCTTAAAATAAAGAAATACTAACCCTAGCTACTTCTAAACCCAACATTTCAGACTTTCAGTGATGTGTCTAGTACACGAAGAAGTCCTTGTTTTCCATTGGAACATTATTAAATCTTTCCTGTCTGGCTCAGTCAAAATCGGTCGTACAAGACTGATGAAGTCGTGAATCGAAAAACACGGCGATTAAACATTGTAAATATAGACAATGGCCAGGTACATGAGATTCACTCACACGCCAAGTTTTATTTGATTTGATAAAAAAAACTCTGCGATTGGGGCAAGATGGGCTTTTCTAGAAAAATGAAAGTTTTTCAACCTGATTTATGATAATTAATGCAAATTTAGATGAATATAATGTGTCTTGTTCGGGAAATTTAAAAGCACTAGTAAAAGACGGTATAATGGGCTTTCAGAAAATGTATAGCTTTTGCAACAGATATGGTTATTTCCAGAGATAACAATAGAACAAAGAGGTGGCTCAATTTTGGATGTTTTTCAGCCGGACAGGAAAGAGTTAAAAGCGACAATGAATAACATGTTTCAATATTGCACAAAGTTTCAGAGTTGTCCAGGAATCAGTCAGGTCAAACGTTAATTCATTCATTTCTTATCTGCCTTCCTACAGTTAATTATTTCCTTCATTCAAGTTAACCACCTGTTCTTTCATTCACTCATTTGTCCATTTGTTTGTTTGTTTTGTTTTGTTTTGTTTTGTTTGTTTGTCCATTCGTTAATTTGTTCATTTGGTTAATATTTTCTCAATCCTTCATCTGTTCATTCCAAAATCAACCACAAACTCACTTAGATTATCCTTCTTGGCTTTCGTTTTCGCATTATCCTGTTGTTCTTTCTCTCTGTTTTCATTTGAGCTTAGAAGGACAGAGATACTTGCATTATAAGTACGATGAACATCAGCCAATTGATGTAACTTCACATCAGCTATTAAATCACAGCTTACAACCATAACATCTTTCTAAATATGACAGTGAAGTGATTAACAAAATGCTAAACAATACATTTACATGTCAGACTGTACGCTACTTCCTATGTTGATAAAATTTACATTTCTATTTACAAAGTCAGTTCTGTACTGTTTAATAAACGAGCAACAGCGTTTTATAAGATTTAAAACACGAGGGCGTAGCCTAAGTGTTTAGGTCTGATAAAACACGTGCTGCGAGTTTATTAAACAACTTCAAAAACGACCCATTTGATAAGTTCATTAGCGTAGTAAATCAATGTTGTGTAAGCCGAGGAAATCAAACTAAGATAAAGTTTATGTAAATCAGGAGGAATCTTTATCACATATAAAGACACGATACGCTCATGATTTTCCTTTGTGTTTTCGTTTTGAATTATTAATGAGCTTTTGAAAATAATAATAAAATATAAAAGCTGCTAAGTTCTCTTATTTCTCTTTTTCATATTATATTAAATAAGTCAGTTAAACAGGGTCATCACCTACCTATAATCAAGCTTTGTGATTGGTTGATTAAAACAATAGAATCAACCACAAAGTAACCAATGTCCTAACCCTAACAACTTTTGTTCCATATAGCCAATCACAAAACCTGTTCATTTTAGGTACGTATTTACTGGTTAAACAGGGTGACAGCTTAAAACAGGTTCTAGAAAAGTAGAGTGCTGCGTACGTAGAGCTACCGAGATTTTTAGCAATGAAATACTGACGTTTCGAGCAGAGCCCTTCATCACTAGAGTAAAACGTGATGAAATAAAATAAATAGGGCTTATGTATGCCAAAAGTTGTCAATCAAATGCACGGGAGATAAACAAACTGATAATATATGAGATGAGAAAATGTTAAATAATTTGCTATTTTTACAGTCGATCAGCAAACAGACTTAGGGGGAGGGAGAACCAGTAGGAAGCCAAAATGTTAATGTTTTGTAAACGACAACCAGCGGATCTACGATCGGAATGAAAACTCGCCCCGCTCCTCTCTACCCGTGACGCGGCATGTAGATGTTGTGCATATAATATGATTTTGTCGAGATGACGTCAGTACCCATGTTTGTCCGCATTTACCCATAATTATTGCGGCCATAACAAAAGAAAATAGCTCATTTGCACTCATTTGTGAGTCAAATTTGGTTTGTTTGTCCGCATTTTGAGCTATTAATAGCAACCGCTTAAAGGGCCATTCAACTTCACACACTAAATACTACAACAAACACTCAAAATACTAAAAAAAACACTAGGAGAACCATCAAGAAAATAACAATACATTAAACACTGATGTTGGGTTATGAATACTTTGGACAGACAGTAGTTTTTGCCCAGTTCCTGCAGTGGTCAACAACAGCATGTTTAAAAGATTTAGAAGGCTATTGGAAGTTTCATTTTGCTCGATTTTGCGTAGCTTTGTCCCTTATTAATAGCCCCCCGGTTTCTAATTTGTATATTTCTAATGTCCAATGACATTGCATCACGACATCTCGGAAAATTTCGGCCAAAACCTGTAAACCTTTGCTTATTTCTTGTCTTATTTCATAATCCAACTAGTTTGTAAATAAAGTAGCAAAATTATCAGTGTTTAAAGTGTTGTTATTTTCATGATGGTTCTCCTGGTATTCCTTTAGTAATTTGAGTTTTAACATATCGGCGGCCATTATGTCAGCTAAATGTGAAGTTGAATTTAGTTGCCAACCTCATATTATATATGTGCAAACGTCTACATACCGCGTCACGGAAAAAAAGGAGCGAGGCGAGTTTTCATTTCCATCGTAGATCCGCTGGTTGTCGTTTACCAAACATTAACATTTGGGCTACGATGGGCTATCATTACACCCTTGATTAGTTATCCGGTTATCCCTCAAGTTATGTCACCCTTGTGGCATATATAAACGCTATTTATTTTATTTCACTGATGTAGGGCTCCGCTCGAAACGTCAGTATTTCATTACCAAAAATCTCGGTAGCTCACCACCTTTCTGCTTCAAAGCAGGTTCTGCTTCATTAAGTATTTAATGTTGAATATTATAACATCAAGTAGACTTTCTCAAATCTCCTTCTCGCTTTTGGTAAAAAAGAAAAATCATGCTTTCGGAGAAAATAAAGTAGTCAACTTGTGGCAAGTCTAAACGGGTTTTTAATACTACATCCCAGGCGTTCTTTGTCAGCGCCCGCAAGCAATCGTCTTCTAGACGATCTTTTTATTAGTATTAAGACAGACAGACAGACAGACAGACAGACAAACAGACAGACAGACAGACAGACAGACAGACAGACAGACAGACAGACTTATTGTATTGTATTGTATTGGCAGATAGATAGATAGATAGATAGATAGATAGATAGATAGATAGATAGATAGATAGATAGATAGATAGATAGATAGATAGATAGATAGATAGATAGATAGATAGATAGATAGATAGATAGATAGATAGATAGTTTATTAAAAAATACACATTGCAGCTAAAAAGCTGAATTGCGTGCAAGTTTACAATCCAGTTTAAATGTATTGTATTAAGCATTAATAAAAGAAGTTAACAATAAGCGGTGTCAGTTCTCATTCGGTCGGGGGCCTTCAATGCCGGGGCCCCCGGAATGTTTACCCCACTTACAGAGTTATATAAAGGGCTAGCTTAATCATGTTCGGCTTACTTGTGTCTCGTTTGCTCTCCCTCCCTGTCTTGGGGTCTTCTTCACCCCACCCTCGGTTTAGTTTCGTGTTCCCTGGGGCAGTTTCGCTGCCCGCTTCCCTCGGCGCCGAGTTTGCGTTAATTGTTCTTTTTCAGCACTGATCTTATGAGTTGTCTAGGCCAGCAGGGCTGTTTGTACCTGCTCGTTCCTGGTTTGTTTGTTTGTTTGTCACACCCAGTCCTTCCCAGTGGCGGAAGGTTTTTCTACTGTGGTGAGTATCTACTGTCCATAATCTAGCTTCGTCTCCATCACCGAAACCGTAAGTACCTATGTATTCTTGTAGTTTAATTTTAATTTTTCCCCGTCTAGACGGGTGACTTGTAGATATGGGGATGGAGGAGGTACCGTTGGTCGGGGGGATCAGCAGGTCCCTTGTTATTGTCGCATCATTACTTGTCGCAGCCGGCATATTAGCTACTGACTCCATCCCTACGGTCTGCGCTCTGCAATCGTAGGTAGTGGGCGTATTATCATGTTGGGTCATGTAGTTGAGAACCGTGTAGATCGTTAAATGTAAGTATATACAATTAAGGCAATTACAAATTAGTGAAAAATATTAACATAATTATTATAATATAGAACTATTTACGATTTAGATTAACAAATTTAACAGACGAAGGAATACAAGTGTTTAAGAATCTGTTTGTATTCGCGATGTAATTAGCAAAAACGCGAGATTGTCTTAAGTTATAATGCGTCCAAGATGAGCCAACTTGTGGTCAGGTTTGTTCATAATTTCACTGAAAAGTTTCTTACATGCTTCCTCGCGTCTAGTACTGAGCTTGTCAATACCACCAAGAATTAGGCTATCGTCATAGTTTATATGGGGGTAAACAAGAGACATAACTCGCTTTTGAACTCGTTCAACAGCATTTGAGAGATAGTTTGGTAACCCATAGTGGTAGACTTGACAGCAATATTCCAGGACTTGCCTGATACAGGTGCAATAAAAGGTAATTATGTCAGAAGCTGGTACTTTTGCACGTTTGAGTTGAACAATGAAATAAAATCGTTTGTTCACTTTCTTGATAAAATTAGTTATATGCTCATTCCACTTTAGGACGTTGCTTATTGTTAGACCCAATATTCTAGCATGGGTTACAACAATACGACACTTGGTAGAGAAAAATTATTGGAGTTTGCAAAGCAAATCCGGAGTTCTTTACACTTGGAACCGTTGAGTTGTAATTTATTTGCCGCAGACCAACTTTGAACATCATTGACAGTGTTTTGGATGGTACTTATATTGTCCTTGTTTACGACTTCAGATAAGGCAAGTATATTAGAAAGTTACTGAAACCCCATTAGGCGTGGGGTTAGGGTTAGGATCTAAGTTGTTTTGGGGTTAGCACTTCTATGATGTATTTCATCATACATGCATGTACGATCGTATGATAGCAGTACAATCTCTCATTTCGTCCCACCTCTCGCGGATACTAAAAAAGATCGTCCAGAAGACGATTGCTTGCGGGCGCTGACAAAGAACGCCTGGGATGTAGTAAAACCCAGTCTAAACATCAGCTGCAAGCATTGCATAAGCATAAGGAATTAATTAAACAGAACAATGAACATGAAATCAAGCAAAAAATAACAGTTTTTTATACACCAATGTAAACCTAACAAATTAGATTTAAAAAAGTGTGCTTCTAATTCAAACAAGTTAGACTACATAGAAATAATGCGCGAATCAAATCGAAATGTCAACATCCCCCCCCCCCCCCCGGCAAACATGGGGAATTTGATCGTTCAACATTTCAGGGTGGCGGGAATTTGATATTCTAACCAAGTGGAGGGTGGGGAATTTGCTAGAGGGTGGGGAATTTGCTAGAGGGTGGGGAATTTGCTAGGGGGTGGGGAATTTGAACAGATTCTGTTCAAAATGGCGACGAATTTGTCAGATTTTACAGGTCAGAAAATTGTCTTTGTTTTGGAGTGGGTGGAAGAAAATGGCCTAGTCATGCTAAAATAAGTGTTTGAAGATAAGAAACTTTACTAGTGTTCACTGAAATGTTCATTGTCCATGTCTATACTCAATAAAAAATGTTTTGCCGCGATCTCTGATCAGTCTATTTTTAAAATTTATATGTTCACAGATTTTGCATTAAATGAATATTTGTTTCAATATGTTGAATAGAATCGTTGAGGGTTGGGCATTTGATCTCCAATTTTTCCAAAACATGGTATATTTGAACGGGAGAAAATAACATAGGTTGGCAATTTGAACTGATAAAATTAAAAAATCCAAATGCCCGGAGAGCATGTTGACATTTCGATTTGATTCGCGCATAATCATTGATTTCTTTAATTGTCGTTGCGTGAGAAATGTCGCAATCAGTAACGCTGTTTGTCTTTTTACATCACCTTTATTTTATCTTTTATTTGTCTCAAGGAGTCTGCAGTTCCCATTGCAATGTTATCAGCAATTGATACAACATCAATTTTCATGTTTGTGTCACAATGTGTGGATATAACTTGACTAATTAGAATTTTCTCTGATTCAAGTACAACAATGATCACTTCTGCAACAAAATAAGATATACTTTCATAGTTCCAGTTCACTATAGATTCCCTAGAGGCCATAATACTGTAAGGTATTAACCCGCATTCAACACAACCATTGCATGTGCTCATATAGTAAATGAGATATGGTCTGGAAACTCGGCAAACCGTACATGTACTAAGACCGTGCACATCCTTTGTTTTAGGTTTATTAATATTTAAACAACACGGTTGAGCGATTAAACCCAAACGATTCTATTGGATGATTGCTTCATTATACTAAAATACAATAGGTTCAGTGACCGTGCATCGTGCACAAAATTGCATAAAGACGAACAAAAAGATAGAACAAAGACTTTAGCTGAGTTTCCAGACCATATCTCGATTGACTATGATGTGCTTGAGCCCTACAAGTACTGAGTACAGGTAAGAATTATGACTATGAGGTACAGCTACAGTCATGTCGCTATTCGTACGGTATCCATACGCCGAAATCTATTTGCTACAGTATTTGTATGGGAGTATCTCAGATTCAACAAAATGGTAACCTTAACCTTAATTCTAACCAAAATACTAACCCTAAACCTAACAAAAACACTTAATTAAACCCTAACTTAAAAAACTAAGGGGCCGTCAACAAATAGATTTTGTCCCGCATCGGGATACATGTTTCGTAATATTGTGGATACCTCGCTCTAAATGCAAAGGCAGCGCTAAGCAGAGCGGAAAATACTAGAGGAGCGCACCACTGGATTGAGAAAGTCCGAAGCATATGAGATGTTGATTGTGAAACACGAAAACTAAAAAAAGTTGATAGAATACGATGACGAATTTGAGAAACATGAAGCATGGTTAGAGGTGCCAGAATTAGTATATGTTAAGCCAGGAAGATAAAAGTCTGCACAACGAGAAAGAGAACAACGTCGAAAATGGTGAAAGTAGCGGCGAGTCAAACAACAGTGCTAATTCGGACCAACAGCAAAACAACGCCTCAACTGATTAAAGATGAAATTAACGAGTTACAGTACAGAACAAATAAATAATCAAAGTTAAAGAATGCAGCAATGCGGTTCTTGGACACAAGAGAACAAATAAGTTTAATTCGTCTGGAAACAGCAGAAAGTCTTGGATTAAAAGACATGAACATTTCAATCACAATAATGAAAGTGGGAAGTGAAGAAGAAATGAGAACCAACCTTTAAACGTAAAGTTCAAATTTGCTTGCTAAACAACGACAAAAATTCCTTACTAAAGCTATCAGTATATTCCAACTATCAGCGACGATATTGCTGCAATCGAGACGAAGGAAATTGATTAACCGTTGTAAGGAAAAGCTTCACCATTCAGCAAGCCAGTCGAATACTTCATGTCCAATACCGGTATACGATGCCTGTGGACCACTGGACCTGTATGAATTCTGGACAATTGAAGCAATGGGTGTAGTAGTCAACTGGAAGGGAAGAGGGAAATATCATTAAAAGTTCCCGCAAGAAAGTTGGTAATCAGTGGATGGTTCCGCATCTTTGGAAAAATTATCCTAAACAACTACCAGACAATAAGCCACAAGGAACGAAAAGGTTAGAAGCAACAGAGGTTCATGAAGAACCCTGAACAAGGCCTATGACAAGCAGATGAATTAGATGAACGAAATTAATTTCTCTACTTTTTAGTGTGATACATGGTACCTTGGTCCATCAAGGGTGAGAGGTTTTTTCAGTGCCTGGTAGATATCACAATTGTGAGGGATTTGCGAGGCCTGTTCAGTTGGGAATGCTAAGCTTTTCTCAATCATCAACAAGTGTACTGTGGTAGTCGGACAGGCCTGCTTTAGTCACACTTCGGCCTCTTCTGCAGAGGGACTACAGCCCTCCAAACAGCAGAACAGCTTGCAAATAGATATACTGCCTTGATTGGGTGCAGTCTGTGTAGTGTCCAGAAGGTGGTGTTAGTCATCTAAACATTGTTGTTAATATTGTCTTAGAGATTTGGGTTTGATTACCACATTGTATGAGTTAGTAATAAGTTTACCATCATTTGTTTAATAGATTGAATAAATTGAAAATTGATGTTAAGACATACTTTAATATTATACAATTTCAATCTCCTTGTTTACACTAGTGAAAATCTCAGACTGTCCAGCTACACTTAATGTATGGAAGTAGGAACACATACTGTATCATGATGCGGGATGAAACAGATTTGTCGTCAGCCCCTAATGTACCTATCAATGTTAGTCCCAAGGGGGAAAGGTGGGATTTTTATCATTTAGACCTGAAGCGAGGGGATACAAAATATTACCCCAAACAATTGTGAATACTATCTTGAAATGTTCCTCCATTCTTGACAGCCTTGTTTTGTTTTATATGCGCAGTATTTGTTTTTCGTACATGGTGTTCAATACCCCGCCACAGTGGGATACTCACTAAATATACCATAGTGCAGGGTTCGAGATTTGCGGTATCCCAGTATCCCGACGATACCAGATTTTAATTTTGGATACCAGATGTTGAAACCTTGGTATCCCAATGGGATACCAAGGAAATGTTGCTAAAATACCAATATTAACCAAGATAACTAAGCCATCATAGAAATTAGTTTATGTCATGAAGAAATTAACACCCATTTAAGTGTTTTCATTCCGGTTTCGTTGATATCCAAAACTTTGAAAGCAGCTCTAAAGCTAAAGCTCTAAAGCGCGCTGCGTATTTCGCGTATAAATGCCCAACCGCGCGGAGTCTGGAGCCGAGATTAGTGAAAGTGTTTGACATCCGGGATATAATTACACGTGATATTGATATAAATATTGATTGTCCTGTTTGATAATACATGAATTATTATTACAAAGAAACAGATTGATGTTGAAATTCTTGGTGAAAACAATTACAAAGCGAAAACACAAACAGTAAATCCAAGGGCAAGGGATTAAAACGTAACTGTAGCAAATGCGAAAGAGCATAAGATAAGCCTAGAGACATATCGAAATGAGCGAGCTGGTTGCAAATTTGAATTGTGTATTTTATCGCGGAAGCAGAGTGTCTTTAAATATTAGCCTATTATGAAGTGCTACCTGTACTTGCGCATGTCGTTATGGCTTTAATGACAACAAGCAGCACTTTGAGGTCGAAGACTCAATCAGAATATCTGGAAAAAAACGAGCAATCAAGGCATTCCAGTGTGACTGAACCTGACTCTGAATTTGATGCAATTATGTCGACATCAGCGAAAACATTGAATCAGTATCCTCATCCAATGGAATCGTCCTCTGATTCTGATGCAATGCCAGATATAAACTCTAGTTTTGTAATTGACAGTTTGTTAAATAGACATTAGACGTTAAATAGACACAAAATTAGAAGAGTTGGCTGACGTTTCATATAATTATCTCGAATTTAAAACATAGTACCCCCAAAACTTACCCTAACCCTACACCTAATACTAACCCTAACTCTTACAATAATGCTTTGTTTTAGAAATAACAGCTGATTTTAATTTTGAATTTTACTACCGATAGTCTATGTGACGTCATATCGGGATTTATATGAAACTTCACCCGAAGAGTTTGATTTTGGAGGATTTTAGTGTAATAGTGTTAATTTGTATATATAAATTGTTAACCTAATCCAAAGTTCTAAGTTTATAACATGTATGTTTTTTTGTATAAAAAATTTGAATACCAGATTTTCATTTGGGATACCAGTTCAGAAAAGCTGGCATCCACATGCGATAACACAAAAAATTTTTAATCTCGAACCCTGCCATAGTGTGATGGTATTCAAGCTCAAATATCACAAAGTGTGTGTGTGTGTGTGTGTGTGTGGGGGGGGGGGGGGGGGGGGTATAATTCTATGATAAAATGACTGGTCATGTGGTACAAATCTAGTTTTCTGATTGGCCAATTTACAGTTGAGTTAAGAAATACTCCAAGGGTATCCAGAGTGTAGGGTAGGATGTGTTAGTCAATTTTAAAAAATTGCAGCAGAACCAGACTGGAAATAAGTTTATTGCTGCCATATACATGTTTTGCTTTGTTTTCAAAATGGAGTCTTTATCAGTGCAATTTACATTTTCTGACCTTTAGGTTTATTTTGTTTTAAAATATTAAAAATTTGTTGATTTTTTAAATTGTTGCATGTATTTTGGTTCAAGATTGTAGTTTACTAAAATGGATTTATGCAATAAAAATAATTAACATCATGCAAAGTAAGTGTGCTGCCGGTCTTGTGGTCCCTTGGGGCCCTATATAGATATTCAGGGTGTGTGCACTGAATGCCTTACGTCAATGCAAAACTCGTGGCATCTGACGGTCCTCCACTTCAGGGCTTATTCGTGCGCTGTTCGTCGTACACGATACTTCGTTCCCTCCCACCCAACCCTCATCTAACATAGCTTAGTATTGTGCTCCCGTGCTTCGGACTGTGCTACTTTGCTTTCATTCATCTGTTGCTTGCTGGCTAGCTGCTAGTGCGGGTCCGTACTGGGCAACGTCGCCGTACAGTCGTTGGGGGACTGTATTTGTGCCCCCTGCTGTTGCTCAGTCGTGTGGGGGGTCCTCTGGGTCCGTACTGGGCAACGTTGCCATACAGTCGTTGGGGGATTGTATTTGTGCTCCCTGCTGTTGCTCAGTCGTGTGGGGGGTCCTCTGGGTCCGTACTGGGCAACACCGCCGTACAGTCGTTGGGGGACTCTATTTGTGCTCCCTGCTGTTGCTCAGTCGTGTGGGGGGTCATCCGGGTCCGTACTGGGCAACACCGCCGTACAGTCGTTGGGGGACTCTATTTGTGCTCCCTGCTGTTGCTCAGTCGTGTGGGGGGTCATCCGGGTCCGTACTGGGCAACGTCGCCGTACAGTCGTTGGGGGACTCTATTTGTGCTCCCTGCTGTTGCTCAGTCGTGTGGGGGGTCATCCGATTCAACGGCTGCTAGCGCTTGTGCGGGTCCGTATATTCTGCAACGTTGCTTATCGTTCAGCCGTTCGGGGACTGTATTTGCGCCATGTCTTTGCTTGCATATTGTCGGCAGCTGCCAGTATTTGCTTTCGTCTGCGGGCTACCTTATTTTATGTTTGTCTCCTGTGCTGCTGCATGTGTTTGCTCCATCGCACCAGTAATCTGGTTCGCTGTTTAGCTACTATTTTCATGTTAGTGTGTCTACAATCGCGCCAGTACATCTGGTTTATTCCCCGGCTATTCTGGGTGACTTCCTTTGTGTTTGTCTCCTGTTCTGCTGTATGTGTTGTCTATGTATCCATTAACATTAGTGTACCGTCGCGCCAGTGCATCTGGTCCGCTGTTTTGGCTACTATTTTAATGTTAGTGTGTGTACCATCATGCCAGTACATCTGGTTTGTTCCCCGGCTATTCTGGGTGACTTAATTTAATTTATGTTTGTCTCCTGTTCTGTTGCGCATGTGTTTACTGTGTATAAAGTAATATTGCTGCTCGGCTACTCCGGGTGATATTTTACTGTTAGTGTGTACAATCGCGCCAGTGGAACTGGTCTGCTCCCCAGCTATACTGGGTGATAACTAAAATGCTTGTTTGTCTCCTGTTCTGCTGCATGTGTTTACTGTGTGCAATCTCTTTTGTTGTTCCATCAACTTAAATGTTGTCTGTTCTTGTGCATGTTCACAGCTATATTCTCTTCACAGCAATGCTCCTAAGGCAATCCTCCATAGGAGATGTCCCAGTCATCTCCATCCTCTAGCTTGATGTGGCTCTGGTTTGGGATCAAACTTCAAGGTCGGGCCTTGTTTGGTTCCCTGCAGGCATTGTGCAGGCGGTAGGCTGTAGTAGGGGTAATTTGTTATTATACGGTAAGTGTTTTTCTCCACTTTATGTGTGACAGTAGTTCTGGTCAGGAGAGGGTAATTCTCGGCAACATTGTAACAAGTGAGTTGGGGAGTTTAGGCACGCCTGGGGCTGCTCTACCTATGAGACCGCTCCCGTCTTTGTGGATCTCTGGGTCCTGTAAACTGTTCCTCAGCTATTAGCGTAAAACCCTCTCCGACAGAGCTACACCCTCCAAAGAATGAATTGGTTCAGGACACTGCCCAATTAGGTGCGGTTCCATACAGCGTATGGTCGGGAATCGCGGGGCTTTCGGGGGTGCTATCGCAGACTCTTGCATGAATGTTAAGAAGTGTTATAAAGAATTACTTCAAACAATAATTAATTTATTGTGCAACATGTGCAACATGTATGTGGTTTGTGCATTAGTGGTGTCATCACTGTTGATGTGTCCTGCGTTCCATTAGGAATTGAACATTGGACTCATATTTTTATACAAAACAAGTAGAATTTGATAATTTTTTGAGGTTAAATTGTCAAATCCCACCTTTTGCCTGAACCCACACCCTACATTGGGCTAACATTGATAGGAAGCATAACTGTACATGTATATTTAGGTGAGTGCCTACGCAATCGATGAAAATAGATGATCGATAGTAATTATCTAAATGATATTGATTGGTAATGATGACCAATCGATAGTCACAAAAAATCTGTCTGTTTGTCAATCAATGACAATTGATTGCTATTGATTGTCATCAGTAAGACTTTAGGTTGCTTTATACCAAGCCAACATTAATCGGGCCAAAAATAGCAAATCTGGCTACGGTGAATCAATCTAGCAATGTCGACCTCACCCATGCAAACAATGTCAACAGTATACAGTACCTTTACAATACCATAATTTGTTTTTCCATTCTTGTTTGTGACTTTTTTGGTAAACGGGAATGGAAAATGCGGCTAATTTGATCAAACAATGAAATGAGGATGCATCAAGAGTGAACAAGAATCACAACTTTTGTTCTCATTTGAATCAACTTTGAATCAGAAAATTGGACAATGAGAGTTTTGGCAGACAGGATAAGACTTTCATCGACTCCCATCTATGGAGCAATGAGGGTCAAGATAACTCTCTTGTCTTGTGACTCTCATCAACTCCCATCTTCACTAGATATCAAACGTCAGTTTTAGTTTCGCAAATACATATCAATATATACCAATCAATAAATACCAATTGAACGTAATTAATTCATTGATTGCTATTGATAATAGATAACTATCAACAACTAGGTTATATGCTGGCTTTAACATGCAATCGATAATTGATAGAAATCGATATCAATTAATAACACAACAATCAATGTCAATTAATCAATCGATATTGATAATCGAGGAACAATCTATGAACAATCAATGAAGGAGGTTTTGTGACCTAGTTATTGACAATAGCAATTGATGAATTAATCACGTTGAATAAGCAGAAGGAAAATTTATATTTAATAGCGAGCTCGACCCGAAATCGTGGTATTATTGTATTTTAGTCTATTTATATTAGGTAGCACTAAATTTAGTTAATTTAAAAAATAGTCTCTATGTACCTTCAAATCCTGATTTTTCTAACAGATTAATTGGATACCATATGAGCGGTAAATTGCCAACAGGAAGAATGGACTTGGGAAAATTCTCGGTTAAAGGGTACATTCTAGACCCACGTCCAGCAGCCATAATAATTGCCTGGAACTCTGACATTTTCAGTTTCCTGATTTCTGCTATATAGACATATAGTATCGTGTTGGTTGGTTTAAAAACTCCAGTAACAAATAACTTTTCAGGACTTTTATGAGCTTGCCGCGAGCTCTTTGTTCCGCCATCTTGTTCAGAAGAGCCTGGATATGAGTGCGCCCACGTTCGAACTGCGAAAGGTCATTTTAACCTTAAATTTTTTTTCACTGTAAAATAACGACTCTTGTGATACATGAATATATAAATATGAACAATTACGAATAATTTACACTCTCTCTCAGTCAATGAACAGTTACAATAATTAATTTATATTAGAATTCCATTCAGATAATGGAATGTCACTGGTCGACGGAATGGAAATGTTTCTCCTGGTGCGGCTGCCACCAGTGCCACGGACGCACACAACATGACTTCGAAGCAAAGCGAAGGCAATCTTCCTCCTTAGGAAAATATTATAATTTAAGGATTAGAACCCAACCCCAATCCTAACCCCCCCGCCTAATGAGTTTTCTAACCCTAACCCCCCGCCTAGCTAGTTTACTAACCCTAACCCCCCGTCCGTACTTACCGGATAAGTAATTGACTGTTATACGCATACGCTACTCCAAAGTGGTAATTTAAGGCCATTGCACACTAATACTGATTATTGGTAATTCTAGGTAGGGTGACGCATTGCACAATCGGTCGGCCATTTTTCGAAGCACGAAATTCCCTTGGTGAACTCATCCGTAAATATTTTGTCAACCTTGATATAAATTATTCATTTTGTATTTTAATTGAAAGAAGATATACCTTAGAAAGTGATTTCTGTATTTTTTACAAAACTCAACGTTTTCTTGACTTTTGTTTCGAATTATGTCAGCCTTGACTGACGCAAAGCGTGGAAGACCAAGTGCCGAGGTTCAAATTGTGGATGAATAAGAAAGCCTCTATCGGGTTTTCTGAGAAGACTCGGCGAATTTCCGAAGTATTTATACCACATCAAGTTGGCAACGAAGCACTGCAAAACACTTCGTTATCGTATGGAAACTGGAAAGATAAACACAATTACACAAACTCACTGTGCCTTAGGATTTTTTGAACAAATCTTGTGTGAAAATGTCAATAATACAACAGGTTATTTTTAAATGCAAGTTTCAATAGTACTACTCGGGTTTTGATTTTAGTTTTAGGGCAGCAAGGGGAAATGAAAACACTAAAAAATTTCTTTAGAATCGTTACGATGGATGAACCTAGGTTTGGGGTTAGGACTGTCTTAAATTCGGGAAACTTATATGAAACGTCAGCCCAATAAAGTAACAATTATAATAATTACTTGGGCCACCTGTGGTGATCCAGCTTGATTTCTGTGTTCGTCATGTTCGTTTTTACGTCGAGCTAGAGAATGTAATTATTGCGTGGGCGTATAAATAGCGAATTAAAGCGATTTCGGCCAGTTTTATTGTCAATGAATCGCAGTCTGAAAAACATTTACGAGACCTGTAAACCGGCAAATTAATGCAAAGATTCTCTCCAAGATACTGGATGACTGAGAGAAACACAGATGAGAGATTAAAGAGAGAACCGTGGACGAAACGTCAACATAACAGAGATAGTCGTTGCAAGGCAAAGCGATTTCGGACTTTCGTTTTATTGACAATGAATCGCAGTTGGAAAGTTTACCGAGACCTGTAAACCTGCAAACCATTGCAAAGATTCTCTCCAAGGTGAAAGAAACACAGATGAGAGATCAATCATGAAGACAGAATGGACAGCCGAACTCGAAGGACAGGGAAATATTATTATACTGTGTTGACATTTATCCCGTGAAACTCCGTTATAATATTAATCATGAAATGTTGTGTTTTTATCCGATTTACATCAATTCTATATCGAAATGATCACTTGAATCTGGCGAATCGAACGCTGTACGTTTCGTCTACTTAAAATGTTAAGATCAGATGTTATATAAGAAAATGCGTATTAGCGATTAAAGCGAGACTCGCATCTAAAATCAAAGGACATGGCTTCAAGATCTATTCGTTGTTTACCCGATGATTTAATGCTTTTATGTTCGTTAAACCGATGTAATTTCGTAACAGATATGTTTCGTATACCTTTCCGTTGTTTTTATATAAATTTTGACACACGAAGACCTTCAATCGAACAGATATTAGAAAAAATAGCATTGCCCGTGTTTAGTGTTTACATTAAATTTCGTCTGCGTGTCAGGCGTTCTGCATTGGGGGGGGGGGGGGTAGCCTGCGTGTATACGCCTGATTTTTCTTCCTCATTCCTCGGGCTGCAAAGCCGAGGTAAGCTTTCGCCATTGCATACCCATACCGCCCAACCTCTGCAAGCAATATCCACGCCATATCTCCCTAATTTGTCCAGTGATTAAGTAGCCCAAGTTAACGCCTAGCGGGCGTCTTGTTGGTAATATAATTGGCCCACAGTAATTGGTGTAAACTGTTGTGGTGTCCCCGCCACCTGTATTTTCGCATTGTTTGTGTATTTTGTTTGTATTGTGTATGTTTTATCAGGCGAAGCTAAATAAAAATATATATAATATACGCAGGTAAGTAATCACATGCATCAGGAGAATGTTAACGGCCATCTTTCTTCTTTTTTTTTTGGAAAACCTTTGGCTGCCAACAACCACCCAAGAATACAAATTGAAAACTATAACAAACAGGTCACTGAAATAGTGTCAGGAATAGAAAGTCTAAAGGCCCATCTACACGTTACGATTCATCGTATACGATTGTCATTCTGGCGTACATTCTCGTATATGATTTTCGTACTGGCGTATGCAATTGTTTGCACACGACATAATTCTTGTTTATGATTCGATGGTGAATGTTGACACGCGCGTACCGTGTAGATGGACCTTAACGTTTCGAGCGAAGACCCTTCGATGACTTTACGTTTTACTTTCTGACGAGACCCTTTTCGCTTGAAACGTTAGATCTCCTACATACTATTATACGTTCAAAAACTCACTAATATTCATTAACCAAATTGTCCAATCACATTTCAGTATTTAGTCACACGCAAGGCTTTTATACCTGATAAAATCCATGAATACTAATCAGCATGAAAATTATATAAAGTCTATACGAACTTTATATAAAGTTCCTGCTAATTTGCATTTCATACATCAACCCAATTTACCTCTAATAGAAAATAAAAACCAGTACACTCCCTAGTGATTACAATCAATTGTTTTTGAAGCTATTTAAAACACTCGAACACTCGCGTTTTATCATATCTAAAATGCTCGCGCTGCGCGCTCGCATTTTAAACATGACAAAGCGCTATAGTACACCAACCTTTTAGAGTTTTCGATTCGTGCTTCAGTTATACAGGTATCATATTGTAACCAAAGAATGTCGTATAGAGATAAACTCCAATATATTTCGGAGCTGAAATAGTGTGAAATTTATACAATATGCCCATATTACGATTTCTTATTTCTTATGATTTGATTGTTATCTTGATATATGTAATTCACTGATATTATCATAAGAATGTAAAGGGCCTTTTGCTGCAACATTTATAATTAAATCATTAACTCAATTCTTATAAATCGCTACAGATTCTAAAAAAATTAAATCACTAAACTAACTCCTCCATTTTCTCCCTGAACTAAAGGGCATCTTCTTCGTGTACCGCACACACAATGGACACAGACACGTCATAGACACATTAATGTTATTTTCTCGGGATTCAGAAGCATTACAAGAACAAAAACGCTAACCATAACCATAACCGAAATAAAAACTCTAGTCCTAACCCTGAAATAAAGGAATACTAACACTACTTTTAAACTAAATATTTCAATGATGTAATATTCTGTGTCCGGTGCACGAAGTAGCAGCCAACTAAAGCCTTTATTTTCACGACCTGTGACGTCACATTCCTCGCCTTTTTCTGACACCATGCACAACACGGAATTCCTACTTTTCTCTCCCTTTTGGCATACGTTTAGTAACGTTACCACATGACACAATTTTTTTTTTTAAATATATATTTTTATCGGGTACCAAATTTCTCAAAACTGACAAGAAGGGATACATTCATGTTTTCCATTCTTTCTCCCTTTTCGTTACACATGGCTACGTAGCTTGGGATCGAGCAACTATTGTTCAAAAATGAAGCCGGAAGTCGCTTGTGGCGGCCATCTTGTTGGGACCACGTTATATAGTTTTACTATAGGCGACAGAGACTATATGTATCTGATCTTTTAAGATGCTAAAATAAATCAGTTGTCCAATGTTTTCCAATAATATAGAACACAAACCACGGCTCCATAATAACTATACGGTAGTCACTCCAATATGGCCGCCACGCGCTAATCACGGCTTCATAATAACTATACGGTGGTCACTCCAATATGGCCGCCACGCGCTAATCACAGCTTCATAATAACTATACGGTGGTCACTCCAATATGGCCGCCACGCGCTAATCACGGCTTCATAATAACTATACGGTGGTCACTCCAATATGGCCGCCACGCGCTAATCACAGCTTCATAATAACTATACGGTGGTCACTCCAATATGGCCGCCACGCGCTAATCACAGCTTCATAATAACTATACGGTGGTCACTCCAATATGGCCGCCACGCGCTAATCACAGCTTCATAATAACTATACGGTGGTCACTCCAATATGGCCGCCACGCGCTAATCACGGCTTCATAATAACTATACGGTGGTCACTCCAATATGGCCGCCACGCGCTAATCACAGCTTCATAATAACTATACGGTGGTCACTCCAATATGGCCGCCACGCGCTAATCACAGCTTCATAATAACTATACGGTGGTCACTCCAATATGGCCGCCACGCGCTAATCCCGGCTTCATTATTATTGAAATGGAGCCGTAGTTTGTGTTCTAAATTACGGAAAAACCTTCGACAACTAATTCGTTTTAGCATCTTAAAAGATCAGAGATAGATAGTCTCTGTCGCCTAGAGTAAAACTATATGCGTGGTCCATTCAAGATGGCCGCCGCGAAATATTCCCGGCTTAATTTTTCGCAGCATCAAGTTTTTCTCGATCGGAAAGATATTCAGGTTATCTTTAGACTACTGTAACTGTAGTTGGATTTGAAGTGTCCTTCGATTCGAAGACTTTGTCGGCGATCAGGGACAAGACTTTGTCGGCGATCAGGGACAAGGACTACTGTATGCTTCAAGAACCCATTTTTTTGAAGAAACCTGTCTTCCTGTCAACAAGAATTTTTGACCAAAGGTTTACGTTCATGCTCCTGTCGACTACATGAGCCGCCGCTTTTAGTCTGAATGCAAACAACTCCTTGAAATTAACAGTGCACGGTCAGAAATTGTCACTATCAGCTACAACAGTCAGACACTTTCTTTTCCAAATGCTCTACCGGAAGACATCTTCACTATACACATAAGGCTGAAGCTTTATTACGTACATGAATACTGTCGTTATTTTTTCAGGCTAAATCAACTATTTTTTACTTACAATAAAAAGTTTCTTACAATAAAATGTTTCAAGCAAAACAATTATATTTCTTGAATTATATTCCTCGCTTAAAACATCCTTCCCAATTCGGTAAGTCACATGTTTCGGTAAGTCAATTGCTGGTCAATGGTATGGTTACTTAGAATAGGCGGTTTTGTACTCGATATTTTTACTAAAACTAAATACGATTATGTCATGATATATTATATAAAAGAAACTTTAGTTAGAAATAAGCATAGTTTCTAATTTTGTGCAGCTTAACTGACTTAATGTGAATCATTAATATGTCAAATGATGAACTTTAAAATCACTGAAAGCAATCTAGAAAAATATGAAAAATATATTTTTAACATAAATCCTAATAGTTTTACCATCTAACACAACAACTATTTGAAATAATGGTAGGGTTGGGGAGCCAATTTTGTGGACAGACAATGATAAATCAGTCAGAAGCTACCACATATTTTGAAATTAATAGCTACCATATATTTGCATAATATAACTTTCATAAATACGAACACATCCCTACTTTAAAATCTTTACGGTATCTTCCATAATGTTAAGTTTGTATTGTCTGTAGTAGTAAAGTTTGTGTTGTCTGTCGTAGTAAAGTTTGTGTAGTCTGTAGTAGTAAAGTTTGTGTTGTCTGTAGTAGTAAAGTTTGTGTTGTCTGTAGTGGTAAAGTTTGTGTTGTCTGTAGTAGTAAAGTTTGTGTTGTCTGTAGTAGTAAAGTTTGTGTAGTCTGTAGTAGTAAAGTTTGTGTAGTCTGTAGTAGTAAAGTTTGTGTTGTCTGTAGTAGTAAAGTTTGTATTGTCTGTAGTAGTAACGTTTGTGTTGTCTGTAGTAGTAACTTGTCTGTAGTAGTAACGTTTGTGTTGTCTGTAGTAGTAACGTTTGTGTTGTCTGTAGTAGTAACGTTTGTGTTGTCTGTAGTAGTAACGTTTGTGTTGTCTGTAGTAGTAACGTTTGTGTTGTCTGTAGTAGTAACGTTTGTGTTGTCTGTAGTAGTAACGTTTGTGTTGTCTGTAGTAGTAACGTTTGTGTTGTCTGTAGTAGTAAAGTTTGTGTTGTCTGTAGTAGTAACGTTTGTGTTGTCTGTAGTAGTAACGTTTGTGTTGTTTGTAGTAGTAACGTTTGTGTTGTCTGTAGTAGTAACGTTTGTGTTGTCTGTAGCAGTAACGTTTGTGTTGTCTGTAGTAGTAACGTTTGTGTTGTCTGTAGTAGTAACGTTTGTGTTGTCTGAGTAGTAACGTTTGTGTTGTCTGTAGTAGTAACGTTTGTGTTGTCTGTAGTAGTAAAGTTTGTGTTGTCTGTAGTAGTAAAGTTTGTGTTGTCTGTAGTAGTAAAGTTTGTGTTGTCTGTAGTAGTAAAGTTTGTGTTGTCTGTAGTAGTAAAGTTTGTGTTGTCTGTAGTAGTAAAGTATAGTGTGTAGAGGGTGTAGTAGTAGAGTTTGTAGAGGATGTACTAGTAGAGTTTGTAGAGGATGTAGTAGTAGAGTTTGCAGAGGATGTAGTAGTAGAGTTTGTAGAGGATGTATAGTAGTAGAGTATATAGAGGATGTAGTAGTAGAGTTTGTAGAGGATGTAGTAGTAGAGTTTGTAGAGGATGTAGTAGTAGAGGATGTAGAGGATGTAGAGGATGTAGTAGTAGAGTATGTAGAGGGTGTAGTAGTAGAGTTTGTAGAGGATGTAGTTGTAGAGGATGTAGTAGTAGAGTATGTAGACGATGCAGTAGTAAAGTTTGTAGAGGATGTAGTAGTAGAGTATATATGACGGATGTAGTAGTAGAGTTTGTAGAGGATGTAGTAGTAGAGTTTGTAGAGGATGTAGTAGTAGAGTTTGTAGAGGATGTAGTAGTAGAGTTTGTAGAGGATGTAGTAGTAGAGTTTGTAGAGGATGTAGTAGTAGAGTTTGTAGAGGTAGTAGTAGAGTTTGTAGAGGATGTAGTAGTAGAGTTTGTAGTAGTAGAGTTTGTACAGCATGTAGTGGTAGAGTATGTAGGCTGTAGTAGTATCAGTTGTAGGCTGTAGCAGTATAGTTTGTAGGCTGTTATAGTATAGTTTGTACTTTGCAGCTCTGATGAGCCCGTACCCGTGGTTTATAGATTACACACAATTTTCCCGCCTTTTTAAAGTCTGCTTTATATTTTATAGAAGAAATATAAAATGTTTTTATGTTCATATTCTTTAAACACTTTAAACTCTATTTTATAAACACTTTAATACTTTTTAACTTAAAAGCTAAAAAACTTGCCTACAGCTCGTGTTTCGGTTACGCTTTTCTCAAGTCTCACAACATCCCGCGTGTTTAAATCATAGTATATATAAACAAAGAATTTAATAAGTTGAATAGTAGAAAGAAATGATAAGAAAATCATTTATATATTTAGTCGCAATATTATGTGAGGAATATTATGATTTAGTTATTGATTTTGAATGTCATACCGTATTGCTAAACTGCACACACAAATGAGTGTTCTAAATATCCGCAGCCCTGGCTGGCGGCGAGAATGCTTCTTTTGAATTCTCTGAATATTTGGTTGACGTCGGTTCCTCTCGGCTTAAACTTATTATCGTCTATAGACTACCATACTCCATTAATCACTCTGTTACTACAAGTAGCTTCATCAACGAGTTCACTGATGACCTTGAGTCTATTATTCTATCGAGAGAATCACTCTATATAACTGGTGATTTTAAAGTGGCCCTGGGTTCAAATTTTTAGTATCCCGAATTTTTACATATTTGTAAAGAGCATGATGTTCTTACTTTAATAACTTGCCCAATTTCAAGCAATTGCGAGCATGGGAAGTCGTCTTTTCAGACTGTTTTTATACGAGATTATACGGCCGCCATTACTCGAACATGTTCCGGACGCTTAGGTTGCGATTAGAGGAAGTGACATCAAAGACTCAACACGTGGCTAGTTGTGTATGAATATAAAGCTACTTGGGGAAAACTTTCCATTGTAACTTGTCACGTATTGAGTCTCTGACGTCACAATCACATACTCTGCTGTGGAATCGCGGGCTCGTCTAGAACAAGTTTTGAGCAATGGCGGACAAAATTTGGGCAACTTTGGAGGTTAAATTTCTTATGATAGAATGTGTGTTGTTCATAGAATGTTTTTTTTTTGGCAAATGCGAACATTTATTAACCTAAAATTATGTTCTGTGACAAAAAATGCCAGGAAACGTAATGTGATATTTCGTCGCAGAGGCACTTTAATATCTATGTCCATACCATGATAACCCTGAGGCTAATAAGTTTAAGAGATCACTTAAGACATACCTTTTTAAAGTAGCGTTCAATAATTGATTCTGTAATTTTTAACAGTTACTACAGTAGCTAGGTTTTTTATGATTGTAATGCGCATTTGAACAATTTTGTCGCTAATTTGCGCAATATAAATGCTTATAATTAATAATTAATTAATTAATGACATGCTTGAATCAATGTGTCCAATTCAACATGTGGAGAAAACAACGCATGAACATGGTCACATAGTTGATCTTATAGTACACCTTTTCCAGATAAGTTCATCTCTGTTCATTCGTTTGGGCTCTGTCGACTGAAGGCTGCTAGACTGAAACCTGCTACGAAGAGTAATAATTACCTTCAGAAAATTTAAATCAATCAATATTGGTGCATTTATGGATGACATTAATAACAGTGACTTATACCGGAAAACTCATGACGAGATCGACGAAATTGTTGAGTCATTCCTGTGGATGGATGAAGAAATTACGAAAGCTGAGAAACAAAGGAGAAAGATTGAAAGGAAGTGGAGAGCATCAAAACTATCATCTTATCTCACCTCCTTCAAGGCTGAGAGGACGTCAGAAATACTATAATAATTTTATCGAGGAGAATATAACACTCATCAGAAAAAAACTGTTTAAAGCAAGAAGTCTCTTCTTAACCATACAAAACCTTACCACCATATATGCTAATGATCAAAAGCTTGCCAACGACATGGGGAACATTTGTTATCAAAAAGATCTCCGACATTAGGTCACCGTTCAATTATCAAGACTATCAACCACATGAAAGCTCTAATACTCAATATATACTGATTGGGTGACCGATACATCGTTCTCGGAATTCCAGCATTTGTCCGAGAGCGATGTAAGAGAGCTCATTTTAGATTCCAACAGAAAATCTTGATCCCGACCAGGGTGCTAATTGATTGTCTGCATGTGCTTCTACCGTCGATCGCAAAAGTGATTAACTTGTCGTTGGACAATGGTTACTTCCCTGTGGCATAGAAACCAGCTTTAGTGCGAGCGTTGCTTAAAAAGGATATATTGGACCTTGTTTTCAAGAATTTTAGACCAACAAGTAACCTCCATTTTGTATCAAAGTAAACGGAAACAGTGGTTGCTAAGCAACAACAAAATTATGTCTTCGAACCTTTTGTTCCCCGTGTTCCAGTCAGCGTTTCCAAGAGCTTTAATTGGCTTAGAATGTGGCGTACACTAGAAGGATCCTGTTTAGGACCACTATTATTTACAAAATATACGAGCAAGTTCAGTTTGAAATCGTCAAAGACCACCTTCGAGATGTCCATTGTTATGCATATTTCAGTCAGATCTATCTCTCCTAGGCTTTAGTCCTTACGACAAAACAAACCAATTCACTGCCCTCCGTAATATGGAGAATTGCATGTATAACAATATTCCATGATTGATTCCAAAACACAAGCTAATGTTAACCGAAACAAGACCGAGTTCCTGATTATATATGCACGTCGCAACAACTGGTAATTCGAATATTTCTCCTGTTCCTGTAGCAAGGAACTTGGGCTCCATGTTCACTATGGAAACACACATCACAAAGACATACTGTTCTTCTTTTTACAACCTATGCAGAACGCGTGTGCTAGATTAGTCTGTAATGAAAGCAAATTCTACCACATTACGCCACTGCTGATGAATTCACATTGGCTTCCAGTCAGATACAGAATTAATCTAATAATCTTAAAGTTGTATTGATTACTTTTAAGGTTCGTAATGGATTATCACATTCATATTTAATCTCATTAATTATGTATAAGCCTCCATCGCGTTATAACATTAGGAATTCTCACGACATCATCCTATAGATTTAAAACTAAAGTTACGCTTGGTGACTGTGCAGCTTTTCCTTGCGCTGCTCAAAGTTATGGAACGCGTTTCCGATTGAAATTAGGAGTGCAAGTCCAGTATAGGTTGTTTTAAATCGAAGCTCTTTCCATTAGTGATATTTATTAGCTATTTTATCCTAATATTTTTATATCTAATACGATTGTTTTATTAGTTTTATATTTTATTCATAAGATTTTATTGTTATTGGGATATTATTGTAATGCGCAATACAAATTAAAATATTATTATTATTAGTGTTTAGATAATATGGTGGAGACAGTTGGTGATTTTGGTGAATTGATCAAATTAGCGTATGTGGACTTTCAAAAAGTGTATGTGGATTTCCCCATAACAAATCGATAACATGGTACTTACGCAAAGTATATGAACTTCGTAGGGACAGCTGTTGATGCAACACAAGTCAATTCTTTCACTGTACATGCTGAAAAATAATAAAAAAATGTTCTACCTGATTGTGACAAATGACGTGCATAATGAGGTCCTAGTGAGGAGTTGCAATGGCTGATTGTGTAGTATTGCAGTTGCACAAGAATGGAGTGTTGCAACATGTCTTGCACATATTATGGACTGCAATGGTTTGTAACACACATATTGTATTGGCATTACAATTTGATCGCCTTTCTAACTTACTTCAGAAAGTTACTAACTTCTCATTAACTTTCAGTTAGTATATACCAAGAGAGATACCGAAGACGTTTGACTTGACTTGACGGGACCTTTGCTCCATTATTCTCTATATGTAGTCTAAGGGCCTGTTTATATGATCCTGGATCTCGGCTTGTATATAATTTACTGTTATTTTCGCAGAACTTGCGTTTACATGGAGAGACATCCCGCCTGACCGGGATCCCGGTTGAAGCAACCGAGATCCCGGTACACAGAGACAGTTTTTTCCCATATAAACGCAACATCCCGGTACACCGGGATGAAGTGAATTGAAATTTGAAACGTCGTCTGACCAGGTAAAATATCCAAAAAGTGGCAAAATGAAAAAACATCCCAACGGGATGTTTTTTATGCGAATAAAATTAGTTTTTGTTTCATTGGGAAATTATTATCAACATTTTCACGCATCCCGGTCGCCCGGGACATCCCGGTCGCCCGGGACATCCCGGTGCACCGAGATCATATAAACCCGGGATGAAAACGGTTTTATTATAATTAGTAAAGATGGTGAGCATCTTTTGTACAAACTTAATAAATCCTTAAGTTAAGAAAATTGTTCGTAATTGCAACAATGTACTGTATTGCATTCTTATCTGTCAAATGAAGGTTTTACCCTGCAGTCACTGAGGAAGACAATTGTGTTTAAAAATTACTGAGAAGTCAGTAAATGTTGTGATTATTTGGGTAATGACAACATAATAATTGCATCCAGTTGTACAATCACACTATTATCTCCCTAGATCTTTCATTTTGAATCTCATAGCAACATTCTTCTTTACATTCATCAGTGAGTGACATTGCTCTAGCTCTTGCTAAGAACACGGTGAGGTAAAGCATATACTAGATTTAATAACAAGTCGGTGTTCAGTCACACGCCGGCCTGTAGGCTATACCACCCACTCGTGTATGCCAGGGAAACCGCTTGTCCCCGGCAACAACGATGGACCGTGAGCTGTCAGCAAGTTGGGGGAACCACTCGTCCCCCAACATGAATAGAAGCCACCCGGGCCGCGTCGCCACAGGGACCATGGACTGTCCAGCCTTCCGGGGAAACCGCATGTCCCCGGAACCAATGATAACAGCCACACGTTGCTAGGACTTGCTGTCGCTTGCAGGCCAGCAACAGCAAGACTCGTCGTCTATGCGTGCCTGCCGGGGAAACCGCTTGTCCCCGGCAACAACGATGGACCATGTGCTATCAGCAAGTTGGGGGAAACCGCTCGTCTCCCAACATGAACAGCAGCCACCTGGGTAGCACTGCCACAGGCGCATGTCCCTGGAAGCAATGACAAAGACACGTCTGACAAATACAGACAATACAGGTACTAGAAACAGATATGCCTGTAGCTATCAAGTGTTCTGACCTGGCATGTGAGAAAAAGACTCACGTTGTCTGTGCTTATACATGCCGGGGAAACTGCTTGTCCCCAGCGACAATGACGGTCCGCCTGCAGGTACTAGAACAGCCACGCATGTATTAGCTATCAAGTGTTCTATCATCTGGCATGGGAGAGCGAGGCTCACGTTGTCTGTGCTTGTATCCCAGGGAAACCGCATGTCCCAGGCACCACTGATGGTTCGCGTACCCTCAGCAAGTTGGGGAAACCACTCATCCCCCAACATGAACCAAAGCCACCTGGGCAGCCGTGCCAAGGGGGCAATGGATTGACCAGCCTATTACCTGGCCATGCCAGGGAAAAGCAAGATTGGCAGTGACTGCATGAGCTGCTGCTCTGGTCACAGTCACTGGCCCGCCAGTCGGCACATTACCGACGGTGATAGCCCTAATTCCCTGTAACTGGGGTAAATGAGAATACGAGGGAATACCAGACTGGAGGGTGGGAGGGAGAACTTCTCAAGCCAAGGAGTTGTTGGCCACAGAGACTGGTCGATTTACATGTTGTGCGTTGCCTTGAAATCCAGATACGGGACCCCCTTTCTTCACATGACCTGCCTCAATGTGATTGGTTTCTCATACGCAAAGCCCGCCAAAATCTCTGCCCCCTAGAAGTGTCATATACGCTACTGTCGCTACACCTCTTGTATAATTAATATTATTTATTGCATAAATCCAAATAACTATAAGGTCAGATATCCAGAAAGGATTCCTATATTTATTGTATAATGCAAAGGGTAAAGACATTAATTGTACCCCTTATTCGGCCCTTTCTCGATATATGTAATATGAGCAACCGAAATGTAAAATTATTATAGCATCAACCCTAGTCAGTTTTAGGGTTAGGATTTGGGTTAGGATTAGGGATTGGTTTGTATTTCGGTTGTTCATATATCGAGAATTAGCACCCATTATTCTAGGAATGCAGCCATGTAGGGTTAAGCTTATTGTTATATATGTTTACAGTTAAACAAGTTTATCATTATTATGTTTAAGAGGGGGTGTATACATATTGAAGTGTTAACATGACGTATTATGCATTCTCTACTCCATCTCGATTTTGATTGGCTGTTGGCATACAGCTAATTTGTGACATCAGCTTCATGTGACGTCAATGTTCCAATATTATGGTTCAAAAAGTGTAGGCTATGGCATCATTATTCCTGAATATCTTGTTGCTACAGTCGTAGAATAATGACATTGGGATACAGCATAATATTATGTAAGATGACTTTTATGTGCACGTTCATTATCTTTCAAATATGCCCTCCTCTCACCTCTCCGATCAATGTTGTGAGCTAAATTTGGTCAGCAGTTTGTTGTAAATCAACATTGATTGGTGGGGGGTGGGGAGGGAACCATGTGATTTATCTCATGGTAGTAAAAAAATGAAAACGAAGCTATTTGATGCTTCAGTGTCCCAATGAATTATTCTCTGATTGTACTTTGTAGCTTGCTGTTGCCAGCTCAGTTTACAGTGAAAGAAAATGGGCCCTTTCTCAATATATGAGCAACCGAAATTTAAAATTATTATAACATCAACCCAAGTCAGTTTTAGGGTTAGGATTTGGGTTAGGATTAGGGTTAGGATTAGCGATTGTTTGAATTTCGGTTTGTTCATATATCGAGAAAGCGCCTGAAAATGGAAAAATGGTGCATTCTTTGCAAAGATTCACCAATGCATTATTTTAGCACTTTTTATGCATAATATTAATAAAACAATTATTGAATTTGGTTTTTGCATGATATTGAGAAGGGCTCGGTTTGTATTATCCGCCTCAGTCTTCGGCAGATAACACAAACCTCTGCCTTGGTAATTCTCGATATCATGCTTCATCTCATCCAATAATTGTTTATTAATAGTGTAACATGATATCATGATTTCCTGATTTAGCATGTACTGTATAGACTTACTAGACTATTTTGCAATCAAGCAACACGCATGTATATACAGCACCACTGATTTTGAATAAATATATATCCAAACCTTACAAATAGATAATACGTTTCCATAGAGATGTGTAACATAGATCACGCGATCATTAACTTGTTATTAATGCTTAATTATAGAATACCCGTCCACTTTTGAAACTGCATTTAAAGGCAGAAATACAAACCAGGTTGCTCTAAAATCTCTTTAAATATAATGTCGAAGGTTTATATTGTGTGTATTTGTTGATAGTTATCAAATTAAATGGGGTTTTAAAATAGAACGAAGCAATTGTATATGATGAACTTTCCGTAATTTAACCCATTTACTGTCAACAGATAGTACAATTTAGCGAATGCTTGTTTGTTGGAAGCAATGCTTGTTTATTCAATAAAGTATTGAAGACATCTATCCTCGTTTATTTGTAACCATCGTGATGAATAACCACCTAACAGCGGACGAGAGGTTGTTGGGACTCTTTGATCGAAACGACTGAGTGTTTACCTCTATAAAATCTTACCTTCTGTCCGAGGACAACAAAGGCCTTTCGTTATTTCATAAAACGATTCGGTAGAATTTGTTGTTACAGCAGATGAAATATCATCATGACGAACTGTGTATGGATATTTTGAATCTAGGAAAACAATGTACTCAAAACCAACTTCGACAGTGGAACGACAGAGTGAACTTGATCCAAAGCCATTTACGATGATAAGGTTAGAATTTAGTACTCCTTTGTAAACGTGGGTCACATTGAAGGTTGCATTGTACAGGTTGTAGAGATCACGGTCTAAGCCCAAGGCTACAACATTGCCTTGGATAACCAAGGGGGCACGTCGTGTAAGTTCAGCAATGCTCAAAGATTCATGATTTGTTGGTATAGAACATGATGTAATTCTACCTACTAATGTCAACAAAGCCAATGCAAGGAATGTCACCATTTTGTCGCCAGGAAGCTTAAATTTATTATGCTATTTGAGTACTTTATGTACGATATATTTTAATGGACTTGCAACGGAAATTCATTCGATTTCGTTAAAATAAAATGCTAGAATATTGCCATAAATTAAGAAATAAAGTTCACTTACCTCTACATGAAGACGTAGTTGTCCTTTCTGTGTAATTTGGTGTGAAATCTGGCACACCAAATTACACAGAAACGACAAAAAAGTACTCAAATATCATAATACGCAGCACACAGATAATAATAAAAACTTTATTTCCAGAGGGTAATGAGAATATACATTAGATTAGCCGATTACTGAAGCCGATTGTTTGGAGGCCGATTAATCAAAATAATCGGCCGATTAATCGGTATATGCCGATTATTGATATCTCTCCGGTTACCAGTCTCGCAATGTTTTATGGGATTGCTAGGGTGGGCTGCGCACAAATGATGTCAAGATTCATGTTTGTCTGTATTTTCCATTAACTCTTTCCTGTCTTTTGAGGAAGTCGTCAATCGAAAAACACGGCACACGGTAACGTGACAAGCGCCAGGGACACGAGATCCACTCACACGCCAAATTTGATTTGATTTCATAAACAACTCTGCGATTGGTGCCATTTTGAATTTTCAAGATGCTACGCGCAGGCACTTGAATAATATGCTAAACTAGAAGTTACTATCGCAAGGGGAAGTGCTGCCTCGAAAGTCATGGGAAGCCTAATTTTTGATAAAATTTCAAAAATCAACCCACTGTAGTACAGTACTGCTCAGAATTAACCTAAGCGGAACGCGACCGGAACGAGTTCTATTCTCGTTCCGAACGCGTTCGGAACGCGTTCGGAACGATATACTTTCTGTTTTAATCTCGTCTAGTGAACATATACCATAACCAGTCCTGCAATCAAATGATCAAGTTAAATCCGTTTAGAAGTTTACTAAAGTTAGAAATTAACGAAGTCTTCCCATTAACTTTTTAAGCGAAGTCACAATGATGTTCCGAACGCGTTCGGAACTCGTTCCGAACGCGTTCGGAACGCGTTTGGAACGCGTTCGGAACGCGAACGCAGTGTTAGGTTATTTCTGAGCAGTACTGTATGTACACATTTCTATCAATTATTTTAATTATTTTAAATACAGCAGACTTAAATTACAAATGACTATCACCTATCTGAATATAATTGGCAAGGCTTTTGACTGGATAGACAGTATACATTATGACTACAGTATGTAGTTGGTGATTGGTAAACAAATTTCTGATAAATCACCGCCACTATAAATCATGCTTCTTACTGTGCCAAAGCTGTCAGTGGAATCACAAGTGTCTCATATGTTATGACAAAGCAAGCGCTAAACAAATAGGCGCTGACTAAATAAATACCAGAAATGGTATGTAACAGATGTTTACGATATTGTTGCACTATTATTTATATCGTCTAAATTTTTTATTGTTGAGAATGCTACACTTCTGATACTTTCAAGATCTTTGATGTATTATGCACCTATCAATGTAAACCCCGCGGGGTGGGGGTGCGGGCAAAGGGCGGGGATTTGACAAAAAATTGAAAATTTGAGTAAAATGCCCGAGGGTGGGGAATTGTATTTCGATCAAATGTTTCCAAATGAACGCACCTTGGTATGGGGTAAGATTAAAACAAGTGATTGTGCACTGCACCAAGTCAAATGTTTTTGACCTTTTTTGTACACCACTCCTTGCCTCTGACAGTGTAGTGAAAACGCGCGCAATGGCACTGCAACAAGTTAAATGTTTCTGAAGGTTTTTGACCAGATGGATAGTTGGAAGCAAAGATATATTTCGACTTTACTCATCTTATAGTTAATCTGCTCTTGAAGGGGACCACAAACTGACAACGAGAAGAACACTCTTCTCCACGCCTTTTGAATCAATACTGCACATGGTCAAATGTCTCGAACCGCGGGGAACAATTTATGGTCAAATACGCGACTGCGGGGATGTATTTCGCTGTCAAACCCCCGTCCTTTGCCCGCACCCCCACCCCGCGGGGTTTACATTGATAGGTGCATTAGTTCATTGCACATGTCCACGACTCCACATATTATACTGTAATTGTCGTTTGGGAATACACACAGTCAACTGCAACCACTGTATTTTATTTTCCCAAAGAACTTGTAATATTGTATTTACTGCATACCAAATATTATGGTTATCCATGGCACACAAATAATTTCCATTCAGTACACTGAATTTTCACAAAATAGACAAATCCACTGAATTTTCACAAAGCTGAGGTAAATAATTTCTTGAAGACAGTTCCATGTACAGTTTATTACATATACAGTTGGGCAGATCAATATTGTTTTGTGCCTCAACGGGCTCCACCACAAAGGGTAGATGATCAATATATTTTTGTGCCTCAACGGGCGATATATTTGTGTCGATCACTATCGACAGGACAAGTTGTCTTCTAACCAACACCAACAAACAACGGTTGGTAAGTTGTTCAACGACAGAAATCCCTGACGAGGAATGAGATCATGGTTAAAAGCATTCAAGTACATGTTGTCTCCTTGTACTAAGATATTGTCGATGGTTGTCGAGTGTAACTGGAAGCCCAATAGCTTGTGCTGTTAACAGCGCTGATAAACTCATAAAAGAGCACTGCTTTTCTCGTGACTGGCCACTGAAACCTTCATGGCCTTGATGAATACTTCCACGAGAAAGTAAAGACAAAATAAAGACATAAACAACGTGAATTTCCTGCGTGGTAGCGAAACATGCGCAGTTGAGTCACTTTCGAGCACATATGGATGACGTATGCCGACCACTGATCTATATATATGCCGACACACAAACAAACAAACGCAATATCGAGACATAGTTCGGTAAAAGGACTGGGCACGAGTAAACACAACCTCGTTCCCAGGGTCTTATCTCCGCTCCCCGCCCCCCCGCACGGCTGGTCACGTGCCCCCTAAAAAGTGGGGGGTTTTAATTAGCGTTTAGAAAATTACTTAGGGAGGAGTGGCAAAGATGAATAGAGCACAACACTAAAAACATCAGAACAAAAACTTCCGTGAAGGTCTAAATTTTAATTTGTATAACACTGCGTGAAGTTAAAATTCTTATAGACTATTGCAATACGCGTATGCACGTCTGTAACATAAGGAGTGATTAATATCAAATTTCGTTCCAACAAAGGTTGACATAAACAAGCGCTTCAACCGCATTTACGCTTTGTTTACTCAAGTCTTTAAAATAATATTACAACAAAGAACGTTTTAATTAGCAGTCTAAAGTTCTGATTGATACGTTGATTTAAAAAATATTTCCCAAGAAATAATCAGTGTAAAGTAAAGTTAATGCTGAAATAATAATAACATTCAATATAAGATTCATAATAATAAAATATTAACGCTTGAAACTTTCATAACTGAAACCTGCGCATAATCTCGAAATTAGTTAATATATTAATCTGAGGGAATACAAAGGTAGGACGATAAAACAAGCTGTTGAATGAGTCCAACTTCTTTCTTGATATTTCATTTTTAAATGGCTGGTTTCTTGCGACAAATAATCAAAGCCCCGGAGTGTGCAACGATGTTTCATATCCCGTTGCTACTTGAACAACATCAAGAACTCCCAGTCTCAAAAATAATTTCTCCAGGCAAATAGTGTTAAACTATAGAACATTTCATTACACACTGGGAACGATATCGAAATGGAGACTTATTAACACCTACATTTTGTCGACTCGTGGCGCGCGTGATACGTTAGACTTTCTCAAAGCCCGTTTCGCTCGCCCGTCTTTAATACCAAAACTCGAAATAAACCGGTGTAAACAAACCCAAACCACTAAACTCGTTTTAACCGAACCAAGAGGCGGACTTGGAGCAAGTCTAGTGATACGTGTAAATAGTTGTGATCTTTATCCCCTCCCACGGTGTCAAAAATGTTGTGTTGACACGTGACCAGCCGCAACGGGTCTTAGCGTGCGGGGGGGCGGGGAGCGGAGATAAGACCCTGGGTACGAGGTTGGAGTAAACAGCAAAATTATAGCATGCAAGATGGACATTTATGATAATTAATGCTAATTCATATTAACAAACGTGTCTTGTTCGGGAAATTTAAAGTGCCTACAACGAAATTTTCAAATTGGAGAAAATGGCATTAAAGTAAAGTTTGAGTTGTGAAAGTTTCAGGGCGAATAATTAAGGAAAGTGTGTTTGTTTAGCGTTTGAAAAACTGGCTTTTGGCTCAAAAAGTTGAGACATATTTTATTCCACAACTTATGACATCACTAGGATCTACATGAATTCTTATTGTTATCGAACAGACTGTTCAAAACACCCTTTAGAAAACTAAACTCTCGTGGGAAAGTGTGCACAAGGGTGTGTAAAATTTATTCATAACGAGTTATTTGTTGTAAATAACTTAGTCGTCTTATTAGTAATTAAGAATGTACTGTCGATTTTTTATAAGTAATACAATGGTTTTTAAGAATATAGTGATTAAATCTCCCGCAAACCGAGGAATGTTTGTGAAAGTCCCGAGGGAAAGCATGAGGGCGAAGCCCGAAGGCGTCCCGAGGGACTTTCACAAACATTCCGCGGTTTGCGGGAGATTTGATCACTATATTCTTAAAAACCATTGTACTGCGCTTTTCGGTTGAGCTTGGAGATAAATAGTTTTATCGAAAAGTTTGCCTAATTGAAACCACACGTTACCAAGGTCAAATCCAACCGTTGTCAAGGTCAGATTTGAATGTTTGATGGAAAAGTTCCGCCCTTTTTAGCGGTTTAACCAATAGGATTCAAGGCGATACTATTTCGTCACATCGTGTTGGTATTTTCATTGTCGTCTCGTACTTAATAACAATGAGCTACCAAATAAAAGTGGAATACTCAAACGAGAAGTGGATTAGTTTATTTGTGAACTCATGTGACGTTCATTTTGGTATTTATACATTTAACAACCTTGTCGAGGATATAGTTAGCCGTTGTCCCTTACTATCTCACTTAACCACGACAACTGTGCGCTTACGATACCTGGATGACGAAGGAAACTTTGTGAATCTAGATTACGGAGATGAGAGTGGATATAGAGAGATGTGGAATAATGCAGTATCCGTTGAAAACCGAGAGTACAAACGAATTAAAATTAGAGCTGGAGAACTCAATTCGCCATACGCTGTTGTAAAAAAAGTACAAGGTCGTTATTTACATCAAACATCAAATTACGAAGATGAAGCTGGAATTTCTGCAACACTGATGCAACAAACAGGCAGTATAAACCGAAGCAAAAATATCCGAAAACAACTTAACGTTGATGTTGTTGATATAGTTCTTACTCCTGTCCAAAGAATGATGCAAAAGAGAGAATGGGAAATGGAGGTTTTGCGTGGTAACATTGATGAGAAAAAAGAAGAATTGCAAAATATAAACGATGATGTTGATAGAGCTGCAAGCCAGAATACAGCGGACCGAATAGTATGCGGGAAATGCCATTTGCGCGAAGGGCATACTAAAAGAAACTGTAAGTTCGATGCTTGCAAATCTGTCAAGTCTTGTGGTATTTTAGACAGGCATTCAGATGTAAAAGCGCAGCGCAAAAAACTAATTAGCGAAATTTCTGGACTCGAGTCGCAAGTGAAGGATGCAGCTGAAAAGCATAGCTCTGCTAAACGTACTCAAGCTAAATTAGAGGAATCTTTCGAAGCGAGAGTGGAACAGGACATAATAGACACTAATCCCCCTTTATACATTCAGAACGGTGTAAAAAATTGGTCATTAATTCGCAAACACACGGCCGTGTTGGAAGGTATGTCCAAAGGAAAATTACCACGTCGAAACCAGATACCAGAATTACTAAAAAGTGGTCTGTCTAACGAAGACAACTATCGCAGTCGCAACACGCAGTCACACGTCGGAAATCCTCGCAAAGACGTCCTCATAGATCATGGGATAGCATTTCCCAAACGCTCAAGATTAGAGGAAAATCCTAGTGCTACTAGCTTTTCCACATTTAGGAGTCAGCAAGAAGAACGAGATTTCATGATTGCGATTGAACTACAAAGTTCGATGAATAAAGAATGCGACGGCGGCGCTGATGGAGAACGAGAGACGTACGCCCTGCAAAACACGACGCCACAATGTTTACATGGTCCTAATAATTATAATGTTAATCAGTCAACGCAAGTTTTGTTACTACCTTGTGAGAACACGCAACGCTCTCTCAATTATCGTCCTGCTAATGTCAATGTGGGGTGTGGAAACAATCAGGTCAATCAGGTAGTATGCGAAATTAATACAGTGCCCAACGTAAATGTAAATGGTACTGATTCAAATGTTGTCACAAATCTCGACGTTTTGGCGTTAGCAGCATTGACTGACAAATATTGATCCAAAGAAAAGAACTACTAGACTGTCATTTATATATAGTGACACATCCTAAAGCTTAATGTTTATATTATTGTTCAGTTTAATTATTATATACTAGTATTCAATTCAATGAATTTCCCACGCTCCTTATAGCTATAGCCTGAAGACAAACACGTGTGTACTTCATGTTATTTTTTGTCGTTTTTTATTTTGTGCGATACTGGTAACACTGTAATTTATATAAACGGTATTATATGAAATATATAAATATATTACAGTAATAATGTACTTATATCTTGGTCGTGTGACTGTATGATGCTCGAGTTTAATATTGACGTTCAGTGAATTCAGTTCCAATGTGAATGCTACGTTTGCGTGAAAAGCGGTCGCAACGCAAAACAGCCTTTACTTTACTGTCAAAATAATCGTTGTGTTTAAATGTACGATGTTGCCTTGAAAAATCCATTCATATCCATTGGAGTGATTCGGTCAATTGCCTCGTATACTGCTAGTTTTAAGTTTCTGTTTGTGACCTCCCACAAATGATATCGCATTTCAGTCCTGAGTTTGGCAAACACAAATTCAACAGGATTAAAATCAGGGGAGTAAGTAGGCGTGTAAACAAGCTCTATGCCCATTTCATTCAGAATTTCGTCTAGGATTTCGCCGCCTTCGTAATGATGGGTTGGGCAGTTGTCCATAACGACAATGTCGCCAAACTCGAGGGCAGGCCTTCCAGTGAAAACGTTTCCAGCTCGTAACGCTTCATCAAAAAACTGCAGCAGGCGTATAGTATCACAAGCTCCGTTAACCGTATTTGCGTACATAACACCGTCTA
Organism: Chrysogorgia sp. JL179-B06; assembly: GCA_035772405.1. Taxonomy (NCBI): domain Eukaryota; kingdom Metazoa; phylum Cnidaria; class Anthozoa; order Scleralcyonacea; family Chrysogorgiidae; genus Chrysogorgia; species Chrysogorgia sp. JL179-B06. The sequence continues at coordinate 7,347,679 of JAYKKM010000391.1, forward strand.
AACCTGCCAGGAGATTTAAAGTAATATTTGGCGACTCGTGGTATCTACTTATATCGATACATCTTTGACCAACCGGAGCATGCCCATAATATCTTGATCCGTGATGTGGCATTTTCAATCCAGCTTCGTCGAAAAAATTTTAACTTGCATGGGTCTTTGGAGTGAAGGTAATTAATGAACATTTGGGTATATATCATATTTGTCGGGGTAAATCTTTCAATAGCAACCTTGTTTACTTTCTTTCGTGAATATTCTAAACCAGAGAGCATTCTCTTCTTTACGGCTTTGGAAATAGCAGAAATGCATGTCCCATTTGGATTGTCACTATAAAGCTCTACTTCATCTTTGAGCTCATTAAGAGTTATAGTAGGACGCATCGTTACTAATGTCTCGATCAGTTCAAGATCGCCATCGGTTAAATTGCTCGGATTTCCGCCCCCTTTTTTTTGTGGTTCTAAAGTACCGCGCGCACAAAAATTTTCCCACACACTCTTAATTGTTGACTGGCTTACGGAAAACTTGTCGGCAACGGAACAATATGTTCCATGTAATTCACCGGTTATTGAATCTCCACCAATTTTGATAATGTGGTCGATAATTAAAGATCTCAAGTCACTTCCAAGAGGTTTTCCACTGAAGTAAGTTCTTCCCTTTTTACTTATTCTTTCCATTTACTTGTAAGTTTATACTGTATAACACGGTCGAAAACAGCGAACTTTAGTCAAGAATATCGCCTTGAATCCTATTGGTTAAACCGCTGAAAAGGGCGGAACTTTGCCATCAAACATTCAAATCTGACCTTGACAACGGTTGGAATTGACCTTGGTAACGTGTGGTTTCAATTAGGCAAACTTTTCGATAAAACTATTTATCTCCAAGCTCAACCGAAAAGCGCAGTATTAGTTTGTAATACCATGATGACCGAGGTGAAACTAGTGTTTTCATTGTACAAAACTAATTGATAGTAGGAGTATTGTGTAATACAATGCATGATCAGTGATGTATTCAACAATTTTCCATTGTAGGAAATTAATATAATTGTGTGAAATGTTTAGTGAAAAGTGAATATTAATAAGTCGAGTAATTAACACTTTATCTTACTGTCATTAACATTGTAGTGTAATTATTTTGTTTGTTGTGTAAAACGTATTAACAAAACTCTTTGTCGTGTCTTTGAATTTTGGCTCATGAATTTTAATCAGGGAGAAATTAGAAATCTGCCCGAGGTCATCATGGTATTACGACAACTAAAACATATTCGTGAATAGTTCATTTATGAACTTCGAAGTTTCTAACCACAAAATGAACGACAAAATACCTTTATTTTCTCTTTATATATACTTTTTATATATAGAAAGCTCAAAATTTGGGGTCTTGCCAACTATTTTAATTGGTGTCTCAATTTTTAGAGGGAAAAGCAGTCTTCAAACGATAAATAAACATACTTCCATTTAATTGTTCGTACTAAGATTTTCACAGTCGAAAGAAGCGATACCCAATATTACTTCAATGTTATTATTTCAAACTTGGAAATTTCGTTGCATAGGCACTTTAAAAGCACAAGTTAAAAGCCGGTTTATATGTATCGCTTTCGCAACAGTTATGGTTATTTCAAGAGATATCAATAGAACAAAGAGGTGGTCCAATTTTGGATGTTTTTCAGCCCGTCAGGAAAGGCATGTTGTAAAACATGGACTGGACTGGACTGATAAAACATGGACTGATAAAACATGGACTGGTAAAACATGGAGGGTTAGGATCTTTGTTGTTTTGGGGTTAGCGATTATTTGTTAATGTATAGACATCATATATGAGATGTCTATATTAACAAATAATCGCTAACCCCAAAACAACAAAGATCCTAACCCTCCATGTTTTACCAGTCCATGTTTTACCAGTCCATGTTTTATCAGTCCATGTTTTACAACATGCCGTCAGGAAAGAGTTAATTCAAGAATTAACTGATTCATCAATTTCGGTTTATTTGGCCGGCTTTTGGAGTTATAAATAGCAACTATGCGCAAGCAGCGCTACGCTATCAGAAGAATTGCTAGAAAAACGAGAGAAGTCGTAATACAACAATTGTTATTAGTTTATTAAACAGCAAACACAATTCTAACACCCACATTACATAATCATTAATCTGACCAATACTCAAAGTTCAATTTTGGCAAATTGTGATGCAAAAAAAAATATTATCGCGGCTGCTTTTTGAAGTGATGTCGCTTGATTCAACGATCTCTTCGAAGCAGGACCATAGCCTATTAGGTGCAACTCTTTTTCTGTGATCCTGTCATGAGAACACGGAACTAGCAAACGATTTTTAACGAAACACTTGTTACGGATGTCATATGTAGTATATGTGGCAACATGTCACACGAAAAATCATCCAGTTTGACAAAAATTGACATGTATGCGGGATTAAAAATCGTCACCTTTATGATTGGGACAGTCGGATTTCATTGTGAAATAAAAACTCGGCGCGTCGTTCATGAAAAAGTTAATGCAATATTATGGAATAATCGGCCGATTACCGATTATTTTAAATTGGCCGATTAGTTTCCGATTAATCGGCTCATCTCCAATATACATTATTACTATTATAGTATTCTACCTAATGACCCTCTTTTAAATAAATTCTAGAGATGAATATATTATATAAATACAAAATGTGATGGATGACCTGGTGTTTACATCAGGAGAATCCCTCAGGAAGGAGAATAAATTGCATAAATCTTGCGGTAAGACCGTTTTAAAGTATTAAACACCAGAAAGATTTTTCTCACCCCATGCAAGCGAGGTCGCGAAGCAACCGAGGGTGATAATCTCGCCGCGGCAGGGATCCATTTCTCACGAAAGGTTATCAAAACAGTAATATCAAAGATTCAGGAATTTCAGACAGTAGTTATAAGTTTGTCTTTGTCATCGTTCAGACGTCCTCTTCCATTTCGGTATCTGAATATTCGGTATCGAGTATTCGGTAATAAGTAACAACTCTTATGTAATTTAATCAAAATAAAACAAAACTTTGAAACATTGTGCAAAATGTACAGTAGTGGTTAAAACTTGGCCGATGCTGAAAATAACAACCCGAAAGTAACCACCCTTAGAGGTCACTAATTTCGAAAGTAGCCGGGCGGCTACTTTCGAAATTGTACGGTACCTCTGTGAAGGGCGGACATTGGCGAGTGATGAATCTGAACATAACGAGGTTTTTACGAAGGGTATACACGTTTGCGTAATATAATAAGTACGTGTGTTATGTATTTAGACTCGCTAATTCCAAATCTGTTTTCAGAATTGAAAACTTTAAATATTGATCGAGATAACGTTCAAAATAATATACGACAAGGCGGCTGGGCCGGCTGATTGCCGAATAATTTCTAAGTACATAAACCGTTTATACGAAGGGTATATGCACGTTCTCGTAATATTCCAAAACTGTTTTCAGAGTTGAAATATTGGCTGAGATAACGTTCAAAAAAAAGTAAATATTGGCTGATATAACGTTCAAAATCAACGTACGACGAACCGGCCATTTGGGATTTGTTATCGACAGACACAGTCTGGGCACTGGGGACCATGGATGGGGAAAAGAAACTCTAGGGGTGAGGTGGGGGGTATAAAAGGCGAGCGAGGGATTATTCCGGATTCGTATTTCTAGTTTTAATAAGATTGTGTATAGGAAATAGAAATCCACCTCAATTGGCGGAATAATTGAATAGAAGGAGCGTAAACTCAAAATGCTAACAAACTAAAATTGAGTCTGAAGAATTTCCAAATAAATCATTCCCTATTGTTTAGGACTTAGATTTAATGGTAAATGCGGACAAACAACCTACGTCATCTGTGCGCTCCGCTATTGCCTCGCAACTGAAATTTTACGGAAAATTCGGGCACTTTTTCAGGCAATTTCGGTCGTTTTCGGGCAATTTCAATCCAAATCAGAAAAACATACAGTTGATTTTGTTCATTTGCCCCGAACACAATTGGGCTGTTACGCCTATGTTTGTTCTCATTGGATGCAACTGATAGTAAATCAATTAAAAAGATAACAACACAATATGAAACTTTCAGATCACTAAATATAATGACTGTAAATTAATATATAATCCATTAACTCTGAGATAATTTGAAAATAACTGTATGTCAACTAAAGTTCCTATGATGGTCACAAAATATTAAATACTTATTGACCGAGAGCTGGAAGTGTTTACGGCAAAATATTCCTGCCCACGGTCTTTCAGTACAGACTGAGCGACGAAGGACCAAGGTCTGCACTGAAAGACCAAGGGCAGGATAATTTTGCCATAAAGACCGACCAAACGTAGTTAATAAGGTTTTTTTATATGGCTCTTTTAAATGTCTCACATTTTCTCAATTTCAGTTTCACAATTTTTAAAAACTTTTCAGTTGTTTTGTAATGGCCGGTCTTTACGGGTTTGTAAAGACCGCTCAGCAACTGCAATTTGATTGCAGAAAAGCTGCGTTAAGACTGCTCACGAGCCAAATTAATAAATGAAGACAATGCACTTTTCAGAGTGCAGTAGCTCTATCACTTGTACATCTTCAGCTCTCAATCAACAATATATTTCAATAGACCAGATATTACTGCATGCCCTTGCTTCCTATTTGGAAAATAATTTACATGTTTTCTCATATTTCATATCAGGGACTTTAAGATCTACGACGCGCCCTCAAAACGTTAACAAGCAGTGTGAATTTAAGCATTTGAAAGAAGCCATCGTAAATTGACTACCGTATACGAGGTTTGAAGTTTGTTTTATAACCTCCAAATCGCTCAAGTTCTGCTAAAACGATTGCGGTGTTGAGCTGAACTCAACATCAAGGAACAGCTCTCGTCTCTCAGCGAGTTCACGTCATCCTGAAGACGTGAATATGCTCAGAGTTGCGTTGTAAACAGAACGAGGACGGTGTTCAGAATACTCTTGGGACTACAATTACTCATTCTCTTTGTTTCGCATGAAGAACAGAATAATTCTTTGTTTTAAAGGCCGCGTCGTAGATCTTAATGTCCCTATCCTGAACATAACTGCATAAAGAAATTATTTTCATTTTACATCAGTTTCTAAATTGACATAATATGTCCTAGACGTCTCTTGACTCTAGAATATTTAAAGTACTCGTATAACTCAACTGGCAGAAACGTTTTTGTTTAAAATGTACAGTACTAGTCTACACACTAAAGATGGGCGGTATACCGGTATTTTTAGTTATTAACGATATTTAGTTGATACCGGTATATGGCGGTATTGGTTCTGACGCTATACCGTTGCTACGGTATACCGTAAGATAAACCGGTGTCACGACTATCATCAGTTTATCTTTTTATTTAAACTGCAGGAAAAGTTAACAATTGAGAAACAAACACAATGTGTGTGTGCACGAAATAATATATAGATTAGATTTTAACTTTTAAACGATCGCTAAGATGGATAATGACATGTTCTGTCTCAGCGATCGCTACAATTGCGATTGTGGTTTCCGTTTGAACGCCGAGTTCATTTTTTACCTTTTTACCAATCGTGGCGATTATACTCATCGTAGCAATCATATATATAAAGACCAGGCTTTTTAATATGGAGTTGAAATATGTAATAAAGTAAAACACGGATTTATCCATCTAATTTTAGAACAATTAATGAAACAAACTCCTGATACCAAGAACTTATTTTCATGTTTCCTTGAATGTTTGGGTTATTGCACATTTGCTAAAAAATTGTAACAGTATACTGGTATACCATGACATTTTCGAATATTGAATACCGGTATTGAAATTCCCATACCGCCCAACTCTACTACATACAAAAAATCAATGTTAATCTTCCTACAAAAGAATTTAGATGTCCCGTTTGTTGGTATTTTATGGTTTAAAAACCCCAACTTTATAGTCTTAAATGCACTATCACTCACTGAACTCTAAATGCATTGGATGATTTTTAAAAAATTCTTTCCACATCTTAATCTCCTTTTCCAGATTATTAATTTTGCTTGCCAAAACAGAATTTTCTCTTTGTAGTTGTTCAGCTTCCAGGCAGAGCTCATCTTGACGAGTTTTTTTCGCTTTACGAAACTTCTTACATGCTTGGTTGTTTTTTGTTCTTTTCTCATCATCAAACAAAATATCAGAGTTAAGAACCAAATTATCAGATAGTTTGAGACCAAGCTCCCCATTACTATCATCATCTTCACAAACATGGCTAACCTGAATCTTAGGATAACTTAACTGAAAAATCCTTGAAGGAACAGGCTTATCACACAGAGAAGAGGATCCATTGCTGCAGGCTGACATACCTTCAACATCATCAGCATCATTTGCTTCACACATACTAACATTGTTGCAAGGAAAGAAGGTGTCTTCCACCACAGATACCCAATCAAAGTCATTAGATGATGATAAATGGTCATTTCTACAGCAACATGAATACTCAACAGCATCTCTCCAAATATTCCCAACAGGGTTTATTTTCTGTTCCTTGGTTTTCTGATTTGGGGACTCGGAATGGCAACCAAATCGATGAATGAGATCCCCAAAAGAAAGCTCTGCAAAGAAAAAACAAGAATAATTTAAACCAAGAATAATTTTCTAGGATTAGTGGGCTGGATTAATGGCAGGTGCTGGTTGTACAAAGCCCAGATAATTTATGTCAATCTAACAAATAAATTTGCTATGCAAATTACAGGGCAGATACCATAGGCGTACGAGACGTGGGGCTGCATCCCCCCAGTTGTCCGAAAAAGTAGCTCTATTCGGGCAAAAATGGTCTTGTCATTCGGGCAAAAAGGGTCCTGTATTTAAATTATTCTAATATTTGAATGCAACTTAATGACATAATAACAGATTCTCATTGAGGGAAATCTGGGATTTCATTGTTGTTCATCGTTTAGCAATGGTTAAAAGTAGCATTTAGCCTAGCCTGCGTGGCAGGCGTTACGTTTGGGGTGGCAGGCGTTACGTTTGGGGGGGGGGCGGGCGGAAAATGGAGAGGCGCAAGTAACGCCTGCCAAAATCCTATTCATAAAAGTGTACAAACTTAATTGGCATGATTGACATTGTTTACTTAGCAGTTCGCAAAACAACCAATAAAAAGATGTGTACCAGTACTAATTAAGCTTCACTAAATAAATAAACATTGCAAATAGGAGAGGTCTTTTGTTGCACGATATAAAGTGATATTAAACATAACTTCGAAACAAATTGTGAGATCTCGATCGCGAAGGACCTAAAAGTGCCGCTGCTCCAAGAGACTATTGACTATCGACAATCTAGTCTCTCAAGCGGACAAATGGCAAGACAACTAGACGAAGTTGGTCTATCGTTATTCGTCTTGTGAAGGGTTAACTTTGATTGCCTGATCACAAACGCTAACATGTGGAATATCAAACTTTTCCAAATGCGGTAGGCAAAATAGCCACGACATCACGACCATTTATAAGTAAGTCACGCTGTTCGGGCTTAAGATTAATTTCATAGGGAAAATCCAACGCTACCTCATTCCTTTGATGTATTGGGCAAGTTTGACAGTTTATTTACATAAGACGCGAATGATTTACATAAGACTCGAATGAACCAATGGGAATTTAGCCGATACTTTTGGTGGAGTTTGTACGCTTTTACGAATAGGATTTTGGCAGGCGTTACTTTCGCCTTCCCATTTTCCGCCCCGCCCCCAATTCCGCCCACTCCCCCAAACGTAACGCCTGCCACGCAGGCTACATTTAACCAGGCCTTAGTCCAGGCGTTGTCTAAACGTAATCTCGTATATTCAACTTGAAGTGAATATACCTAATACATTTGGTTTTGTGGCTAATTATTGCTTTTCCTTCCTTCTCTTCTGCTGTCGTGCAACGCATTCCCTATGTGCGAGAGATATCCACGCAGTCGAAATTTGGAAAATCTGTGTTACTTTAACGGTAATTAAACACTTCGAATCCCGCACACAGCCGCGGCTGCAAAAATGAGTGCCCGCAAATTGCAGGAAATACACTTTCAATTCAGGGAATCAAAGATTCAAAAATGTTCTCGGGGGAGCATGCCCCCGGACCCCCTAATATACATGTTTCCAATGCATGTTCATATACATTAATGTCAACGATGGCAATTCGTGTTCTTCAGTAATATTGACGTCATAATGTATTCGGGCAAGTTATGCTCAGCCCCCCTACAAAATTTTGCCCGTACGCCTATGGCAGATACAATTTATCCTATGTTTGATTTTTCAGCAAAATGAACAACCTTTAATTTCAATTGTTCTTTGTAATTTCATTGTTTTGATGGCATGTTGAAGATTTGCTGACACCACTAGCACTTGTCAATTCATTAGCGAAAAGCTGATTGGCCCATTTCCTGACGCAGATAGAGGACTGGGTACTAGAATATCTGGTCTATGATTTTGTTTATCATTCTGCATTCCTTTTGGCCTGCGCCAAAAAACAGAGGCTCCGGGGAACTCCAATGAAAAAGTCCCCAAAATTGGGTTTTTGTTCCCAGTCCTCTGGTTTCCAGTTCCCTATAATTTGTTACTGTCATCGACGATGTTTAGCTTGTTCGAAGACCAGGAAAAATATTTGTTTACTGATAAAGAATGGCCCAGTATGTTTTACAAAGCTTTTGGCAAAGCGTTGCGATACAAATGGTCTTTCTTAGCTTTTCTCTAAATCGTCAACCGGACGATTTGACGAGAGTGTTTTATATGTCCGCGTCGCCATCGGCAGGGATGGGCTCAGCCGCTCAGGTAGGCTCAGGTTACACAGAACACATTAAAATGTAAGGAAATGTACTTTCTGTCAAGAACTTTGGCTAAACTACATCGACCTTGTAGTCTGCAATATAATTTTTAAGTTCTGAGGCGAAACTGCGAAGACTTACGAGACGAGTCAGACGATGGATGTTTGTTTGGCGACGAAGTGTGAATAATATTAATAATAGTTTTAACTTATTTCATGTGTTCAAATGTATTTCAGGGTGCGAATTAACGCATCACGATTCGCGATACACTTTTTAAAATATGCGATGCAAAAAAGTTTAAAAACTAGCAAAATCGCGATGCAAGTTTTTTTGTTAATTAAACACCACTGCCTTCCTATATTTTCTGAGTTAAACGTGACTGAACTGATCAAGCATTTATGCCGTTGTTCGAGTGGAATTTGTGTGATGTAGCAGAGATTTCTGAAGAATGGGATAAAATGTAGAATCGACTTCGTCATTTGCGAATCAGCGAAGAAAGTCATGGTTCATCGATCGATTATTTCTGCCCAGATGCAGCGATCGAATTATGGTTTAATGCCAAAGTTCGACGACTGAATTGTTCCAGCCATAAAGTAGCTATCCAAAAACACGGAAAACAACCTCGTCCAAAGATGGCGTGATCGACATCACCGAACTGACTATGTTAATACATTTGGAAAATAATGATCTGGAATCTGACGATGAAACCTAGCAAATAACTTTAATTCTTACAGTACCTTTAAATTGATTAACATTTTAAATACTTTGTATTACGTATATTTACATGTAATTTTGGATTTGTGTAAGAAATGTACAGTTCATGCATTGCTGTTGTTTGTACTAATTTAAATACAGGACTACTATTGATAGACTCTACAGTACTTCAATGAACTGCAAATAATTAATTTTAATAATAGGAGGTAGAGTAAAACTTTAATTGAAAAAGTAAAGATTGTAATTAAAACTTTGCAAATGTGTTGTATTTTAATACAGGGAATGTCTCCCCCAGTCCCCCCGCCACATAACAGCCACCGGAAAATCCGGGGGGGGGGACAAAATATTATTGCGATGCACTTTTGAAACATTAATTCGCACCCTGTATTTTGGGTCTGTCAAAATGTGTTGCAGGTGTATTGAATAAATCTTTACCAGCCATAGTTCTGAAAAGAACTGTTTAATTTTACCGAGATTCGAAAATGCAAAACTTCACGATCAATAGCTCCTAAAGAAACTAGTGCGAGAGCTCAGCATCAACCAATCAAATGACGAGTTTCATCGGAGTTCCCCAGAGCCTCTGTTTTTTGGTGCTGGCCAAAGGGAACGCAGGCTCTGGGTACGAGATTGCATCATTTTATGACCCTTTGTATAATGCACCAGTCAATTGAAACCATGGCCCCCCGACCCCCGGGACATCATAGCGGGGATTGTAACATTTGTGGAGTGTTACTAGGCTGTTGCGATATATCGAAATATCGATAATTATCGATATTTTTTGAATATCGGTTATTCGATATTTGAATTTAAAGAAAACCGAAATATCGATATCGAAATCTATACGGTATTATCTTAATCTATATACGGTATTATCGGTATTGTGCGAACGCTGAAGCCGAATATCACTGATTCTCACTGAAACTTCTGTTACGGAAATTAACAGAAACTCATTGCAGTTTATCGGGTGAGACAAAACGAGACTTTGTTTGTTTCCGGCCAAATTTGTCACATATTGTCATGACTTAGCGTGAAGACGGCTAATCACTAATGCATTTTCAATTCCCAAGGCGCACATTTTACAAGCTAGACTGTCGCAGTCTGTTGAAATAATTTCGTCCACGATGAGTCAGCAAGCTCGAAATAGAATATAAGAATAAATCGAATATGTTTGTGAAAACACGCGAAAGAAATAACAGATGCTATCACGCATTTCTTGGCAAAAGACAGCATTCCGTTTAATGCCGTCGAACGACCCGGGTTCAAACGTTTACTCAATGTTTTAGAGCCACGCTACGAAGTCCCGGCAAAGTCAACTTTTTCCAGACAGCGTGTGACCAAACTATACGACACGAACAAGCGTTATGAACGAACTAAAAAACTCTGTAGATTTTTACGCTGCCACAACAGACATGTGGTCATCGCGCGGCATGACGCCTTATATCGGTTTTACCTTGCATTAGATTGACGATGAGTGGAACTTACAAAATCGGTGTCTGGGAACAAAGCATGTGCCAGAGGATCACACTGCAGAAGAGCTCGCGCATTGCTTAGACGAAATCCTGACGCATTGGGGACTTGATCCTGCAAAGATGGCTATGATGACAACGGACAACGGGGCAAACATCGTGAAGGCATGTAAAAACAAGGATTGGCGCAATATCATGTGCTTTGGTCACAATCTGCACCTTGCCATCACAAACACAATTTCGAAAGAACCGAACCTGACACGTGCAGTGGGTGTTTGTAAGAAGATTGTTGCAGCCTTTAACATGAGCTGGAAGAGAAAAAAGGCTCTTTCAGAAGCACAACGTCAAGAAGACCCAGCTAAACCTCCACTGAAACTTGCTTCGGTTTGTACTTTCTCATTATTTGTGCTTTCAGTTTACATGATTTCCGTTTGTTCCTTTAAATCCGATTTTTGATAAACAGCTTTTTAACTTTTGTTCGTTTTATTTTTTCTTTGTTTGTATAGGAGTGTTCAACTCATTGGGGATCCACCCACAAGATAACGAGAGTGTTAAAAAATAAAAGAGCCATTCGTCGCGTGCTTGGTGATGACAGGGACACAACCCACTTAGTCCCAAAGTGGCAAGACATCGAAGTCCTGGAGGCAGTTGACGCCGCTCTAGCGCCGCTTGCAGATTTCACCGATATTATGAGTGGAAGCAAGTACGTAACGATATCAGCGTTGAAACCAATCCTTCGTCGGCTAGAAGATCAGGAGCTTGCAGCAAAGAGTGAAGACTTACCGATGACCGTGTCCATCAAGAAGAAGATTTTGAAAGCCCTTCAAGCGAAGTACGCAAGTGAAGAAAAACAACTCTTCATGAATATCACATGCTTTCTTGACCCCAGATTTAAGGTATTATAATTGTTGAGTTTGGATTGTTGGCGTTCTATTGATTGCATTATTTAATTTTAATAACAAAATAACGAAAATATACATAATTAATAATTTATTTTTTTTATAATATATTTTTTAAGACCGACTTCTTTAGTGACCATTGCGACGATGATCATATGAGCGACGCCATTGTTGAGTCAAACGAGCTTATTACTGTCAAAGATGCACTTTTAAAAGAAGCTGTGTTCGTCGTAAGTGACGCAATTGGAGACGAACCATGTCAACCACCGTCGCAGAAAGTGAGGAAGACGCTTGGTTCCCTTACTAGCATCCGGAAGTCATCGCAAATGCCATCGGCGGCACAATCGCCGCGGGATCGATTGCACAAGGAGATGGAGAGATACATCAAGCAAGAAACAATCGACGGCGATGACGACCCTTTGGTTTGGTGGAAGTACCGTGTGCGCGACTTTCCGTTGCTTAATAAGCTGGCACGAAAATATCTCGCAATTCCTGCCAGCAGCTCACCGTCTGAGAGACTTTTTAGTAAAGCCGGTCAGATTGTGACCTCACAGAGGGCTCAGTTAAAGCCAGACCAAGCGAACATGCTTGTGTTTCTGGCAGAAAACTTGTAAATAGTGTATATTGGGAATTGTTTAACTATATATAGATGTTTTTCATTAAATTAAAATTATATCCTTGCCGACTGGCCTCATGTGACATGTGAAAATTTGATTTAAAAATTAATGAATTTCCATCGCGTAAAAATATCGAAATATCGATATTATCGATTTATTTTTTTCGATATCGATTTTCGTTTTTTTTTCAATATCACATTTTTACTTTTTCCCCGCCCCCCCGGGGAAAGTTTGCTGTGACTTACCAGATTTTGGTGAGCTGGTTTCCATAATAATCATCGAAAAAGTGACAGCAACCCTAGTCTACAGTGGCGTTTTAATACGAGTCTGATAATGTCCCGAATCTACCAAGTCCGCGCGATCTACACAGATAACGCGATCCATGCAGTCTACGCGATTTATGCAGTTTATGCGTTCTATGCAGTCCACGCGATCTACACAATCTATGCTGTCTACGCGATCTCAGTATGCAGTTAACGTATTTGCGACCTATGCTGCTACGCGATCTTTGCAATCTACGCGTGATCTACACAATCTATGCATTCTACGCTATCTATGTAGTCTACGCGATCTATGCAATCTATACAATATACACAATCTATCCATATTGAGGACATAGCGATATGTTCAGGTGATAGATTGTATATAGATAGACGCAGGCACCCACATTGAGGTGATAGATACATAGATAGACACACCCACATAGATGACTGCTTCTTCTAGTGCTATTATTGGGTCCAATCCAATGTCAAATCACTTATAAGCATCTTAGAAGTGCTTTTCATAACAGGGTTAACATAACAAGGGTCTAGCGCCACACCTTTTCGGAGTGCAACAACACTCGGGCCCAATCCTGCTCTGTCAGGTGGCATTACAATCCCCGCGAAAAATCCCCGGAAATTTAGCAGTTCGTTACTGTCCCCGTCCCCCCGGGAAAATGCAGCGTTACAAGAACATTTTGCCACGGCCCCGTTACACCCCCGCTATGTCCCGGGGGCCGTGGTTTCAATTGACTGGTGCATAAGTCGAGGTCAGTTTTTCATGTTAATTTTGGTTCCCTATTGAATCACCGACATTACTAACCCTATTTACATACTCTAGTCGATGCTATATTGCAAGAGGTCACAAAGTGTGTGGAAATATGTTTCCAACCAGTATTTTGGGTGAAGTTTCATATAAATTCCGAAATGGCGTCACTATGATAGACTATCGGTAGTAAAATTCGATATTAAAATCAGCTGTTATTTCTAAAATAAAGCATTATCGTAAGAATTAGGGTTAGGGCTATATCAACAATAATATATGTTGAAATCGGGATATTTATAGCTGAACAATCTAATTTGTATTTTTAAAAACCAGTCAAAATCAATCACTTTCATGTCTAAGATATTCGATATTAAAAACATTGCTATCTGTCTAATCTTGTGATACAAACCTTTGTCAAAGACAGCGCTTGGATTCGTGTCCTCGTGTAGCACTGAATTGATTCAGAGCAACAGAGGTTGAAGATGAAGCTGGATTTTGAACTGGCTTCAACTTCATTATCACTCCACGACATTCACTTGATTTATTTTCTTCGCCTTCCCACCAAAAACGATTCATTATTCACTCGAATACAAATGTATTATGATTTCTTACAGAACGTTGTTTGAAGAAATTCTAAGAAGTTGCGATAAGAAAATTTCTGCGCGTGCTTTTTCAATCCCGTGATCCTTTGGTGATCCTTTGTCTCGTTTTCGTTCCCAGGGCGCCCGATTTAAATACTCTAATTTTAGCCTTTCTGGCCTCCATCTAAAGAATCTTTTCTTCCAAACGAGGCTAAAAAGGCTAATTTCGATGCACATAAAAGATTATTTAAATTGGTCGCCATTATGAAAGTGGTCTATAAATGTAAAACCACTCTAAATTTACTGATATCGTAAATCCCAATCTTAACCCCAATCTTAATCCTAACCGCCTGCCGGGATTTTCCCCGTCCACCACAGACCTGATGGGGCAAAATTGCAATGAATGAGAAACACGAACAATAAGCATGGCAAGAAGTTAACAAGAAACAAAAAAACAACTGTGGAACAAGTCATGAACAATAGCAAAAACGATAAAGAAAAAAGAACAAGAACAGGAACAAACAAGAACAACATGAACAATTAGAACAACAACAGGAACTAATGAATACTGAAGTCAGAGGCGTAGGAACGGATTTAAAGTTGGGGGAGGGCGCTGAAGTCGACAACCAGGTAATCAGTGACCGCATTTTTAGAGGGGTCCGGAGGTCGTCCCCCTGAAAATTTTGAAATCTAGAAGCTCGGAAAAAAATTTGCAGCAATTTGAGCAAACTTTTTCATCTAATTCTACAGCGAGCATAGTTCAAATGAATCCAGCTTACCTGCTGCTTCTTACAATGTGATGTCATTTTTTGCGCCTGCGTGGCAAGGATTTAGGGGTTGGCTAACACTTCAGGCATTTCAGGCTACACCGTTTGTAAAATCTCGTGTAGATGAACCCGGTAGGTAAATTACCTTAAGTAACTTCTCTCTTAGCCTCTATAGATTAAATTTAACAACGCTTCACCTGATTTTTGTGGGGGGCTCTGCCCCTGCATTTAACATTTTTTGGGGCCCTATGACTGAAGACACTGAAGGGCAAGAATGAAAACAACAACATCATTATCATCATTAACATCATCAAAAACTGAGGAACAAGAACAAGAACGAATAAAACAACCAAATCAAATCAAATAAAATACTTTATTTAAGGATAAAAACACGTGACAGTTTAGTGTGGCAAACTGAGTACAGAAAGTTAAAAAATACTATCAATCTTAATATATAAAACCTTAAAAATATTATAATACAATCTACATAAGAAAATCAGAATAAGTAATAACAAATAGTTGAATAGTTATATCAAAAGTTCAGAGCTATATCTAGGCCGGGAATACATCTAATTTTGTCTAAGAGCAGTCTTAAAAGATTTTTACTCAGATTGCTAATGGAACGTTATTCCCAAATTTGGTACCGGTGACGGCAAATGTCTGGCCCACTTCACTTTCACGTTTGTGGGCACATTAAATTAATATTACTATATCGACCATTTCTTGTGTTGACATCAGAATTCCGGCAAAGGGCAACCTCAAATATAAAGGAGAAAATCCCTTCAATGTATTGTAAATAAGGATACATTTTTAAAGTTTTATTTCATCGAAAAACTGGAGCCAGTTTAGCTTTTTGAAAAGAACGACACCCTTGCAGCTCTTTTTTATTTTTAGCACCTTATGGAGGTTTAGAAAACTTGATCATGCGATTGTTCCATCAATGGATACCTTTAGATCGTTCGACTACATTTTCTTTGCCCGTTGGAGATTTGATCGATTGTAAAAGAGTCTTCGGTCCATTTACGGAAAAGTTGTTAAATATCTCCACCAGCTTGGTCTTGTCTGAAATTATTTTTGCATTCTGTTCCGAAACTTGGTTAAGAATGTTTACTATAAGGTCATTGATCATAGACCATAATTTTTTCGGTTTTTATCGATTTTCTTTAATACTGGCCAGTATTATCACTACATTGAGAGTTTCTGGCTTTTTTATAGTAAATCATCTCGTTTCTTTAATTATTTCAGGATGACCCCTAGCTGAAATTCTTAATTCTTGAATTCATGTGAGACAGAGGTATTCATCAGAAGCAAACACACAAAACAAACTCGAACTGTCACTGGAAAAATATCGTGAACTCAGATACCATATTATAAACAAACAGATAAATCTAGGGAAATCCAACTATTACCAAAATCTCATTAATTTACAAAAACATAATACTGCCGCACTCTGGAAAACTATAAATGAAATACGTTCATTATTTATGATGATGTTTCAATTCAACGACAAACAATCAATTTCATGCAACAATTATGAATGAATATTTTACAACTATAGGATAAAAACTTGCTGATAAAATAAAAAGAAAAATCATGCCAACATGAAAAGTAATAAAGCTATTGGACTTGATCAAATACAATACAATACAATAAATTTTTATTTAAACACGATAAAAGTTAAAGCTTGTCGCTTGTGGGGTCGTGTGTTTATGCTAATTAGAATAATTGGTATTACAAATGGTTAATAAATTTTAAAATAATATAAAGATTAATAAAAGAATTAATAAAAATAATAACAGTCTTCATATTTTGGTACTGATTGTACTGATTCAGCACCATAGTTGATACAATTTATGATTTTTGTTCTTTTAATCATTTTTCCAAAGGTTCTGGCATTTGTTACTGTCTCGTCCAGATCTGTTGAGAACATGTTCCAAATAATAGAGCCCCTATGGGAGATTGAGTTCTTCATATAATAAGTATTGAAGCGTGGGACAGATACTTTCTTATCATTGCGGAAATTATACCTATTATTACATTTGGTTATTATATGGGACATACTTATCGGTGTAATATTATTTATTATCTTATAAGCTAATTGAGCCAACCTGATCTTGTACGTATAATGGAGTGGGTCCCATTTAGTATGTTGCAAGACATCAGTGGAAGGCATATCACGTGATAGGCCAAATATAATCCTAGCAGATCTACAATGCAGAGACTCCAAAGATTGGAAACCATCCTTATTGGTGCACCCACCCCAAATTTCCATTGCATATGTTACAGAGGGTAAAATAATCTTAAAATACAGGTCAAGAAGCATTTGTTTGGGTAGAAATTTGCTACATTTTATCAGGTTTAATTTGTTAGCAAAACCTTTTTTAACTTCCTGTACGTGTCTAGTCCATGTAAGTTTATTATCAATAGTGACTCCTAACAATCTTGAGTACGTCATCCACTTTATCTTATCTGACCCAAGTGTTAATGCATTCAGGGGACCAATAAAATTTCCTCGATGCATTATCATTGCTTCGCACTTCTTTCGGGTGAGGAGTTAAGGAATTTAACTTGCACCAGTCCATCAGTTCGTCAAGCGCGTTGTTAAGTTGTGCTACAACCTCATCAATTGATTGAGCCACACTATAAATTGTTGTGTCGTCTGCATACATATAGACAGAACCAGAGCTAACTGCTTCAGGTAAGTCATTTGTATACATGGTGAAAAGTGTGGGTCCAAGGACCGACCCTTGGGGAATACCATAGGTCACATCTGCATACTCTGATCGCTTGTTGTTAATGATGGTAAATTGTTTTCTTTCACTAAGATAATCTCTCAACCAGGCTAGCAGATTTCCCTTAACTCCAAAATTGGAGTTTACCAACTTCAATGCTCGTTATTTTAACATCTGATATGCTCGGTACTGATGTATCTCTTATACGATATGTTTGTTGTGGTTCAAAATTCCGCGCTAATTTCTCCCCAATTGTAGAAAAGAAATAATTCATCATGTTAGCTTTTTCTATGTCGTCAACTGCGAGACTTTTATCTTCGCGTTTTAACGGTCCGATTGCCTTCCTTACTTTAGGCTTGGTGGCTTTGGCAAGTAAGTTCCAATATGCTGCTGTTGTTTTTACTTCATCTAGCTTCTCTTGGAAGTATGCTGCTTTTAATTTTCTAATTTCAGATGTAATTTCATTCCGTAGTTTCTTATATTTCGTCCACGTCTCGCTGTTTTTCGTTTCAATCGCTTTCTTAAACAGCTTAAATCTGCGGTTCATTTTGAATCTGATTGTATTATTAATCCAGGGAGATGAAAGACTTCGCACTTTTACATTTTTGTATGGTGCATGAATATCACACACGCTCTTAAACAAATGTTCCCAGGCCCAAAGGACGTCATCATTGTCCTGGAATACCGTAGAGACATGAAATGGCGTTCGTTGAAGTTCTGCTTTAAAATCTGTTACATTAAAGCGCTTAAAATTCCTTATTCTCACAACTTTGGGTGGGGGTCTTTTGCTCGTTAATTTAAGAGTTGCATAGACTAAACTATGGTCGGATATTCCCAAAGGTAACACGCCAGTTCTACTAACAAGGTCTGGTTTTGTAACGATGATCAGGTCAATCAGCGTCTTTGTTGTTAATGTCACTCGAGTTGGTTCTTTGACAATATTCTGCATACTGAATAGGTCAAATATGTTTAGTAAATTTTTAGTTTTAGCGGGGATATCTACAGTTGTATCTTCATTTAAATCGAGGAGGTTGCAATTATAGTCGCCAAGTAGAAAAATGTTGTTGGTTTTCATCCAAGCTTTTTCAAGTACATCATATACATTTCCAAAGAAATTAGGCGATTCTAATTCTGACCTATACATGACCGAGAATAATGCATTATTCGTTGGAAATTTTACCTGAATCCAAATTGCTTCCAACTCGTCGTTGATAAGATCCTTCCGCTGGGTCACCTTTAGATGTTCTGCATAGTATAAGATGCATCCTCCGCCTTTACATTTCGTTCGGTCGCGTCGAATAAATTTTAGACCATCTATGTGTAATTCTTGATCATCAATGGTAGAGTTTAAATGTGTCTCTGTTATCCCAAGAATATCAAATTTACAAATCCTTTGCAACACTCTCAGCTCTTCTACTTTATTCCTGAGACTACAGATGTTCAAATGTGCAATTCTAAGATCTTTAGGAGCGGCATTTAGCTCACTAGCCATATTATGCAAATAATCATCAGTGCTCTGATCTGGTTGAATGCTACTGCAAGGCGGTGAATTTTTGGCGAAACTGTCTGCAACGGAATCAACAAATTCCGATTCAAATGAACAATTGCCGTCTATGAACGGTAGCGAGCATAGTGAACATGTCCAATCAATATTAGGGTTGTCCAAATAATACTTGAAAATCGCTTTAGACATATTTAGGCACTTAGTGTGTGACCAGGTGTCACATTCAACACACAAAATGGCATCTTGATTATTTCGAACGTCTCTGCTGCATTCTTTGCATGGATATTTAGGGGTACGTTTAGCACAATTACTAAAAGACGCCGTTTTGACGATTGCACCCAGATTAACGAAAGGCTTCAACATGTCATTACGTTCTGCAACTTTCCCGATATTTGGAAAAAAGGCAAAGTAGTTCCTCTCCGCAAATCTGGCAATGCAACACTACCTAATAACTACCTACCTATAACAATTCTACCAAGCAAATCAGTTTTATACGATGATACTTTAATTGTATTATTCTAACAGCAGCATATCACTTCAAACTATCAACATAAACACTGATTTACAATTATTATCTAAATGGCTCGACGAAAACCTCCTCACACTTAAATTTGAAAAACAAAGTTCCTTATCTTTTCTAATAAAAATCAATTAAAGTCTTACTCCAACTTAAAAATCACCATTCATAACCAGAAAATCAAACAAGATTAGAACATCGTTTATATCTCGGCATAACTCTTGGTGAGGATCTTTCATGGCATGATCATATTGAAAACTTAACCAAAAAGATAAACCAGAGACTTGGACTTCTACGTAGCGCAAAATCATATCTACCACCAGGGCGCTATAATATAGCGCCCTGCTACCACTGGACGCACGATGCACTCTTTACACCTCATTAATTCTACCACTTTTCGACTAAGCAGATATAATTTGCGGAGACAGAAATAATACTGTACTAATGAAATCACTCCAAGTTCTAGAAAACAAAGCTGCAAACCTTATCCTTGATGCTTCTCCGCAACAGTGAGGCTCTGAAAATACTCAACTGGACACCATTGAAAATCAGATGACAGTGAAACATCAACTTATTCTTTATTTTTAAATGTATAAACAATGTTATAGACTTCGACTTTGAACTAACCAGAAACAGCAATATTCATCACTACAATACAAGGACCAGCAATAACTTATATCTACCTAAAGCCAAGACAAACTGGGGAAAACAAAACTAATCTACCAATAACCTGGACATCAAAACAAGAAACACTGACTCTCTACATAAGCTCAAAAAGTTACTCAAGAAACTAACTGTATTACCTTCTGTATTGGCCTCTTCCTAAGGGAGTGGGGGTTGGGTGCGGGGTTGGCGCGCGGGTGTTCTTGGGATCGTTTGGCTGGACAAATGTCACACATGAAGCACAAACACAAACGGTCCCACGTGCACTTCCGCGCCCGTTTTGTGCCTCCTTAAGCCCGGCGCACACTAGAGCTATCTGCTTAGCCAAACTTCATTCGTGACCGATGGCGTAAGGCGTTAGCTCCAGTGTGCGGGGTAGTTTTGTAAGCATTTCGTCACTCGTGCCGTCTTTCACAAATATTCAACATGTTGAATAATTTTTGTCACGAATGACAATTTCCTCTAGTGTGCGGGGAAGTGAAAGCAGCGAGCTTACAACTTTCCGGCAATACGCATGCGTGTTGAGGTTCAAATATCAAAACAACAAACATGGCGGATCATTTGGAGGAAGAAGACGAAGAAACATTGTTGTTTCTGTTGCTTTTGAGGCGACGTCGTAGACGTTTAAGAGCAGCAAACAGACAGATATGGACAAAACGTTGGTTAAGACGGCAAGGACAAGGGGTATATGCAAATAGTCTTGTTCGCGAACTAAATGCAGAGGACCCCGAGAAATTCAGGCAATTTCACATCGTAATGGCATGGATAATCTGGCCAAATATCAGCTATTTGATCGTCTAACAATATACTAGGTGCCGCCATGTTTGTTGTTTTGATATTTGAACCTCAACACGCATGCGTATTGCCGGAAAGTTGTAAGCTCGCTGCTTTCACTTCCCCGCACACAAGAGGAAATTGTCATTCGTGACAAAAATTATTCAACATGTTGAATATTTGTGAAAGACGGCACGAGTGACGAAATGCTTACAAAACCGCCCCGCACACTGGAGCTAACGCCTTACGCCATCGGTCACGAATGAAGTTTGGCTAAGCAGATAGCTCTAGTGTGCGCCGGGCTTAAAGAGAAATATCAGTCCAAATCAATTGGTGATTGTACTAAATATACAAATGCAATAAATCGACACAATAGATAAATTAAAAAATTACCAAGGGTAACTTCGGAGTAATCAGGGAAATTTTGAATTGATTAATAAAACAAAATACTTGAATTAAACACGAGCAGCTAGCGGTGAAATTATAGAAATTCAAAGATTATCACCATCAAAAGCAACTGGTTTACCTGGTATTTTTGCCAAATTATTGAAGATGCGCGCTTCGCTATTAATGCTGTAATTGTTCATATCAGCTTGCTTACACAAAGTGGAAATCACTGAAGGACCTGCACACACAGAACACAGAAGTTGTTACATTTAGTTTTTAAATGTTATCACGGCTATTCCCCAGCAACATTGCAGATTTCATTTGAAAAGTATAACAGTTCATATCATTTAAGACGAAAACATAGTATTTTACCACCGAAGCAACTTCTTAAAGAAATCAATCTCTTATCAAGCATCTATCCTATGGAACTCCTTGGGCAATAGTACCAGAGCCATAACCGAAATAAACAATTTCAAACGAACGATAAAGACGTTTTAGATTAATATTAACTTTTTTAACTTTTTGTAAGTAATGACTAAGTTAGGGTAGATAAGATTAAGTTTTAGCTTATAACATAAACTTTTTGTAAGTAATGATTAAGTAGGGTTAATTATGTAGGGTAGATAAGACTAAACCATATGTAAATAAATACACGACCACATCAGCTTTGCTGTAATACCTATCGTGTTTAAATAAATGTTTTTTTAATTATTATTATTATTATTTAAACTCCAGATTTGAAATTGGAATTACTCTAGCGATTTTCCAAATTGGAGTATACCCGAAGATATAGATTGGTTAAAGATGCACGTGAGAGTGGAGGCTATCACCAGGCAATGGCATTACCAATGAATGGTATAAGAACATGAAAAAAGCATTTGACACAGTGAACCATAGAATCCTACTACAAAAGCTAGAGATTTATGGTCTCGGTGGGACTGTGCTCTGTTGATTTATGTCATATACCAGGTGAGCAGGATATAGATGTCATTTATCTCGACATGTCCAAGGCATAGACAAAGTGAACCATAGGAAGATGATGGATAAACTTTGTCATTTTGGATTCAACGGCAGCCTATACTATCCTGGTTTCAATCTTATCTTCAACATCGTCGACAACAAGTCACGGTACTTGGATGTACATCTCTACCTTTGCCAGTTACTTCTGGTGTACCACAAGGATCTATCCTGGGCCCGTTTCTCTTTCTACTTTAGCCTTAGGTCAACGATCTGCCCGACGCCGTTTTTTCGTCGACAATAGCAACCTTCGCTGATGATATACGAAAGTGTTCAAACGCATATCAAGTGAAGAAGATAACACTGTTTTGCAAGAGGACTTGAACAATGTGAACGAGTGGTCGTCCTCGTCTGATCTAACATTTAACAAGACCAAATGCAAAGTTCAGACTGGAGTTACACGCAACTCGAACGCTGCGACCAAGAACGAGACCTTGGAGTGTGGATTTCCTCTGATTTATCGTGGAAGAAGCAGACTGAAGCACAGAATGCGAAAGCCAACAAGATCCTGGGATATGTGAAGAGAACAACAAAATGCGTAAAAGCCATCACCACAAGGCGAACAATCTACCTCACAATTGTTCGTGCACACCTTGGATACGCTACACAAGTTTGGGCACCTCAAACAGTGGAGCTGATCAAGAATGTTGAACGGGTTCAGCGACGTCATGCCACGAAGTATATTCTTCGTCTTCCATTTCGTTGCGAGATCGACTACAAGGACAGATTGATTCAAGCAAACCTGATGCCGTTAACGTACTGGCACGAGTACTTAGACATGGTGTTCTTCTTTAACATTATGAATGGACTTACTGTTCTGGATAAAACAATCCTACCGAAAGAAAAGAAACCTAAGAGATCAACGAAATCATGTAGTAGAGAAACTGGCACCACCTTTGAAGAGCGACTGTGCACAACATCAACGTACAGCAGATCATACTTGGTCAGGTCAACAAGGACATGGAACGCGCTACCAAAGGAAGTGCCCCGTCACACATCTCTGACAAAATTTAAAAATAATCTAAAAAATTACTGACTCTGCTCTACGCTCAACTTTCAACGCTGAGGACACACGTACATGGAAGACAGTCTGCCTTCTTGTTGCTTTTAAACCGGCTACACTCGCGTGTCCTTGGTCTTCGTGTGATTTTTCAGACTGTTTCTTTGTGTAATTGTCTATTTGATTAGTTGCTTGTTTGCTTGTTGTCTGATTGTTTGTTTGTCTGTCTGTATGTTTGTTTACTTGTATACTTGTTTCTGTCTTCTATTTCCTGTTCAGTTTTTTGTACCAGTAATTGGCCTTCAGCTGTTCCGGTTTTCCTGCCTTCTAACTTGTATTTGCATGTTAAGGCAAAGGTTAAGCTTAATATAAAAGAAAAAGAAAAGCAATAACAACAACAACAACAGAATCTGAGAACAACAACGAGAAACACGAAAAAAAAAGGTACGCAACGCATGTGTCTGTTGACATTTGTGTTACTGTGTCATTGTGTCCATTCTTTGTACGTCCAAGGCTAAGAACGGGTGCTGAACATATAATATAGCCTTGCACTAAGTTGTCACAATATACTGAAGAAACAAATATTTTATTAAAACACGTTTGGAAATTATGCAAGGACACGTGGCACAGCACTGTCCGGGTGGCAGTAGCTAGGGGTGGGAATATGAATATTAACTGCATGCAAGGGGTTTGGTGCCTAGCCTGTGAGCATGTAGATCCGTTATCGAGTTTGGCATTCCAAAGACGGAGGTCGGAATACCTCTCAGAAAAACCCACAAAACAGAACCAAAAAAAGGGAGCCGCTTAAAGCTAAGGAAACAAAGATGGCAAACAAAATGAAAAACAATTCAAGTTTAACTGTATATTTTAAATTATGAAAAAGTTGGGTGGGGAATCATCTTTTTCTATATGCCTACGGGTTGGAAACACGCAGTTTAGTAGTAACAATATGCAAATTCCCGGGGGGATGGTCACAGTAAGAATTGAACCATGCGCGTTGTAACTTTATTCAAATCATATAGGTTGTAAGCTGGCAATGTCTGAAATAGTATTTATTTTACTGTTTATATCTACGAAAGGTTTAATAGCAAAGGTGTAGATCACGTATGAATTAATTCAGACGCGATATAATATGACAAATGTGTGCGATGGTAAACAGCAAAACGCTAAATTTGTACAGTACGCGAAATTTGCACACAAGAACACAATGGTTCAGATAAACAACAAAAGTAGTTCAATACCGATCGTGGACCAAAAAAGCGAAGGAAGAAGCCTTCAACGCGTGGTGAAGCCATTGAAGCAACAAAGGATCTCGGAGAACTTTCGCTGTCTTCCGTAAAGCGTTCGGTGTGACGTATTGCCACAATCGAGTCACAAGAATACGAACAAAAATGAAGAACGACAAAACAAAAAATAAAATAATGATAACAACAATATATATAATATATGATGGGACTTGCAAAAATGGCAGTCACAGGATTCGTTTGCAATACAGATGTTGTCACGCTGAAAAGTGGATCGCCCAGTATTAACATAATTTTTTAATTTTTTTAATACACTTGGAACTTTACATTGTAGAAAGTTTACATTATTAGAGAGGTATAGCGTGAACCAATGAATCTTATTTCACGCTATTCATACAATAAATATACATGGTAAACCGCTGTACATTATTCGTAAATATATATTTATTATATATTACTATTTAGTCCGTGATTGACTGTCTTAAAAGCAATGATCAATGCCGCATCCTTGCTTCTAAGAAAGCGAGACACCAGCCAATAAATTTTGAATTTTTTCCTCATTTCGTAGAATGTTACATTTTACTGTACTTATTCTGTCCAACTGAAAAGAAAAAATAAACATCTGAAGTTTATTAAAACATACATTAATTTATAAAGATTTATAGAGGTAAGGGACATAAGAATTTTTATTTTTCTTCGGCTAGAAATATCCAACATGACGCTTTTTCATTGGCTAACGAGCGGCTGGCATCACGGGCTCTCGCCCTCTTTTCCAATCAAGAACTTGCTCGCTGCGCGCGGGTCGGCATAAGGTTTAAAACGTACTGAGATGCTCAAGCTTACAGAAACTTGTCTCAGGCTTCTCTTGATTTTGGAGCTTATAGATGGATGCAGGGATAATGAAATTCTGACCCATTCACCAGCCTCGTACCCAGGCGTTTGTTTTGCTCTGCGCGGCTTATTTGCTGAAGGCTCGCGGGAAAACACACGGGGAGAAACGTGAGCTGTTAGCAAGTTCTTGCGATGACTGGAAATGATGCTTAAATTGATCAAACAAAGCGAGGATTAGATCAAATAAGGGCCGGTCATCGTTCCTGAGCTTCCCTCTCGTTTGAGTGATGATTACTTCATATGTAACATATACAAAAAATGAACAACAAACATTCTATCACAAGAAACCTCCAAAGTCGCACAAATTTTGTCCGCCATATATTGCTCAAAACTTGTTCCAGACGAGCCCGCGATTCCACAGTAGAGTGATTGTGACGTCAGAGACTCAACACGTGACAAAGCTTTATGGAAATTTACGACAAGTTACAATAGAAAGTTGTCCCAAATAGCTTTATATTCATACACAACTAGCTATGTGTTGAGTTTTTGACGACACCCACCCTAATCGCAAGCAGCATAATATTTAATTTTGGGCTCACTTTTTGAGATGTCCTGGCCTTATCCAAAATGGCAGCCAATATTGGGGTTAGGGTTGGGTTAGAAAACTCGTTAGGCGGCGGGTTAGGATCTTTGTTGTTTTGGGGTTAGTGGTCATTTACATGGTCAAGTGAGAAAATTCTGACGATTACATAGCTCCCTTTTAGCTAATGCTGGCGGCCATTTTAAATAAGGCCTGGTTACACAGGAAATTTCAAAAAATGAGCCCAAAATATTGTTCTGCGTCCGAGGTATTATAGTTGTCAAACACTGGTCTTCAACCATGCGCATGCGTGTAACAGTCAATTACTGGTCCCACATGCTTAGTCTCTCATGAGTCTATTAATTTAGCACCTCGAATAGGGGCTATAGGGACAGGGAGAAAACACGTCGTGGGTTAGGGTTAGAAAACTAAGTAGGCGGCGGGGTGAGGGGGGTTGAGGGTTAGAAAACTCGTTAGGTGGGGATTACTTAGCGTTAGGATATTTGTTGTTTTGGGGATTGGGGACAATTACTTCCGTGGTTGGTTGCATGGTTGAAGACCAGTTTTTGACAACTATTATACCTCTGCGTCCGGAGCATGTTCGAGTAATGGCGGCCGTATAATCTCGTATAAAAACAGTCTTAAAAGGCGACTTCCCAAGCTCCCAATTGCTTGAAATTTGGCAAGTTAAGTAAGAACACCATGCTCTTTACAAATATGTAAAAATTCGGGATACCAAAAATTTGATCACAGGGGCACTTTTAACAAAACTATCTATAGTCAGAATCGTAATGGCGAGGCACCATGAATACAAACAGTTATTACCAAATCAACAAAAGATGCTACATAAACTAGTCAATGGTACTTCCCAGCAGAAGTTAATAAATACAGTACAACTACTACAACTAGTGAACAAACTCTCTACTTTTACGATGATCAGACCAGCTAGAGTAACCAGTTTCAACTTACCATTTCATCAACATCTGTTTCCATACCCACAAGATGAGATTTCAGCGGTTCTATTTCACTTTCTGTAACACTATGTTTTTAGTGAGAAAAAAAACACATTCTTTTTAGAAAATAATCTTGGTTTAAACTGGAACACAAGTTACAGTTTTATATAGCAAAGTGAAAAGGTGGTAAACTGCCAAGAATTTAGTGACGAGATACTGACGTTTCGAGCGGAGCCCTTTCGACCGGAGATCTCGTCTTACTCTGACGAAGGGCTTCGCTCGAAACGTCAGTATCTCGTCACTAAATTCTTGGCAGTTTACCACCTTTTCACTTTGCTATATATTCAAAACACTGTCTACGCAGCACTCTACTTTTTTAAAGTTTTATAGCTGTCGATACATCGTTTAACTATGGTGCAGGTGCATAGTAGTGCTGGTGTTAGTATATTAATATTTATTATATGACAATGGTCAAATCCAGGAGCGGAATACACAATAAATTCCGTATTGCACACATCTATACCAGTTAAACCGGTTTAGAAGAGGTAAAATCTGCATTTTATGTAAAATCTAAAGTAAAATGTTGGATGCAAACTGTCTATTTCATTTGAACAGTCATGTAATAAATATCTCATTGAATGGTTTTACCAATAATACGGGTCGGGCATTTTACTTGTTTTTCCCACTTTCCCATTCCCTTTCAGGGCTAAGAAAAATACATCCGAAACTCGTATTGAATGGTTTTACCGATAATACGGTCAGGTATTTTACGAGGTATATATGTAAATTGGTATTGACTATTGGTAGTAGTGATGGCATTAAGAGAGCTTAAAGTGCTACTGCGATGAAAATTCCGTTGCCATTTCTCTTTCATAGAATCCAAGTACAGCACCAAATAACTACGTTCACTTTAGCCTGAGAGCAGGCTCTCTGCGGGTTGGGGGAGGGCAGGCTACGTTCACTTAAAGTGTCTATCCGGACCATGGGGATTTTGCATATTTGTAATATTTCGATTCTCGTAAAAAGATTTGTAATATATCTTGTCAGACCAAAACTTTATCTTCTTGTTCTTTATTGCCTTCAAATTGGTGATTTCAAAACTGACCATGAGAAAAAAACTGGGTTCTAACGGCGGAAATGACGTCAAACGAGGAACACGCTCTCAGAGTAAAACAGTGTTTATATCGCGAGAATGCCAAAGAAGTTATTATTTTAACTTTTGACGTCAATTCCGCCGTTAGACCCAGTTTTTTTTCTTCTCACGGTCAGTTTGAAAAACTCTCAGAATCACCAACTTTGAGGGCGAAAAAGTACAAGAAGATAAAGTTTTGATCTGACAAGATATATTACAAATCTTCTCTGGAGAATCCAAACATTACAAATATGCAAAATCTCCAAGGTCCGCGGATACGCACTAAAAATATTGAAGTGCAATAATAAATTTATGGTTGCCAACTTTTGAGTTTATTTTCTCAAATTTGATATTTTACATGGCCACCATTAATGGATTCTCACCATTTGTAAAAAAGAAGCTCCAAGTTCAGCCTTCAATTTATTTAATATCAAGCGCAGTGTACTTATTTGGTGTTGTATTTTAATTTTCTGGAAAGAATCGCAATTTTTCATCGCAGTAGGCCTTTAAAACAAAGAGATGGTTATTTTTCACTTCGATTTCTGGAGGAAATGATTACGATGACAAAATGAAGAAAAATGTCTAAAATAGGAAAGCGATGGAAAACTGAGGTTTAAAATACTATCTGTTAACAAAACTTTCCACCCCGTCTACCTTTCCTCTCTCTTTAGTGCAAGTTGATGTTGTTTGTTTTCCTCTCTCCATATTTCTAGTTCTTTTTGCATGCTGTCCATGTCCTCCTAAAAATTAAGTATATTTAAATGGGAACTGCACCCAAAAATAGATTACTTTTAAATAAAAGGGTTTTAAGTATAATGTTTAGAAATGTTAATAGTTTTACGCCACCTGCTCTTGTACTCGAGAAATAACGTTTTCATTCTCGTATTTTATGCTTCTGGACGACGCCATTTTCGAATTTGCTCGACGGCTCAGACTTGAGGTCCAGAGGTCCGAGAATTAAAACGTTATTTCTCGAGTACAAGAGCAGATACCGTAAAACTATTAACATTTCTAAACATTATACTTATAGGCCTTTTATTTCAAACTAATTTATTTTGGGTGCGTGGATTATCGCGAGTTCTATTACGGTACGCGGTATGTCAAAGAAACACGAGAGACGCGTGTTTTGCTAGCTTCTCGAGTGTTTTTTTACTTCCCGAGTGCCATTTGGCACAGCGACAACGTTTTTTAATTTCTTTTATAAAATAATAAATGTAAACAAAACCAACAAAACCAACAAAACTGCAGCATAACTCATGCCTCAGGACGCGTTTGTTATACTCTAGCGCCACGTGTGCTCACGCGGTTTCGTAAACATTTTAGCGATGACAGCGATGCTGTCAATCAATCAATGCTGTCATCAATGCTGTCATCAATGCTGTCAATTGTCAATCAATGCTGTCATCGTAAACATGACAGCGATGCTGTCAAAATTACAGATAACATTTTTTGGTGTTAGTAACTTGATTAACCTTATATTCAGGATATTCCTTGACTTCTTGTTGCGATAAAACTACTTAAAATTCGTCAAAAACGACAAATCACACTTGATTAACCTTATATTTAGGTATTCCTTGAATTCTTGTTACAATAAACGTCAATAAAAGTCAACGACAATAAAAGTCAATGACGCTCACCGAAAGCTGAGACGACAAGTCAAGAACACGCAGTGTGGGATACGCATGTTTTACCACAGCGCGGGTGTTCCGTCAACTATTGTCGTCTCAGCTTTCGGTTAGCGTCAGGAGCATTCACATGGCACAGAAAAAAGCAGCTTCAAAAAGAGTTTTAAATTGCCGCGCGTTGCAATTTGCATGGCACCCATCTGTTAAAACCATAAAACGTTGCAATTTGCATGGCATGATCATCAGAAGCGCCATATAAAAAATAGGCTGATGTGATATATCGACATTTTCGATAAATATCGATATTTCAAAAATATTGATATTCGATATTCGATTTTTCGCATATCGAAAATATCGAAAGTTTCAACTTGACAACTTCATCTCTCTTTTTCGGCAATTAGTTTCGGTAAAGTTGAGAAAACACGTGTATGACGGCATTTGCGAATTCAAGTGTGAAAGCGTATCGGTTTAAAAGCGAGTAGCTTGGTTGTAAACACATGCAATAAGTGTGATTCATAACTATAATTTTAGCAACACCTGCACTGGGATTAATCCACTGGGATTAACACAAGCGGCGGTTGAGCGCTTGAGGAATCTGGCGATTCCAGCAAGCAGCGCTCCGACTGAAAGACTATTCAGCAAAGCCGGACAAATAATAACGGCAAAGCGAGTCCGGAGTCCAGCTTAAGCCGAACAAGGCGAACATGTTAGTGTTTCTTGCCGAACATTTATGAACAAACGTGCAAAATCGTTTATGCTTTAAGCTTATAAATAAATCTTTTAACGTTAATAAATTGTTGTAAATAAATCTTTTAACGTTTTGACTATTTTGCGACTTTGTTTTTTACACGCGCGTATGCCGCATCACAAACAGCAACTAAATTAAGTTTTATTTTTTTCTCGGATCGGATTTTGTACTTTTCACCGGCATTAGATTCACTTTTGTCATTGTTTTTGTCACAAAATTAACAAATTGTCAAATTCACTAGTTGTATGTACATTGCACAACATATGATGGCTATTATTGTACAAGATTATTAATGTATATTAGTTTTCTTAAAGTGCCACTACGATGAAAATTCACGCTATTTTTTTAGATTTTCTTTAGCATAGAATAATATCATACGGTCGAAAGTGATCATCGATGTAAAAAAAAACCCCTAAAAATGCTATTTTGAAGTATGTATTTTGAGCTCTGAGATCACTACCATTTAGGCCACCACCGAAGTATTTATACCACATCAAGTTGGCAACGAAGCACTTCAAAAACACTTCGTTATCGTACGAAAAGATAAACATAAACGCGCAATGCACGATGGTTTACACTCACTCTTTTAGAATGTGTTCCAAGTGATCCTGCAATTTCAAAAGGTAATATTGTTTGTGACGTCAGACTCTCAATGCTACACCTGAATTTCAATCGAGTACTTGTTTTCTTGTTTTCTTCGAGAAGTAGATGAAATGTCCAGCCTTTCAGACGAAGAATTTGAAAAAAGGACCTTGATCACTATGGATTTACTTGAAGAATTAGCCAGGTGGAGTCTTCGCGTTGAGAGTCTGACGTCACTTCCTTACGCTGGTCAGGAACATGATCGATTAATGGCGGACATAATAACTCCAGATTAGGAGTCAGAAAGATAATACTTGCCATCGTCGAATCGCAAAACGGTTTCGACCAAGTAATATTTAGCAGCTCTGCTTTATAAATATGTAAAAATATCGATAGGTAAAAATTTGATCGTAGTACCACTTTAAATTTATTTGTTCATTGATTTTCTTTTCGGAAAGTTCGCGCAACTATTGCAACATATATCGGATGGGATTTGAGCAGCTGTTTTCGGATCGGATCGGGCTACGATTTCATGGCTTCGTATATCGGATTTGGATTGACAGTTTAGGCAAACCCTCGGATTATAAGGGGTCAATCCGATCCGACGCATACATCTACGCCTTATGCTTTTGTGAGTATATCACATACACCAAAATGACAATTACAAGGACCTAAGTATAAATACCAAATATTAACTTTATGTAGATGTAGATAAAGATAAGGGAAGGGGAATTTCGAGTGAGAAATGGACGACGTGAAGGACGTGTCACAAATCATGTGCAGAAAAAATACAAGTTAGAATGGAATTAATTCGGTAATATTTACTCCAAAACTCTTGTTAGGCCAGGTTCAGAGGTCGTACTTCTCATGAGCCAAACCCAATGTAAATGAGGTTGAACAAAGGATTTTACTCAATTTACATTAGGTTTGGCTCATGAGAAATTCGATGTCTAAACTGGGCCTTAAATATAGACTACGTGAATAACATTGAACCATCTCTTTGGTTGTTCATTCAAAATGATTTGGCAGCACCCTCTAGTTTCTTACCTGTACATAATCCATTATTTTCCCAAGTGGGTTCGCACTTCGACACAATGTTTGAATACTTTCTCTAAGTTTCTCAATCTTTGCACAAAAAAAATGCACTACATTAGATTCGAAAAATTACTATAAAAAGTTATAAACCTCCACAAAATAAAGCAAATTAATAACAACAGTTTCCCTCTACCAAATTACCTCTTTTTGAGCGTGTTGACGTTGTTTCCGTTCATGAGCATCATTCAATAAAGGTTTTGTCTAAAACATTTTTAATAACAGTGACTAAAGAGCACGTTACCTCAAATGACAAGCACTGGTTGGACAGGAACTATTAAATTATGTCACACGACCAAGGCAGTCAACTGAGGGTTGCTATATTTGGAGGGGAAGGAGCTATCAGAGTGCTAGTTATCATTAATCCCGGGCGTTCAGTGAATACTATCCTGCAATCAATTCAATGTCAGCTGTTATAGGTGGTAAATAGCGGAAGCTAAACCCTTATACTAACCCTAATACTAATCCTAATACTAACTATCGTGTCTCGCAATAAATAAATTTAACAACACAACTTTTATTTTGAGAAGGTTCAACAACGTCAAGATAATGAAAAGTATACAAGAGCACCAAATGTTCCAACATAACACTAATACTAACCCTAATACTAATCTTAATACTAACCTCAATCATTATACTCATACTAGCTAATACTAACACTAATTATAGCTTAATTGCTACTATCATGTAGTGTATTATTATGAAGAGGGGGGTCACTGAAAGCCCGGGATAAATCATCTTCTGTTAAAATCTTGTCGCAAAACTGTATCCTGTCGAAAAACTGTGAGTGAGTGTTGGTGTGGAATTCACTCGTTATTTAGGCTGTAAAAATACGTTATTTATGCTAATAAAATGACGTTTTGACAACAAAACAGAGCGATATTGAACATATTTATATTAGGCATTATGAACATGTAAAAGATGATTTATTTTTGGTGCTGGAATTATGGTTGATTTCCATGGAATGCTGTATTTTTTTCTCCCGTACGTAATCGTGCGTGGGAGAAACTCAACAGTGGAAACCAGTCTTTAGTCACATACAATACAGAGTTAGAGTAGCAGAAAAGGAAAAGTAAAATGTCTAAAACGAAGGAAAATTGTGACATCTACCCCAAATAAAAGTAATCTAATACTCTAAAAGGTTGGTGTACTACCGCAATAGTGCAGTGTAGGAGGTCCAACGTTTCAAGTAAAGGCCTACACTCTCTGACTTTTAGAGTTTTTGAAATTATATCTTAACACTGACTATACTCTGCAGCGTAACACTTTTACACAAATAAAATTAGGTTTGCAACCGCTTACGTAGTTACAACATACCGATGGTTCTGTTTTACTTTTATTTGCGGCTTCAAGTTCTTTCTTCGTCTCCAACATTTTCTTAACGAGAGCACCTAAAAACAATGACATTATAAAGAACTAGAATTATAGTTGTTATCGTAACAGCTTTTTAACCTTGCAGAAAAATAACCAACCATTCAACAAACATATGTAACCTACATCACAAACGAGTACCATGCAGTGGCGTGCGGTCATGCAAGCGTATACTCAGTAACAGCAGTTACACGTAATTTATGGTCACATGTTGACGTATACTATGTCAGAAGGGGGAAAAAATCGACATTTATCAGTCATGTGGATCTTGATGCAGCCCGCGGGCAAGCGAAAACTTTAAAATTGATAAAAAATGGCTAGTCTTTAGGGTTTTTGTATCTACTGCGCAAGTGCAAGTAAGTAAGTAACAATAGAATGCTTCGGAGCCAATCAAAACTCGGAAGAATGAAAAACCGATCAAATGAGAATCAAGGAATTTTCTGTGGCCTTACAAGTTACACATCTTATAGTTGCATCAAGCAGTAATAGATACATGCACGTGCC
The DNA here is from genome assembly GCA_035772405.1 of Chrysogorgia sp. JL179-B06. Classification (NCBI taxonomy): domain Eukaryota; kingdom Metazoa; phylum Cnidaria; class Anthozoa; order Scleralcyonacea; family Chrysogorgiidae; genus Chrysogorgia; species Chrysogorgia sp. JL179-B06. The sequence continues at coordinate 7,381,754 of JAYKKM010000391.1, forward strand.
TATTTTTTATATATTCCTTTTTCGTGTTTTTAGCTGCATTATATAACTTGCATGTTTCTGTTCAAAAATGTCTGAATAGCACTCATTATTGAAAATTAATTCCTCGGAAAAATCACGCAGAATTCTGTGAAAATGCGATTCTAGAGTTTCAAAATAACAAATATTGTTGCACTGCACGCCACTGATGAGCACTACATCAACGAATACTTAAACAAATCAACTAAAACTGCCAAGCAACTAAACTCCAACGTTAAAGGAGGGTGGTTAATTCATCAGCCACAGGTATCAAAACTATTATCGAAATCACTAGAGTGGTTAATTGTTGTAAACGTTGGAGGTCAATAGACGACTTTCACGATCATGCGCAGTAGCAACAAATTTTCATCGTAGGTAAAAACAACTGTTTCAGCTGGAAAGAGCATATTGAAAATAGTAGAAGTGCAAAGTTTGAAAGGAATTGTGTAAAAAAGGAAGAAGTTACACAAGCAGAAAGTTGGCCATTTCAAAAGGGATTTATTAGTGATTTAATAAGGATTTTGGCTTGGCGGGCGGGCGTTGCACGCCAAGCAAAAATCCCTATTAAATCCATAGTGAAGAGCAAAACTTCCAAAGTGTGTAGCTTTCGCACTATTTGCCCGATTAGTTTCAAACTTTGCACTTTTACTATTTTTAATATGATCTTTCTAGTAAAAACAGTTGTTTTTATCTCATATAAAAATTTGAAATAAAATTGCTACTGCGCATGACCCTGAAACTCGTCTATTTGAATGTGTCACGTGATACGAAGTTAATGTACCACATGATTCAAAGATATATTTGCCCTGCACGAATCACAATTTTATAACAAGAAGTCTTGTTTTTCCAAAGATGGAATGACCTTCAACGTTGGTTTCCGAAACGAGAATTTAAACCACTCCACGGATTTCGATAATAAATATTAATTACGACGTTCAACAATAGCCTCCTCTGCAGATAACTCCGTGGCTTATTATAGTTATGTGAGCAATGTTTTTTCTGAGTCAAATAGCTTCCAAGGCTGTGCGAGTAATGTTTTGGCTGGGATTGCAGGAAAGTATAGGGATTGTTGCGATTTGTATCGCATTTAATTTCCCTCTCCCCATGCTCTTGTTAATTTCTCTGGCTCGGCCAAAACATTGCGACATTGCTCGGAAGCTAGGCATAGCCCACACAACTACGAAACCACTGAGTTGCCTGCGGAGGAGGCGAGTTCAACAATAAAGATATACAAAATAATAAGTACTTAAAGTATTTGCTATATACATCCCTTCATTTCCCCACATCACCCTTCTGGCTATTCTCCAACTCCAAGTAAGGACTTCTCTTAGCAACCAAATATCAAACGTATGAGATCCTAAACTAAAATTTCATACATTTTATAATTATCTAAACCCCAATCTAACTAAATAAACTTACCATGTTCTCCTTCAGCTCCGTTTTCATCAGCTTCATCTACCTAAAAAATGAAACGTGGAGGTGATATGTATTCACAACAAATATATATTCCCATCTTATACACAGTCAGGCCTGACGAAAGTCGTTGACCAGGAGCCCATTGCAAAAGGGGGTACATTTTTAACGAAACAAAATAGTATATTATACATTATATTAACTGTGGAACGATAAATTCAGTTCTGTAATAATTGACAACTGATGTTTTAGCATTAATCATTACATTTCATTGATTATCTAATGGCCTTATCACTGTCATGGGACTTTTTAGCCTGCGCCGCGGCGCAGGCTAGGGACTTTTATGCCAATTTAAATCTCTATTTAACAGTAATAAACCCAATTATCCAAATGACTTCAAGTAAGAAACCAAATCAAAATCAGTCTTCAAAGAAGTTGATGCAAGTTGTAACACTAATAGTCAACAGATCTGGAAGTGGGGAGTTTTTTGTCCACCACGGTGCGGAGTTTGGACTTGTTAATATTTGTGACGTCTGCTTGATCAAACAGGACAAAGATGAGGATTTTTTTCAACATATCCGCGCCGGGGGTAGGGCCCCACAAATATGTTTTAACCAGAGGCCCAAAATTTCTCTCGGTGGCCCTGTATACAGTGATAGCTAACGGAGAGTTTGCATCGGGCATTTTAGCTTCGAGTTTCAGCCATATATGAAGTAGACTGATATCGGACTAACCGTTTGCGTTCACACTAGATTGGACTAGCGCTTTGGATTTCCAGCATAAATTCGGTGTGATGGGTCAGCAGTATATTCAACAAAATAAATCAAGCAAATATGGCGACATGCCAGTCTGAGTTGTTTTTTGATTTCTTTTATAATTTCTATTTTAATTTCTTTTTGAGGAGACGAAGAAGACTAAACCAGAGAAGTCAAACATGAGAAACTAGTCTTTATATACGTTGCCTAAAAAATTGCAATAGTGTTGGACACACAGTCCGAAACGTCGTCCATGAATATACCCAAGGATACATGAATGTACATAAGTATGAATATATGATTAAGCATGAATATACATAAGGACACATCGTCCGAAACGTCGATATTCATGGCAACGTAAGTACTCTTATTTTGAAGTTCTCTCAGTTCTTTTGAGAACTTAGCAGCTTTCATAATTATTCTTATTAACATTTTTTCAGTCAAACAACGTAAACGCATTGTTGTTTTGGACTTTTTCAGCTAGTGTGAACGCGCCTTTAGCCTTATTAAGCAAAACTACGAGTGATATGATAAATTGGTATAGTCCAATTTGACTACATGTACAATGAGACATTAAAAGGCGTTGTATTCATGCTCAATAATATTCATCAAACATTACATGATTAAAATAATACTACACGTCTTACATGAGCAACATCATGGTTTATTGCTGGAGCAGCTTCTTCCACTAAAAATGTGTCATCTTCTTCATCATCTTTACTGTCATCAACTATAACGTTAGATACTTGCGTCGTTGAACCAGCTCTATAAGTTTCAAAATTAACTTGAATTTACAGATACTCGTTTACGGAATAATGTTAATATAAAACACCATGATTTCATTTATAAAAAAACTAAAAATAATTATGAATTAAATATTCTAAAAGGTTGGTGTACTGCTGAAATAGTGTGTAGTAGGTCTAACATTTCGAGAGAAGGCGCTTCTTCACAAAGTGAAACGTAAAGTGAAATGAAAACTGAGTTAAATTTTATACGGAAACTAATCATGTGAAGAAGAATAATAATGTACGAAGAACAATAACAAATAATTAATGAGATGTAGAATTAGGAAAGTTATTTGCTATTTTTAACTTCGATCAGTAAACAGGTAATGCAAAGGAATGTTGATAAGCGAGAGGTGAAATAAATGGGTTTTATCTTTATTTCAGCTCCAACTTATCAGCATTCCTTTTCGTGTTGTGTCTGGAAGATAGTTCCATATATAGCCGGCCAGTTATGCAATCACAAGAATTTTACACCACATGGAAGATGATTGTTCGAGTTTTGTTCCAGATCCATGTAAATTGTACGGTACTAAACAAATTTAAACAGGTCCTTGTTCTTTCATACATTTATAAAGTAAAACTGATGAGTGAAAGTGCCTATGATGAATTAGGTTTTTATATAATGATTCCTTCGAGATATTTCACGCAGAGTAGCTGCCCCGTGACCCTTACGTCATGCCTTACTGTGATTGATCGGTTAGCGATTGAGGGAAAAACAAAACGTTTTTTCCCAATAACAGTTAACTTTTTAATCGGTGCACGGTCAGTGCAACCTTATCGCAACCTTTGCTCTGCCATCTGAGTCTACATATGTACACTTAACTCAATGTTTAGAGAATCTCACTTGCGATAAGAATGTTACAGATTCGATTCCCGTCGGAGACTCAGACATTTTAGTAGTAATAGATAGAGTAGCAAAACAATTCGTAATTATGATTGCCGAGCTGAAGATACGTAATTATGATTGCTGTACTACCATTACTCTAAATTATTAAATGGCACAAGTTACTTCCGGTTAAATCGCACGCTCTGATTGGCTTTGACTCTCTGACAGCCGGTCGTTACTTTCTCGTAATGGATCTGTCCGGATTACGGGTTTTGACGATAAATTTTTTATAATAAAATATTTTTTTGAAAAGCCGGACACTAAGTCATGAATGAACCACCACCCGAGGATGAACACTCAGAAAGTGAGTTTTACTATCCTGAAAATTGGAATTACGACGACGAAAACAACAAAAATGAAGTTTTCCTGTTGCAAAACAGCCAAGACGAAATAGATAACTTTGTATCGCCAACAAAGTGTAAATACAGCAAAAAAGTGCCATATAATAAATCTAACGTTTTGACCCATTTCTCACAATAAACATGAATAAACATGCAGCTTAACTAACTTTGCAACTGTGTCATCTGGTTCATCTTGTTGCCGTCTTTTGCGAGGAGGAGCGGGGCGAGCGCTACTTGGTCTCGCCAACTTTCTTCTAAAAAACAAGAAAGTACAGTTGCTTAATAACAAATCAAAATCGCCATAATGACTAGTAACTGAACACAAACCTGGCTGGTATCTGTGGAAGTTCTTCACTATTTATATTGTCATTAATATCAGTATCATTCGTTCTAGGAGGTGCTTCTGTTTCATTGCCTGGTTGATAAACATAATAATATTTAATAAATGCGTAATGGAAATACATCAAGGAAAAACAATAAATGAAATGGCTTTCTATAATTGGTATTATTAGTCAATTTATCATCAATCTACATCAGCTGCAAATAACTGTCTATAAATAGTCTGAGCACGTGCACAAGACACAAACGTTGTTTTGTTATGTAACGGCCGAGTTACAACATACTAAATGCGCGAACGGAGAACCACACACACTCAACAAAGTTGGAATGGAGAACAATTTATTAGAACAAAGTGCAATCTTATATAGCGTAACATTGCGTGGGAATCACACCCAAAAAGGAACTACGTCAATTACATAATTTGCGATGACAACAACTAAACAAATGCAGGAAGGAACGAAGTTTCTACCGCCTAATCTCATTATCATTACTGCGTCAATGCAACATGCAATATGGAAACCACGAACGCCACAGTTATAAATAATACTGAATACTCTGCTCACGCGCAATAACCTCCATAACATCAAATGGTTAGGGGTTAATTAGTGTATTAATTTAGGATTAATTACTTACAGTATTAATTTAAAGTTAATTAGTTAATTTAGGGTTAATTAGTATAGGAAATAACACGGTTCGAGAAGAATTTATGAAAATTCGCACGCGTGTTTGGCAAAATATTCATAATCAATTTTTCGCCAAACACGCGTGCGATTTGTCATTAGTTCTTCGAGAACAAGTGTTATTTCCTTTTAATACTTTTTCAATAATTTTACGCGTTCCTGAATGTAGCGAATGGATAAGTTTTTTGATGTGATTTTTTACTATGGGTATTTTAAAAAATACCACATGTGGTATCTTTTTAAATACCCCTGCATTCCAAACAATAGAAAAAGAGTTGTTAGTAAAAAATTTAAGTTTAATACTGATGTCATTAGCCAATCAGGAATGAGTGAAATTGATTGAAACGGTGTTAGTGTATTAATTTAGGGTTAATTAGTGTATTAATTTAGGGTTAATTAGTGTATTAATTTAGGGTTAACTAGTGTATTAATTTAGGGTTAATTAGTGTATTGATTTAGAGTTAATTAGTGTATTGATTTAGGGTTAATTAGAAAGCTATTATTTTACAGCTCTCGTCTAACAGCAGATAAATGAACAGGTTAAATCCAGCATATAGCAATAGCTATATTTTATTGTTCACAAGATACACTACAGTCGTGTGTTTAAAATATGTTAGGTAAATGTTTTAACTATATAAGTATAGTTTAACACACTCGCAGCAGTGTGCAATAATAATAACTCCCAGCAATAATAATCAGTCAAAAAATAAAAATAAATTTAGTACATTAAAACCTAAAATAGCTAAAAAGTTATTTTAAAAAGATTTATATTCAGTCTGTTTTAAAAACTATAAGAGTGTTCCAAGACCTTACTTCAAGAGGAAGGGCTTTCCACAGTTTTGGTGACGACATAAAAAATGCTAAAGTTGGTGTACAGTGGTCTTTTGTTCATTGCACTCAATGACGTCAACATTGAAAAGGTGCACAACTCATGCAGAATGACACACAATGGCGGCATCCAGAACCATTAAATACAAGAATGAAAGCGTTATTTCTCGAGTACAAGAGCAGATACCGTAAAACTATTAACATTTCTAAACATATTCCTTTTATTTAAAATAAATTAATTTTTTGGGTATCATACAGTTGCCCTTTAATGATAAAAGGATTTGTTCAAAAGGAAGCAATTATATGGTACATGTGGTAAAACATTTCTATGCCATAGCATAATAGAGATCCAAAGAAGAGCAGCCCTATATATTACTGCAATAATAAACGCTCCACTGTATGAGAAGGGCCTAGAGGTTTTTATTTAACACTGCCTGTGCAGCACACTACAGTGTACGTTTATATTATTCTTCTTTTTTGTATTTTTATTATTTATATTTATAGTTGGTTACGTGACACCTGATTCTATTTCGTCATTAGACTACGTCACTAAGGAGTCATATGAGTTATGCGCACGCAGATCACTAGCGCACTTGCCCACGAAGTATCACAAGTGAACAGTTACGTATATTATGGCAGACAAGGACGAAATCAACTTACTGAACGAAGATGAAGAAAGTGCTGTCCAAGTCGACTCGCTTTCCAGCATTTTAAGCAGTCTTGACTCAGAGACAACCATTGCTCAAAAACAGACGAAAAGTGACAAACGAGTCACCCAAAAATTCGCGTGACCAATTTCGTAAAAACCCCACCGACCAAAACCCCACCGACTCGGCGCTCGAAGAAGAAACACATGCTCCACTCGAGCAAGATGCCCTCCTGGATGAAATGTCACAGGATTTTTCCCAAAAGGATGACACAGAACCCAACATAACTCAACAACTTGCTGAAATTGTTAACAGACGTTGGTCGTCCAAGCTTAGCGAGGCTAACCTCAAAGAAAAACTGGACAAAAAAATCGACCGAAAGACCTTCGTGAAAATGCGATCCATCCTGGCAAGATCGACAGAAAGCTTCCTGCATATGAGAAATAAAAATCAGTCGGACGTTGATAGACCCATTACGACGAACACCGATATCTGCTGGGTCATATGTTGACGCGACGTCATCAGACCTCATTTGAGTGAATGGAGAAAAATAGCTTCTGACTCAAAAGTACTAAACATGAAAAAATTGTGCACCGTCAACAAAGATTTATTTCGACAGGCATGTGAAAATACTTCAGTTTTCACCAGATATTGATCTTTTTGCCTCCCACATAAACCTTTTGTTTCATATCATCCAACCCTAGTCAATAAATGCACAGTGAGTCATGTGTCATAGTCAGTCTGTCCACTTAGCATTGTACTTAGCATAGTGAGTCATGTTTCAAAAAATCCAGAAAGAGAGATCAGAAGGACTGGTACTTATTCCAAAGTGGACAACACAAGCATGGTGACCACTGGCAATGCAGATGTATAAGTTTTAGTTATTGTGGTAAGAGGAACATTTTACCATTTTGCCTCCTATAGCAGAAGGCTGGGTGCTGGGTGAATTGTTTCAAAATGGTATAGGTTATAGTGGCCTGAATACTCTCACGTCAGTCCTAATGTTACCTATAACACAATGCAGGCCCTTTCCATCACAGACATAAAAACAATTTTTTTGTTTTGACATCATTTTCCCCAGATCAATGTCTCTGGGTGGTGACATCTTTAAAGAGCATCTCAAAAGAACAAAAACAATTGTCATCAGCTCTTGATCATTTACCAGAAACACTACAAAGGAGCAGCAATTGACACTATATGTAGCTGGCCACATTAGTTTAAAACAGGCAGGGATTGACATTTGACACAAACAAGTTTACTGGATAAAGCACTAGAGCAGCATCCACTTCTGCAGCAAAAAGGTCTAAGTCCCGATTATTTAATATTTTTATAAAACCGGCAGAAAATACACACACTTTTGGCCATTTACCTTTGTCATCTATAACTGGTAGTAGAGAAAGAGCTGTAAATAACTGTTACGTATTGTTTACGTATTGTATTAGGACCAAATACGGTTTTCTTGTTCAAATTAAAGTTCGTGATTATAACGCTTTAAAATCTCACATGACTCCTTAGTGATGTAGTCCAATGACAAAATAGAATTTAAAAATTAAACGAGACTTACCTGTAAGGTAAATGAGTTATTGGACAGTCACACACACAAGTTATGATGTAGTAAAATTTGGGGAAACAACAATCCCACCCTGAAAAATCACTCACTGCTATACTGAATAACACGACTGCTTAATAACTCATAGAATTACAATCAAACTTCGCCTTAAAGGTACAGGTATGTCTCATTTATTTAATGTGTCGTTTTATCCATGCATTTGACATATAGTTTATCATTTTTACTGTACAGCCTACATATATTTTTTCTGCTACCTTTTATGAGATGACTAAATAATAAAATGCCTCCCACTGTGACTTTTATAAACCTACCGTCTGCATCATCATCGTTTTTTGGTCGCCTTCTTTGACCTTTGGCAGAGGAAGGTCTTGGTATATTACGGTTTTGTTGATCATCGTCACCATCGACAACATCCGTTTCATGATTTTCAACTATATTATTTATTGAACTATCTTTTGATTCTTGATTTTTTGACTAAAAAGTTAAAAATAATGTCAAGACTTTACAGTAGTAACCTTCCCGACGGAAGTAAAAAGTGATTAAAACGAGGCACGTGCCTTTATCAACATATCACGGCACGAGGGAATTGAGGAGGGATATTGAAGGAACAGAAGGGAAATAGAATTAGAACAAGAGGGAAATGGAAAGAACAGGTGGAAAATCGAAAGACCAGAAGTGATATTGAAACAGGAGGGATATTGAAATTAACAGGAGGGATATTGAAATAAAAGAGTGAACAGGAGGAATATTGAAAGAACAGGAGGAATATTGAAAGAACAGGAGGAATATTGAAAGAACAGGAGGGATATTGAAATAACAGGAGGGATATTGAAAGAACAGGAGGAATATTGAAAGAACAGGAGGAATATTGAAAGAACAGGAGGAATATTGAAAGAACAGGAGGAATATTGAGTGAACATAGGGATATTGAAAGAACAGGAGGGATATTGAAAGAACAGGAGGGATATTGAAAGAACATGAGGAATATTGAAAGAACAGGAGGAATATTGAGTGAACATAGGGATATTGAAAGAACAGGAGGGATATTGAAAGAACAGGATGGATATTGAGTGAACATAGGGATATTGAAAGAACAGGATGGATATTGAAAGAACAGGATGGATATTGAAAGAACAGGAGGGATATTGAAAGAACAGGAGGGATATTGAAAGAACAGGAGGAATATTGGGTGAACAGGAGGAATATTGAACAAACAGGAGGAATATTGAGTGAACAGGAGGAATATTGAACAAACAGGAGGAATATTGAGTGAACAGGAGGAATATTGAAAGAACAGGAGGAATATTGAAAGAACAGGAGGGATATTGAAATAACAGGAGGGATATTGAAAGAACAGGAGGAATATTGAAAGAACAGGAAGAATATTGAAAGAACAGGAGGAATATTGAAAGAACAGGAAGGATATTGAAAGAACAGGAGGAATATTGAAAGAACAGGAGGGATATTGAAAGAACAGGAGGAATATTGAAAGAACAGGAGGAATATTGAAAGAACAGGAGGGATATTGAAAGAACAGGAGGGATATTGAAAGAACAGGAGGGATATTGAAAGAACAGGAGGAATATTGAAAGAACAGGAGGGATATTGAAAGAACAGGAGGAATATTGAAAGAACAGGAGGGATATTGAAAGAACAAGAGGGATATTGAAAGAACAGGACGGATATTGAAAGAACAGGAGGAATATTGAAAGAACAGGAGGAATATTGAAAGAACAGGAGGAATATTGAAAGAACAGGAGGAATATTGAAAGAACAGGAGGAATATTGAAAGAACAGGAGGAATATTGAAAGAACAGGAAGGATATTGAAAGAACAGGAGGGATGTTGAAAGAACAGGATGGATATTAGTGCACAGGAGGAATATTGAAAGAACAGGAGGGATATTGAAAGAACAAGAGGGATATTGAAAGAACAGGATGGATATTGAAAGAACAGGAGGAATATTGAAAGAACAGGAGGAATATTGAAAGAACAGGAGGAATATTGAAAGAACAGGAGGAATATTGAGTCCGGCCGCTTTACAGTTCTGATATCCGGCTCCGGCTTGCTGGGGATAAAGTCCAACCCGATAAAAACCGGATATTATTCGCCTCAAATTTGTCCCCTGGGTATACTTCCGGTGAAATCCGTAAAAACCGAAAGCCCGTGAAAGCGACTCAACTCAAGCAAATGCAATACTACAACTAGGAATGCTAGAAAATTAGAAATGAGGAAAACTTTAAAGAAACGAATAAGTTATGCTACTACAAAATACAAGTAACGAAATACAAGTGTAAAATGCCAAGGGTTTTTGAAACTTCTTATAATTAAATTTAATGAACGCCAAGCGACCGATGTTGCCTGGAAGGAGTGCGCAATGCTTCTTTGAGACAATGTTTCCCGTCAACGATAAGATCACTAAGTAGTAACAGAGGATGGTGGACAAGAAAGATACGAGAGAGATAGACGTGCGTCAAAGCAGGCCATTCATTTTTGTGGCGATATCAATAATCCAATAATTCCTGAGTATTAACTTTGCCGTCTCTGTTAATTTGGCTGTTTGCGGTAGCTGAAATGGTTTGACTCAACAGACAAGACTTCAGATCATATGCACATTCTGCAAATTCAATGTTGCCATTATTTGTGAACAAAGCTTCGTCGAAATTGTCATATTTTTTGTCAATCTGATTTTCCAGCCGGAGCGGGAAGAAAACAACCCAACTCCGGCTCCGGCCTGTCTGCACAAAAAACGCCGGAGCTCTGGCAGCGCTCCGGCCTCCGGCGCACAGCACTAGTGAACATAGGGATATTGAAAGAACAGGAGAAATATTGAAAGAACAGGAGAAATATTGAAAGAACAGGAGAAATATTGAAAGAACAGGATGGATATTGAAAGAACAGGAGGGATATTGAAAGAACAGGAGGGATATTGAAAGAACAGGAGGGATATTGAAAGAACAGGAGGGATATTGAAAGAACAGGAGGAATATTGAAAGAACAGGAGGGATATTGAAAGAACAGGAGGGATATTGAAAGAACAGGAGGAATATTGAAAGAACAGGAGGAATATTGAAAGAACAGGAGGGATATTGAAAGAACAGGAGGAATATTGAAAGAACAGGAGGAATATTGAAAGAACAGGAGGGATATTGAATGAACAGGAGGGAAATTGAAAGAACAGGAGGAATATTGAAAGGACAGGAGGGATATTGAAAGAACATGAGGAAAATTGAAAGAACAGGAGGGATATTGAAAGAACAGGAGGAATATTGAAAGAACAGGAGGAATATCGGTATTGAAAGAACATGAGGGAAATTGAAATAACAGGAAGGGATATTGAAAGAACAGGAGGGATATTGAAAGAACACCAGGGAATTAATTGAAAGAACAGGATGAATATTGAAAGAACAGGAGGGAAATTGAAATAACAGGAGGAATTGAAAGGACAGGATGAATATTGAAAGAACAGGATGAATATTGAAAGAACAGGAGGAATATTGAAAGAACAGGAGGGATATTGAAAGAACAGGAGGAATATTGAAAGGACAGGATGAATATTGAAAGAACAGGAGGAATATTGAAAGAACAGGAGGAATATTGAAAGAACAGGAGGGATATTGAAAGAACAGGAGGGATATTGAAAGGACAGGATGAATATTGAAAGAACAGGAGGGATATTGAAATAACAGGAGGGATATTGAAAGAACAGGAGGAATATTGAAAGAACAGGAGGAATATTGAAAGAACAGGAGGAATATTGAAAGAACAGGAGGAATATTGAGTGAACATAGGGATATTGAAAGAACAGGAGGGATATTGAAAGAACAGGAGGGATATTGAAAGAACATGAGGAATATTGAAAGAACAGGAGGAATATTGAGTGAACTTAGGGATATTGAAAGAACAGGAGGGATATTGAAAGAACAGGATGGATATTGAGTGAACATAGGGATATTGAAAGAACAGGATGGATATTGAAAAGAACAGGATGGATATTGAAAGAACAGGAGGGATATTGAAAGAACAGGAGGGATATTGAAAGAACAGGAGGAATATTGGGTGAACAGGAGGAATATTGAACAAACAGGAGGAATATTGAGTGAACAGGAGGAATATTGAACAAACAGGAGGAATATTGAGTGAACAGGAGGAATATTGAAAGAACAGGAGGAATATTGAAAGAACAGGAGGGATATTGAAATAACAGGAGGGATATTGAAAGAACAGGAGGAATATTGAAAGAACAGGAAGAATATTGAAAGAACAGGAGGAATATTGAAAGAACAGGACGGATATTGAAAGAACAGGAGGAATATTGAAAGAACAGGAGGGATATTGAAAGAACAGGAGGAATATTGAAAGAACAGGAGGAATATTGAAAGAACAGGAGGGATATTGAAAGAACAGGAGGATATTGAAAGAACAGGAGGGATATTGAAAGAACAGGAGGAATATTGAAAGAACAGGAGGGATATTGAAAGAACAGGAGGAATATTGAAAGAACAGGAGGGATATTGAAAGAACATGAGGTATATTGAAAGAACAGGACGGATATTGAAAGAACAGGAGGTATATTGAAAGAACAGGAGGAATATTGAAAGAACAGGAGGAATATTGAAAGAACAGGAGGAATATTGAAAGAACAGGAGGAATATTGAAAGAACAGGAGGAATATTGAAAGAACAGGAAGGATATTGAAAGAACAGGAGGGATGTTGATAGAACAGGATGGATATTAGTGCACAGGAGGAATATTGAAAGAACAGGAGGGATATTGAAAGAACAAGAGGGATATTGAAAGAACAGGATGGATATTGAAAGAACAGAGGAATATTGAAAGAACAGGAGGAATATTGAAAGAACAGGAGGAATATTGAAAGAACAGGAGGAATATTGAGTCCGGCCGCTTTACAGTTCTGATATCCGGCTCCGGCTTGCTGGGGATAAAGTCCAACCCGATAAAAACCGGATATTATTCGCCTCAAATTTGTCCCCTGGGTATACTTCCGGTGAAATCCGTAAAAACCGAAAGCCCGTGAAAGCGACTCAACTCAAGCAAATGCAATACTACAACTAGGAATGCTAGAAAATTAGAAATGAGGAAAACTTTAAAGAAACGAATAAGTTATGCTACTACAAAATACAAGTAACGAAATACAAGTGTAAAATGCCAAGGGTTTTTGAAACTTCTTATAATTAAATTTAATGAACGCCAAGCGACCGATGTTGCCTGGAAGGAGTGCGCAATGCTTCTTTGAGACAATGTTTCCCGTCAACGATAAGATCACTAAGTAGTAACAGAGGATGGTGGACAAGAAAGATACGAGAGAGATAGACGTGCGTCAAAGCAGGCCATTCATTTTTGTGGCGATATCAATAATCCAATAATTCCTGAGTATTAACTTTGCCGTCTCTGTTAATTTGGCTGTTTGCGGTAGCTGAAATGGTTTGACTCAACAGACAAGACTTCAGATCATATGCACATTCTGCAAATTCAATGTTGCCATTATTTGTGAACAAAGCTTCGTCGAAATTGTCATATTTTTTGTCAATCTGATTTTCCAGCCGGAGCGGGAAGAAAACAACCCAACTCCGGCTCCGGCCTGTCTGCACAAAAAACGCCGGAGCTCTGGCAGCGCTCCGGCCTCCGGCGCACAGCACTAGTGAACATAGGGATATTGAAAGAACAGGAGAAATATTGAAAGAACAGGAGAAATATTGAAAGAACAGGATGGATATTGAAAGAACAGGAGGGATATTGAAAGAACAGGAGGGATATTGAAAGAACAGGAGGGATATTGAAAGAACAGGAGGGATATTGAAAGAACAGGAGGAATATTGAAAGAACAGGAGGGATATTGAAAGAACAGGAGGGATATTGAAAGAACAGGAGGAATATTGAAAGAACAGGAGGAATATTGAAAGAACAGGAGGGATATTGAAAGAACAGGAGGAATATTGAAAGAACAGGAGGAATATTGAAAGAACAGGAGGGATATTGAATGAACAGGAGGGAAATTGAAAGAACAGGAGGAATATTGAAAGGACAGGAGGGATATTGAAAGAACATGAGGAAAATTGAAAGAACAGGAGGGATATTGAAAGAACAGGAGGAATATTGAAAGAACAGGAGGAATATCGGTATTGAAAGAACATGAGGGAAATTGAAATAACAGGAAGGGATATTGAAAGAACAGGAGGGATATTGAAAGAACACCAGGGAATTAATTGAAAGAACAGGATGAATATTGAAAGAACAGGAGGGAAATTGAAATAACAGGAGGAATTGAAAGAACAGGAGGAATATTGAAAGAACAGGAGGGAAATTGAAACAACAGGAGGGATATTGAAACAACAGGAGGGATATTGAAACAACAGGAGGGATATTGAAAGAAAACACCAGGGAAATTGAAAGAACAGGATGAATATTGAAAGAACAGGAGGGATATTGAAAGAACAGGAGGAATATTGAAAGGACAGGATGAATATTGAAAGAACAGGATGAATATTGAAAGAACAGGAGGAATATTGAAAGAACAGGAGGGATATTGAAAGAACAGGAGGAATATTGAAAGGACAGGATGAATATTGAAAGAACAGGAGGAATATTGAAAGAACAGGAGGAATATTGAAAGAACAGGAGGGATATTGAAAGAACAGGAGGGATATTGAAAGGACAGGATGAATATTGAAAGAACAGGATGAATATTGAAAGAACAGGAGGAATATTGAAAGAACAGGAGGGAAATTGAAATAACAGGAAGGGATATTGAAAGAACAGGAGGGATATTGAAAGAACACCAGGGAATTAATTGAAAGAACAGGATGAATATTGAAAGAACAGGAGGGAAATTGAAATAACAGGAGGAATTGAAAGAACAGGAGGAATATTGAAAGAACAGGAGGGAAATTGAAAGAACAGGAGGGATATTGAAAGAACAGGAGGGATATTGAAAGAACAGGAGGAATATCGGTATTGAAAGAACATGAGGGAAATTGAAATAACAGGAAGGGATATTGAAAGAACAGGAGGGATATTGAAAGAACACCAGGGAATTAATTGAAAGAACAGGATGAATATTGAAAGAACAGGAGGGAAATTGAAATAACAGGAGGAATTGAAAGAACAGGAGGAATATTGAAAGAACAGGAGGGAAATTGAAAGAACAGGATGAATATTGAAAGAACAGGAGGGATATTGAAAGGACAGGATGAATATTGAAAGAACAGGATGAATATTGAAAGAACAGGAGGAATATTGAAAGAACAGGAGGAATATTGAAAGAACAGGAGGGAAATTGAAAGGACATCAGGGGAAATTGAACGAACAGAAGAAATATTGAAAGAACGTCAGGAGGGAAATTGAAAGAACAAGAGGGCCATATTGAAAGAACATCAGGGAAATTGAAAGAACAGCAGAGTAGCATGGATATTTGAAGAACCAACCTCTAAAACGGTCACACCTCTCTAAGAATGGACACCTCTCTAAAATGGACACCTCTCTATCTAGCTGAGATGGACACCTCTCTAAGACAGACACTTCCATAATATGGGCACCTCTCTAAGAAGGACACCTGTCTAACACTAGTGTTGTAAAGTATTTGTGAACATTAGAGTTTGGGATAAAAAAATTACTAAGGTAAGCATGGTCTGTGGATATATCCTCTAGTAGAAACTAGGTACAGTACAGTGCTTTAGTACTAAATATTTTTTTAAAAGATCAATATTGAAAACTGATTCATAATATTTTGCAAAAATTGCAGATCAACAGTATTAATGTATTGTCAAAATAATTTTTCTACATGTATTTTTAAAATAATAATATATTTTAAAAATAATAAATACAGTACATTTCATGATTTCATCAATTAATATAAAAATACCTGTTCTTTTAGGCTTTCCTCTATCTTATTTCTGTCTTTATCTCTTATTTTTTCCTTTGTGCTTTCTTTTGCTTCATTTTCTTTTCCTCTCCTATCTGATGAATCTCTTCGTTTTCTTGTATCACTACTATTTATTCGACCAGAACTAACTTTTCTTCTTGCATTGTCATCCTGTTATTAATAAAAAGTGTAATCACATTAGTTGACACACAAATTATTTTGATAATGATTAATCAGATTATAATACAAAGTGGTAAAGGATAATTGCAACCAACATGAACATATTTAACCACATATTTAGTGACAAAAATATACAAATATGAGAAAGCATGCATCTGAAATCAAAGAAAAATATCAAAATGCAGTTTGTAGAACAATCTACTGGTAACAACAATTTAAATGATGATGATGACCATGAATGATGGTAATAAATTATGGTGAAGATAATAGTGGTGGTGATGATTGTGATCAATGGTACATGACATTGTAATGATGGTACATGTATATACATGTAATGATACATGTAATGATAAATATATGCCATGGTTCTTGTAATAATAATAAATGCTGTTGATGATGTACAGTATATCAACAATTGAAATAAAGAAAACAGTTTTAATACCTCATTAATAGTATCTTTGTTGTTTTCAACCTCCCTATTTATATTGTTTTCTTTTTCATTTGGCTTTTCCTTCACAGTCTTTGATTTTGACTCCCTTCTTTTGCTGAAGTGATAATGTACAATTAACATTTCAATCGATTTTACTTGGTCCTAATAACATCAGTATTATATACTATAAATATTTATCTACTAGGACAGGGTACCATACCACATGTGGTATTTTTTCTAAATATAATATTTAGAAAAAATACCACATGTGGTATGGTACCACACAGCTGGGACATAATGTGTTTTCATTTCAAATTAGAATTTTGCAATGTATATTATTGATTAAAATGTTATTACCAATAATAGAAAATAATATGAAAAATTGTACTCTTGTGTTTAGCAAAATATTCATAGCTGAACACATATGGTGTGATTTCTCAAACAGTGTTATTTCCTATACAAATATCCCATTTTCAGCAAATCAACTAATCATTGAAGACTTTAAATTAAGACTATAATAATATATTTAATACTGGTAAACTCAAAGAATTGTTTAAAAAAATCAAAGAATTGTTTAACCGGTCCCATGATATCCCTGTCTCCTTTGGTACCCTTTGGACAATTAAAATAATCTGTCACTCATTTAGCTAAATAAAATTACATGTACACTGTACTAGGAAAATTGAACCATTAATTATTGAATTTTTTGAATGCTACCAATATGGCAAAAATAAATCAGTCAGACATAATAGTGTACAAGAATCATGATTACCTTGCTGACCCTGACCCAGGCTTCTCTCCAGCTAACACTTTCTTTACACCATCCTTACTATCAAGCTAGAAAATATTTGAAAATACCAGTATTAACACAAAAAGGTGGTGAACTGCTGAGATATTTAGCATTGAATGATTTGAATCTGATGAAGGGCTCTGCTCGAAACGTCATTATTTCATTGCTAAAAATATTGGCAATTCAATCACCATTTTTTCGCTTTAAAAAAGTTCACCATTGCCTATGCAGCAGTCTTCTAGAATTAGATTATAAACAGTTTATGACTAAAACCTATTAATATATATGTAAATATATATAGTACAATATACAGACACGTGTTTCGCTGTTCCACAGCTCATCAGTGTAGCTTAATGGTACAATCTAGATATGGATGAGAACTATTTATACCCAAAGCGATTGCTGGTGACAACCGCTTGTGTGACAATAGCAGTCATACGCACATCCAGAGAGCGTGAAGTGGCATAGGGCCAGAGTGCTCAAACTAGTGGGTGTTGCATTATCGCTAAAGGACACCCACACCAACATCACAGAGTGCTCAACAACACCGAAGTGAATATATATATATTATTATATTATAAATATATTATATATATTTACTTATTCCTACATACAGTATATACATAGTCATATACATTAGTTTACACAAGTTTATCAGTTGTTAAGTTTTTCAAAATAATTTATTTATTCATTTCTTATCATGATACAGTACAAGTACCTGTATGTATGATTTCAAATTTCCTAGAGGATCCTGGGTAGAATTTTAAATTTACTAAAAGATCCTGTGTAGGATTTCCAATTTTCTAGAGGATCCTGTTTGATTTCAAATTCCCTACATGACCTACATGATTGTGTGTACTTGTTGAAACGAAGCAATTGTATAATATGATGAACTTTCCATAATTTGACCCTTTTAGTAACTGTCAACAGATATAAATAGTGAAAGTGGACAGGTATAATATTAACAATTTATATAGCATATGATTTCAAATTCCCTATAGCTTCCTAGCCCCTAGGTTGGATTTCAAATTTTCTACAGGATCCTATGTAAGATATCAAATTTCCTACAGCTTCCTAATATGAAGGATTTTAAAATTATTTCAATTACAGTACTAGTAAGATGTGAGAATTTCTTTACAGTTGTTGTCCACAGAGTAGAGAATATGTACTGTACTTATTTAAGGTAATAAAATGTTTACAAATCCCTTGGTATAACATCAACAATTAAACCATACATTAAATAATCCAATACTTTCAATGTGAAAAATAGAAAAGTCATCTTATTATACTATTAGGGAGATCAGTTGTTTATAAGCAGGCACAGCATCTTCACGAAGCCTCACATTGTCTATGTAAGAATAATGGTTATACAGTAATGGTTTTTGGTTTGGTAGGTAATGAGAACTACTATGGTGTCCTGGATATGTAAACATACTGTAGGAGACTATGGGCTAGATGGGTATAATAAGCACATTTAGCCTCTGGTTATAATTACTGTGTCACATAGCAACATAGTTGGACATACAATTTACAGTGTAAACTGAATAAGAAGTTTGATAAAATATAGAAAAGGAATAAATATGAGTATAATTGTATTGTGTATAGCGCCGGGCGGGCGCACCCGGTAGTGCCTCTTCAGTTGTTTCTCATCTAGCTGTTATACCAAAGTTGAGTGGGGTTTCTCAGTCATGCAGGAAAGTCAGGATTGTTAGCAAGGGGACTGGTGGAATACCTTGAGCAGGGCAATTACCTTATACCACCCTTGCACCCTGGACTGTTACTTATTGTCCCTCCAAACGTAGGTGTCCAAATGTTAATGTCCATCATCTAGGTTTGTGCTTTGTGGGTTGGTGTGATGCTAACACCACACCGTTATTAATAGTTTCTAACAAAACAATTATTTTGTATGCTTACAAAATAAGACCAACTGTGTACATATATATCTACAATATACTTACAGTATAAATGTTATTTACCTTTTTCATGCAGGCTTTTCCAAGCAATTGTAAGAATTCATTAGTTTTTTCTGGTTCATGTCCAGCAACCACTTTTGAAGGACGGACACTCAGCGACTCTCCAGTGACAAGAACTGCGGAAAGAAAACATTTGTCCAATTACTAAAATGGACACATTAGTCATAGCCTCGAAAAATAGAACTAGATATTAAATTATAAACTTTGATAACTTTAATAAACGATCGGCTCACACCTACCCACACAGTCAATAGCCTTCTGAAGAAAGACTATTTTCGCTTCCTTTTCCTAAAAAAATACGACGCCATTTGACGATGTTAAACTGCATGAATAACGAGTTTGACTGTTGCCATATAAACTGTTTATTTATTCAGCTTATCAATGCGTACCTTCACATTTGCTGAGTTCATCTCATCATTTTGATACAAACCCTTGAAAAAATCCATTTGTTTTAATCACCTAAGTGAATCATAAAGTGTAATAATATGTTAAGAAACTAAAATCAGAGTAGTATTAGAGAAAAAAGAGTATTATTACCTCCGTAACGATGTCGTGAAGGAAACGAAACGGTGGTTTGTTAAGTAATTTTTCTGTCAGAGGTGGTTTTTTGATAACCTTTCCCAGTGTATCTTGAGTTTTCTTTATAACGTTTGGATCCATGGTGTGCTATCTGATCATGATATCAAATAAAATCGTTTCTTCCAACTAAAAAAAACCTTGAATATAATGATCCCGTTTGCCCTGTCAAGTTTTAACGCTCGACCATATTCGGAACTCTCCGGTAACTCGTCGAAGACAGCCGCGATAACCGGGGGGTGAAGACAATTTTATATTTAAATTTCATATTAAACCAATCATTGTGAAAAAGAAACGCAAACATTGTAGAAATAACTTTTCCTTGTTGTGGATCTTCTTTTGCAGCTCGATGTATTTTTTCCAGCCGAGCCTTTCTGCGTGCAGGTAGGCGCGTAGGAAGGAATTAAAATCGGTTGTTTGCACTGCAACTAGGGGCGTGACGGCGTCTGCGCAGGCCGCAGGGTTGAAAATATGCTGAATTAATTACATTGGTTCGATTATTAAAGGTAAAATTCATAATTTTTCTGCAGATTGACATTGCTGCAAATTTGATTGCGAGTTAGAATGCGCGCGCGAGGAATTTGTGGTATTCGAACAAAAAATAATATTTTTGCCGTTTCTGAATGTTATATTTGTGAATGTCATATTTTTATCCGTAACGGAACGCCATATCTAACCATCTAACTAAATCTTGAAACTTTTAGTATAATTACCGATCGTAATTCAATATATATCCATATTACGAATGAAATGTCAAAACGCATTGGTGGTTCAGTGGTAGAATTCTCGCCTGCCACGCGGGAGGCCCGGGTTCGATTCCCGGCCAATGCAATCTTTTCTCCTTTCCAATAATAAAAACTTTTTCCGACTTACTTCTTGTCAAATTCTAGCAACAAAATGCTTGTTAGTTAGTTGCGAACGCAAAAAGAGTATATTTATCTGCGACAAAAATAAAAATAAAACGACCTTCCTTCGAACTCCAACTATATCTCGCCCCAGGCTCCGAACTCATTTTGCCGTTTTTATTTAGCCGGCCAGGCGGTGTCACCCGCAAAAATGGACAATAAGTAGCATTAAATTCGGGCAAACTATGATTTGGTAAAGTAGGACTTTATACTAAATTGTGAGATTGTGTAAAGATAGAACATATATGGCAACATTTGTGGTTGTTATGTCTTAATTGCATCCAATAACATTCGAGCAATTTTATAAAAAATATAATATTCGGCTGGACGCACTGACAGTCTCGACCTGAAGTCTCTTGCCAGCGAGACAACGACCATATCACGAAAATTTTATTTTGAAATATAATAAAAAGTAGCCTCCGCAGGCAACTCTGTGGCTTCTTTTTTCCGAGTCAAATCTCTTCCAAGGCTGTGCGTGGCTGCGAGCAATGTTTTGGTGCCAGTAGCGACGCTCCTGGCTAGTTTTGGCCGCTAGTACCAAAACGAGGCAATTTTCCCTCTAAATTATTAATCCATACCGAAAAAAGAATTGTACGATAAAGCACAATTGTTTGCACGCAGACATAATTTAAACCCTTTCCGCCAACTCAGCGAGCTCTGCTGAACGACGTCTGCAAGTTGTTTCAGCTACTGATGATCCTTCCAGCTGCCATTCGTCGCATCTATGTTTATTGCAATTCTTTGTAAAAATTATTCCGTTGCTAGACAACCTTTAGCTTAGCTGAGCAATGTTGTAAGGATATAGTGGCACCTACATTAAATATTCTTTATATGCATTTAAATTAGCCTTTCTGACCTCGTTCGTGTGTCTGTGATTCTCTTTGCTTTGTAACGAGGCCAGAAAGGTAATTTGCATGTATATAAAAGAATATTTAAAATGGCCGCCATTATAAGAACACTCGAAATTTCCCTTCACCATAGACCTAGAATATATAGACTTTAAGACCAAACCGGGACCAGTTGCAAAAAATGCAACATCAAGGCCTCAGGAGTAACGAGTTCTGTTTAAATAATTTGGTAATGGCGGGAGAAGGCTTCCGTAGCTCAGTGGTCAGAGCACTGCACTGGCATCGCAGGGTCGCGGGTTCAATTCCAGCCGGAAGGCCTCTAAGTTGCATTTTTCGCAACTGGTCCCGGTTTGGTCTTAAAATGTATATATTCTAACACTCGAAATTTTCCTTCACCAAAAATCCTTAGAACCTAAATTTCAACCACTGTAGATAAGACCCTGGGTGCATGAACTGAAAATTATGTTTGTTTCATTTGAAAGAACTTGGCATTTATTTTTAATGACACTACAACATTATCCCTATCGTTCATTGTTTAACCCTATAGTTCATTGGCTAGTGAAAAAATCAATACAATAATAATCATGCTTTAAATAAGCTCGCGTTGTTACGCGACTCCCGGGGCCTTCTGGTCACTCGTCATCTTCATCATTCACTATTGCCTTGAAAGAGAATGGCATAAACAAGTAACCGTTGCCATGGTAAAATTTATTCTGGAATTCAACCCTAAAAGTAAAAGAAAAATTATTTGAACATTAACTGAAAAAATAAACAGAAAACTATCGATAATCATAACTATCATCACCATTCTCGTTCCCAGCACCTGTTACTCTTAGCTCGACGCACGAGAAATCCAGGAGCCCTGGAAACAATTACATTTTGTGATATACGATTGGATAATTTTAAACAATGACAGGGATGTAGCCAGCGAAAACGAGTGCCGGGTAAAATATGTTGATTTGATTACGATCTTCGGACTATGACTCGAACATGTTTGTAGAATGGGTGGCATATTTCTAGCACTTTTAGGAATACAGACTTACCCTAGAAAATTATCCTCGTTCTTTTTACTTTAACTTTGACTCGTCGAAGTTAAATAACCCGAAGGTCTTTTCTTCTTTATTTATTTGTCTGTGCGACGTTTCCACAATATATGAATATTCACTGCACGATTACTAACATTTTATAGTAGACGAAGTCGAAGAGAAACCGAACCAAAAGAGAACCAGACACAGTGCTAAAGTGCGGTGCCGTTCGTTAAAAAGCTGCCTACATGAAGTAGATGCTTGCTATTGGTTCCGAACGAACGAACGAACTCACACACGGACACCGCAATATGCGAGTGGGTGCAATTGCGTGCTCGCTTGGAGACTTGGTACGGATACGTCACTTATTTTAGGCTGCATTTGCTAGGGATGAGCCAAGGTAATAATAAGGTAATGTTGATTATTTTTATTAACTTGGATTATTAAAATATCTTTAGGTGTGATGACAGTGATTCTTATATATTCCTCATGCCGGGAGCTTGTTTAACTCTTTCCTCACCGGCCCAGTCAAAACGGGTCTTAGAAGACCCGCAAAGTCGTCAATCGAAAAACACGGCACACGGTAACGCAAGAAATTCGACAAGCGCCAGGAACAACGCCAAGTTTGATTTGATTTCATAAACAACTCTGCGATTGGTGGCATTTTGAGTTTTCAAGATGCTACGCGGGCGTGCAAGATGGCCTTTTCTAGAAAAATGTAAATTTTTCAACCTGATTTATGATAATTAATGCTAATTTATATTAACATAATGTGTTTTGTTCGGGAAATTTAAAAGCACAAGTAAAAGCCGGTTTATTGGGCTTTCAGAAAATGTATAGCTTTCGCAACAGTTGTGGTAGATATCAATAGAACAAAGAGGTGGTTCAATTTTGGATGTTTTTCAGCATGTCACGAAAGAGTTAAGGAATAAAACAGCATATAATAATTTACCAGACTATGTGTTAAAATTAAATGGAAACAAAAAACCGATTATCTTCGTAGTGTGTCACTGTCCGTTGAATGAAGTAGATCTTGAACGGATTATGGCAGACTCGTGTGTCCTATTGGACGATGAAGTTCTAGAAGGTTTTTAATCTGCGAAATACGGCAAATATTCCTCGTGTGTTTATTGCAATAATGTCATCTCTTTATGCTCCCGGCCACGTAATTTATTTTATAATGTTCATGAGTTCGTCTTCGCATTGGCTGTGGAAGTTTGTCAATCGATGATGTGTCCTTAAGCATCAGGTTTGCTGAAACGTACTGTACTTCGTTCTTGTCTATGAACAAGTCAGAAAGTCACTTATAGTGGAGCCTCACGGAATTTAATGCTTTGGGCGGGTACTGAAAAAATTAACCTGAGTGCCGGGCGCTTGAATTGTGTGCCTGGTTGTTGCGCCCGGCGTGGCTACATCCCTGAATGAAATTCTCAAATGGAAGAAAAAATTGTGGGCGTAATTTAAAAAACTAAATTCTGTCAATGGCGGGGGGATTACGTTCAAGGGTTTAGGGCTCAGGCTTAGGATTATTTGGGGTTTAGGGTTAGTAAATGCTCGTCAGAACATATGTATTTTGCTGTTCCTTATATGGATTACGTACTATAGTACACTAATCTCTAAATAAAGACTGGATCGAGCAACTGTTGTTCAGAAAATGAAGCCGGAAGTAGCTCGTGGCGGCCATCTTGTTGGGACCACGCTATATAGTTTTACTATTGGCAACAGAGACTATCTGTCTCTGATCAGAGACTATCTGTCTCTGATCTTTTAAGATGCTAAAATGAATCAGTTGTCCAAGGTTTTCCTATAATATAGAACACAAACTACGGCTCCATAATAGTAGCTATGAAGCTGTGATTAGCGCGTGGCGGCCATATTGGAGTGACCAAATTCAGGCTTCATTGTTGTAATGGAGCCGTTGTTTGTGTTCTAAATGACGGGAAAACCTTACAACTGATTTATTTTGGCAACTTAAAAGATCAGAGACAGATTGTCTCTGTTGCCTATAGTAAAACTATATAGCGTGGTCCATTCAAGATGGCCGCTGCGAAATATTCCCGGCTTCATTTTTTTCGCAGCATCTAAACAATAGTTGCTCGATCCAGTCTTTATTTAGAGATCAGTGACTATAATAGCTTTAATTTTCTGAGCGCCAAGAAACGAGGGAAGCCGGGGACAAGAATGAACCAACACAAGATCAATTCCAGAATCGATAACGTATCAGTTATGGCTTACCAGTGAAGTCGAAGTGCGTGCAAAAATGCAGATAATCCTTCCATGACAAGGAGAATAGCGACAGTGAGAGCTAAAATAATGAAAGTTAGAAAAAGATTTCTATAAATTGTACTCACAAAGTATAAGACAGTGAGTGGTAGACAACATTTCAGCGTATCCTCTCACCTAAGATTCAGGATTATCCTGAATCGATCCTGAATCGTCATCTGACCGCTTGCAGGGTATGTCTGAATTCTAAGTAATTTTATAGATCCTGACCCCCTCCTTAAAGTGCACCTAACCCCAAAAATGATAATGCTATGTTTGAAAGTGCACTTAAAATGATGAAGAATGGCACTAACAGTTCTTCGATATCTATTTTCGTTCTTGAGGTATTCAGTTATTTGTGATATGTTAATGAGGCACAGGATGACGTCATAGCAGGTAAACAACGTTGTTGCAATTCTAAAATTTGTGTATATCTTCAAAGTTATCCAACGAAATTACTTGAAACTTAGCACGTGGATGCATACCACCACACTAAAGAACATGGTTCAAGTTATGTTGTCACAATAGTAACAGATTTGCTTCCAGACTTCCTAGTCTCCAAAACAAAATAATTTGTTTTCTCTCAAATGCAGAACATGTTGACATTGGCAGTTCTCAATAACTTTTGCAATAACTTTTCCAATGCAATACCCAAGTTTGAAATCGAAAACATTGCTTGCGACAACAGAAAATGAAGATTTCTGTATGGCAACAGAGAGGTTTGGAAGCTAATCAGTTACTATGGTGACAACATAACTTGAACCATGTTCTTTAGTGTGAATATATGTATCCACGTGCAACGTTTCAAGTAATTTCGTTGGATAACTTTGAAGATATACACAAATGTTAGAATTGCAACAACGTTGTTTACCTGCTATGACGTCATCATGTGCCTCATTAACATATCACATATAACTGAATACCTCAAGAACGAAAATAGATATCGAAGAACTGTTAGTGCCATTCTTCATCATTTTAAGTGCCCTTTCAAACATAGCATTATCATTTTTGGGGTTAGGTGCACTTTAAGTGTTATCCTAACGACTTATAAACCAATACGAGGGAAAATGCTTGTGGGATTATTTAGAGCGAGATCCTGGGTAAGAGTTTGCTTAGAATTCAGACATATCCTGAATCCTAGGCCTGATGACAATTCAGTGAGAGGATATGTTGAACATTTACAATGTTTACGACAAAAGTATTTTGAAAATTCTATATTGTTAGATGATTTTTCCGCAACCAAAATACATTCACATTTTTTTGTTGATCGGGTAATGTGTTACTAGTTCCCAGAGCTGTGTTGTGTAATTATCGTATGATTTTGTTGTCAGCCAATCATCACTCTAACTATTTAACAATTCTACGATTCTATCTCGTCGTATATGACCTCATATACTACAAGAGTTCATGGTATAATTGTTTTATAAATGAGCTTGACGATCTTATGAATGAGCTTGATATAAATGATAAATGATCTTATAAATGAGCTTGATATAAATGAGCTTGACGATCGTCCACGTATCGTCTGTCTGCTCCGAGCTCTCCCACATTCACTACAACATTGTGTATATTAACGCATCCAAGCATTACCGATATATAGTGACTGCCGCATAGGCAGTACATATATCAATCGAACCAACACATCATTGTAACCTTCGCTCTCCATCTGAGTCTAGTTAGCTCAATGGTTAGAGCGTCTCACCGGCAATCAGAAGGTTACAGGTTCGATTCCTGTACGGGATTCAGAATCATTTTTCTGAGGATATGAGCTTCGTATCATGAGCGAAGAAAGAGACGTGGAAGATCGCTATCAAGCTCATTTATAAGATCATTTATCATTTATATCAAGCTCATTCATAAGATCGTTTATATCGTCAATATAAACACTCATGGTATTTTTACGTACTTTTCCTGTTTTGTTATCAAGCTACCTGATTTCTTGTTATATACTTCATGGTAGACATGGTTTCCATCTGTTTTTTATACCCCTAACCCTAACCGTAAAATATGGTGCGAGACTATATGTATTGTTACCATGAAGTACATACCGATTTCTTGCTCATTCACTTCATCAAAACATTCCGAGATCATGGATGCGGCCCATGTTCCCCATCACAGACCATCACAACAGATTGTGACAGTTTGAAATCGATCGGGATAGCTGATCTTAACTTGTTGATTTTAGTCCGTCTACAACATCCAGCAGTGGTGTTCACAATGGGGTTTGTCTGTGATGATCAGTTACCGATTTTATGCGAGTTACGTTTTACAAAAGATAAAAGCTTGGCATACAAAAAATCTCGCATGGTTGTATAAAAAATCTAGGTTTTAAAAACCTAATGGATTTATAATGGTTAGAAACTCCACCCAAACTCGCATTCATCATTATGGAATTTCAGATTCATTAGTAACATGACAAAAGGAACAGAACGATGGTGTATGTACCTGCCCAAATTCCGAAGATTACAAACACTACAATAAAGCCATATAAACCACTCATCTTCAACGCAATTTGAAATACCATCTGCCACAAAACTTCGGACAGCTCTAAATAAAAAACAAAACGAAATATGATAATATAATTTTGGTAGATTGTTTTTTTAGAGCAACAGCGTGTTCACACTTGGATGTTGCATTATTATGAACCAGTGCATATCATAACTTTTCGTTTCCCACCCGAGCACAGGTGATGCAACTTTATGAAGAAACTGTCTCATCGTCAGAGCACGTTGTAATTCCTACACGTGGCGACGAACGTTGCCGACAGATTAATACGGCTTTTTAACGTTTTTAAAAAAAATTATATTTATCACTCTTAGGTGAAAGGATACTCCAACAGGCTAGAAGCCCAATTATAGGGGTTCCGAGGGCCTACGATTTAAGGTCGTTATCCGAGAAGACCCGGAAAGTCTTACCAATTTGCTGGTATTTATGCAGAGGTAGCACTTTCTCCTCGACTATTTTTAAGACCCTGAGTGGTGGTCTGACCCAGGATCTGAACCTGTATCTCCCAACTCATAGACATGTGTGGTATCCACTAGACCACAACAGCTGGCTACCTAAGAGCGGCTGAATGTGCGTTTTTCACCACACGCTAATAATAATAATAGTCTTTATTGAGGAAAGCCAACTTCACCAAGAAAGTGATTTACAGATGGGTCCTACGACGACTCAACAGTTTTATACGCAAAAATCGTACGTGTAGCCGCCAGATCAGTGGTAGCCATGCGTGGTAAATTGACTATACACTAAGGTCATGGCTAGATTGTACGCTCGCAGTTGAGGTGACCGTGAGGTACTAGGTCTGAGTCGTCTTCTGGACGATCCTTTTATTAGTATTAAGGTTAGTATTAGAAAACTATTAGGCGGGGGCAGTGGCGGGCACTACGTGGGTGTGGGCCCCGGTGCGAAAAAAAAGTGTGCCCCCTCCCACAAAGAGACGACATATTTAGGGGGGTCCGGGGGATTTTCCGCCAGAATATTTTTGAATTTAGGGTCTCTGAAATGGCATTTCCTACATTTTTGAGTAAAATCTAAAGGCTACAAATCACTTTTTTGTAGTGTATCCATTATTTTTAAGAAAATATTATTAATAATAGAACCATTAATAAAAAGAGGCTGTTTGCCGGATGGACTGATGGGCCCCCTTGGCCCCGGTGCGGCGCATCGTTTGCACACCCGTAGTGCCGCCACTGGGCGAGGGGGTTAGAAAACCCATTAGGCGGGGGTTTAGGGTTAGGATCTAAGTTGTTTTGGGGTTAGCAGTTCCATGATGTATTTCATCATACAGGCATGTCCCGATCGTAATAATCTCTCGCGGATACTAAAAAAGATCGTCCAGAAGACGACTCAGACCTAGTACCTCACGGTCACCTCAACTGCGAATGTACCATCTAGTCATGACCATACACCAATAGCAGAGCGCACAGATTCTATTTTTAAACCTCAAATTCTATTTTATTTAGATCTATTTTTTTAATGACTCATTTCCTATTGTTTAGGACTTAGATTTTAATGGTAAATGCGGACAAACAAAATGAAATTAACTCTGAAGAATTCCCAACTGACTCATTTACTATTGTTTAGGACTTAAATTTAATGATAAATACTGACCAATGCGTGGCGAATAGCCCTTTAAGCGGTTGCTATTAATAGCTCAAAATGCGGACAAACAAACCAAATTTGACTCACAAATGATTGCAAATGAGCTATTTTCTTCTGTTATGGCCGCAATAATTATGGGTAAATGCGGACAAACATGGGTACTGACGTCATCTCGACAAAGTGCTATTGACTGTATCAACCAATAGCGAAGCGCACAGATGACGTCAGTATTCATGTTAGTCTGAGTCTTTATTATTGTCATTCCTACATTCCCAACAATAGAAAATGGCTATTTAGGAATACCTTCAGAATCAAATTTTGTTTGTTTGTCTGAGTTTTGGTCTATAAATAGTAGCTGTGCGCTTCGCTATTTGAACATCGATTATAGGTAGCTACCAGTTCTCAGTACCGGAGTGTTTTGTTCAAAATCACACCAAAGCTAAAGAAATGCTCTATTGCTCAATTTCTAACAGTTTTAACTGTAGCCTGACCCTAATACAAACACTGTAGCCTGACCCTAATACAAACACTATAACTATAGACTAACCCTAATCCTATAATTCCTTGCGGGTATACATCGATAAACACCTTCGTTCTTAGAATTCGCGATCAATATATATTAGTAACAGAACGAGAGATATTAGATAATATGTTATGTAAAAACCTCGCTTAACTTTCTGAATAAATTTAAAGTGGTTTTTTTTTAAAAGAACGAGGTAATACATAACATATCTATCGTTCTGTTGCTAATATATTTATATCGTTCTGTTGCTAATATATTTATTTATTTATAATAATCTTTAATGAGGAAACTTTGTCACCAAAGTGATTTTCGCAAAGGTCCTACACATACAGACCACTATACATACAATAATCGTACAAATATATGTAACCAAGAAATAAGTAAAAATAGGCCTAAGTTAAAAGTTTTGAGAATATATTTCTCTTAAAAGTCACTAATGTAGGAGCATTCCTTATTTCACTGTCTAGGTTATTCCAGTCTTGAATATATATTTGGAACCTCGTAACCCCCCGGACTTCTTCGAGCTTAAACTCATATTCAACCCTAGTTCTTAGTCCCTTACCTTTACAAATCGGCGTTCAAATAAACTGATACAGTCAATTCGCCACACATTTACAATTAGTGTACATAGTTAATTTGAGGATATTACGTTGATAAATCACAGCGTGTTAATGTATTAATTATTCCCTTCAAGAATCACATGGGCCATCAAACAGGTATTATTTTAGCATTGTACCCAATAAGTTATTGGATTGTTAGCGCATGCGTGTAACATCAATTACTAGTCCCACATGCTTAGTCTCTCTCACGAGTCTACTAATTTAGCACTTCAATTAGGGGAGTGGATGAGTGGGGCCTAGAAAATGGGAAAATACAGTCGGGGGCTTAGGGTTAGAAAACTCGTTAGGCGGGGGGTTAGGGTTAAGATCTTTGTTGATTTGGGGTTGCTAACAATCCAATAACTTAATGGGACAACGTGAGGAACGGCTGCATCAAAAGGTTACAAATTTGATCTCCGTATGAGCCTGCACATGCTTTTCGAGAAAAATTATTTTATATTTTTCCTTGCTTGAACGTTTTTCGAATGTAATCAAATGGTTGCTTTAAAATGATAAACAGGGTTCGTACACGTTAAGGACGGAGAAATTCAAGGAAGTAACTGTATTACACCAAGCTAAACTATACCTGCGTGAGCCAAACTGAGAGCCCACAATCGAAGATAGGATGCGGTGTTTGAAATACAACCAAGACAAAATTCGATGGTTTCAATGACTTGATGAATAAATAGCTCACCAAAGTCAAACTAAAAAAGAAAAACAACATTTTTATAGGTTTAGCTTAAACTTAGCAAGAAGTTAAAAGTATCGTTATGGAGTCATAGGGATAAGGATGAGAAACAAGCATAAAAAGCGAGGCAATCAGCATTCCTGATGATTCAACATTTAGTATTTCTGATCATTCAGTATTGAGCATTCCTGATCATTCAGTCTTGAGTAATCCTGATCATTCAGTATTGAGCATTCCTGATGATTCACCATTGAATATTCCTGATGACTGAGCATTCCTGGTGACTGAGTATTCCTGATTCAATACTGAGCATTCCGGATTCAACACTAAGCATCCAGATTCGACACTAAGCATTCCTTGAGGTACAGAGAGCTCCACCCCAAGGTGATTTTCCTATTTGAAGGACAGTTTCCTGGACATTTGCTCCAAAATTACGAATATCTCAGTCTTTTGTTTAGATGCAACGTTTCGACTATCTTGTGGTCATCACCATGCAATTGAAGGAGGATTGGCAAGCTGGTCATTGGTCTCACGTCGTCTTCTGTGACGAAACAAGCTTCACCATTTTCAGAAATGATTAAAATACAAGAGTGTGCCGACTCAGGTTCAACCATAACAGCTGCTGGGGATTGGGCAATATGCAAGCGTAAGAAAACTGGGGTGGACAATTCGAGCGTCAATGGCGCGAGAAATATGTAGTGGGTCAGGGAAATGTTCCTCCATTTTGGGGAGATTTAATTTTACGGAATTCTAAAGGTCATCATTAAAATGTCATAAAATACTCAAAAGAAAACATATTTCGAGAGTTGGAACACATTTATTTTTATTTCATAGTATTTTTCATATTAAACAGATACTGTAAAAAATCAGAGCTTTCTGACAGTCTCATCATATTTCAAACCATTGGTAAAGAGAAAGTATTGGAAACACATAGATTTAAGTGATGATTAATATAGTGAACATAAACAACCTTCAGGAACTGATCATTTTTTAGATTGACCATTTTAAAAGTCGTGATTTTGTTGAACTTAGAGCAGGTAAAATAGCAAAATAATAGCACCCCCCAAAAATAATATCTTAGATATAAAAATAAAATCATTAAACGCACTTAGAAATTAGTCACTCCAAGAAAGAAAATAAATCATTCTCGCGTAGATAAGTAGACGCGCAGAACGCGCGGATTAACCGATCACATACTATTTTCATTTATGAAAAGAGGATATAAACATTTGCCGACGGAAATTTGTAGTAGGGGGCGCAGCTACCCTCCCCCCGGCCACTACGCCACTGCTGGTGACCATCATGACGGCGGAGGGCTGATGGCAAAACAGTAAAGACGAATACCGTCAACTTTACACACACCAACAACGATGTTAAAAGAACCATCCAAATCAGTGTTACAACTGATATGTGCCTGCACTGAATTACACAAAGAATTTGACGAACGTTTTTGCGTGCTTAAACTCACAATCGACCCGGTACGTAGCCAAGAAAGCCCACAGAGACACACGAGTTTCGTTCACAGGAAAACAAGAAGCAGTAGGATCATCAGTTGTCGACAGCGTGGAGGTCAATTTACAGAATAACAAAGGTAATGAGATTTGGAAGGACGGTGTGCAGGTTTACAGCAATGGTAGGGAGCAGAAGACGTTGATTGTTTAAATTGATTGACTGAACTTTATTTAAGGACAGCAATTTGTTCCAAATTAATTTTCAAGCAAGCCATATACCAAAATTAAAACTAACTACTAAAAGTATCAATCACTTTTAAAACTAACTACATTATCTATACCTTCTTACATTACGTGGTAAAGAGATCCAGAGTGTGACATAGGTATTAATACCACTGCAGCATATAGAACATTGTAGTTACGTAAAGAACAGCTCAACGTAAAATAAATCACGTAAATAATTAGGAGCTAATCCATTCACAATTGATTTTTGCTCTTTAGTTCCAAAATTTTCTCGGGTGAGTTCCAAATTTTTCTGATCTATATTCATAACTTTGTATAGGAACAAGCAACTCTATTTTGTAAATTTTGAAGTTTTTCTCTTGAACCAGATCCACAATTATCCCATAAACGACTATACAGTTGAGTTGATTTCTAGTCGAATTGCTCTCACAACGCTCAAGATTCTTAAACCCTGCATAACCAAAAGAAATATGAACTTCCCAACTTAGTTTGTTGTCTTCTTCCGTTGGTGAACTTGGAGATCTATACCATGCATGTTGAAATAAATTATTTCACTTTGGGTTTTCGAATTTCAATCGCAATCATTTCGAGAGGAAGGAGCCCAAGACTAAAAAGAGAAGCAGAGTAGCCCAAATAATTCATGCACCCATGCACTATCGGGTTGCCACGACCTCCATATTAATCCTGATATACCAACACCCAGCGCCCTTAATTTTAGATGAATATTTCCGTTTATGTTTGTTACCGTTGACTTTCTTTGGTCCAGTGAAATATAGTTGTTTTGTCAATCTTTTACATATAGTTTTAAAACATGAGCTGCAGCAGTGTTTTATCAGGTTTAAAATACGAGGCGATAACCGAGTGCAGTTTAAGACCCGATAAAACAATGCTGCGAGTGTTTTGAACGGCTTCAAAAACGACTAGATCTAAATAATCATGTTTACCAACTATTTTAGTGATTCAAGCCATTTTCGCCGAGAAAATCGAAGGAAAACGTTTATGTAAATCAGGACGAATCTTTATCACCATATAAAGACAGGATACGGTCATGATTTTCCTTTGTGTTTTCCTCATGAGCTATTAATGAGCTTTTGAATAGCTGTGAAAGATTTCCTCTAACAGTCAGAGCAGTAAAACAGCATAGTACCCTAATTTCGTGGTGGGATGCTTCATTAGCAGAAACCGGAAATTTAAAGTATCACATACAATATAAAGTTATTAATATAAATTATTACTCAAGTTAAAAGTAGAACTAGCTTAGTTTGGCTGTAAAAAGAGCATAAAGTTAATTCAAATGATTTGGGTCGAGTATAGATTTTCGTGACACAACTGAGCCCGCGGTTAGCCGTGCTCATATAAACAGCCCCTTATAGTGGTAGTTGATATAGTTGTCGCGAAACTCTTTTCGTAGGAAACACTCTCGGAAACTAATACCGAACAGACATCAATCGCATTTCTCTCTGTTGAAATATTGTGCAAATATTGCTCCGACATCCCTCTGCAATGTAGGCAACAATATCCCTGAAGCATATACAGTAAGAACAATCATCGCATTACTACAGTACTTTTCAAATCAGAAACAGAGATTTTATTATTTTATGGCATAATGATTATGCTACAATTTACACTACACAAGATTCTGTTGTGTTAAGAATACGACGTCACAAAGTTACACTGGAATACGGCCGTCAAACTTGAGCTTTCTTCTCTCAATAACGCCACTTTTTCAAATTTCAATTTAACGGCTTTATTGCAGGTAATACTTATTACAGGATATACATAATACCCAATGTAGGGTAAGCGCGAACGAGAAACAAAGTCCCATGAGTAACATTCACCGTAAAACGTCGTGCAGTATAGGTGATAGGTATATATACTTTCCAATGATAAAACAAAAATGCGGGTAAAAAATTTCGTCTTAGTGACCCTTTAAGACAACAAACCTTATCTTCCTCAGGCTGCTCATCGTCAATAAACGTATCATGATGTACCGCGACACCTAGAACATCACTTCTTGTCAGTTGGTCGTTATCATCATCATGACTTTCACTCGACTGACGCACCTTTCGAAATCCCTAACATGGTAAGAGAAAAACTGAACCGTGAAAGTAATTGGAAAATATATGACCGTCCTGCATAGTAGTATAAAAATAAAGTGAGATACGGAAATAAGTCTTACAGGGGAAGATGGGAGTAATATAAAACAATGAATAAATCAACAAATAAATAAATCAGTCAATCAATCAATCAATAAACAGTTGCCGGCAAACAAATCAATCAATCAACGACTCAGAAGGTCAATCAATAAATCATCACATGGGTCTATAAATGAATGGATAAGAGCACGCAAGAAAACGAACGGCCAAACAAACAACAGAAAATAGAAACGAAGCAGAAACGGTCAAACTATCACAGAAATTGGTTAAAAGAAATAAGCAAGAGGATAAAAATATTTGAGATCTAGTATACTCGCCTCCATTGCACATTGATAAAGTCGTCGTCTTGATAATTACATACATGGCTTGCGATTTCACATAAATTCGATCAAATTTATTTCTAGCTTTCTTGCACAAAATAATGGCAATGGCAATGTTTTAAATTGAGAAGCAGATGCATAATGCACTCAGATAGTGAACCAGTTTCAAGCAGTTTAGAATTTTAACGACGTAATGTCACGAAATTAAGCTGGTTACATTTTTAATATTTTTTTAGAACAAACAGGCTAATGGTGTGAAATTTTATAGATTTTATAGATTTCAAAATTGTTTATTTTAATTGACTATCTTTGTTAATTACGTCCCTGTTTAGTTTTTGAAATGCCCTATATTACAAACAAGCTTGGTTAATTTATGAATAAAAAATTCCGATGCTTTTGTACTTACTTTTTGATTTTAATCTTAATTGAGAATAACTCAAGCACTATAAAATTTATAAGTTGCTTTGAATTTAAAGTTGCCTCGTAATTGTTTAACATTATTGATTGTTTGATTGATTTATAAACTGGAACAGTTAAAATTTAAAATTATATTTGGGGACATAACTATTTATTATATGGCTGAGCTGGTTTTCAGGTCCGTACACAAAATAACGCTGATTGGTTACTGAGAGGTTCGTAATATACGATATCGACCACCCAGCATATAATACTGTGAGGGCAATACGCTTTTTCTGGATTGGTACGTTATGGCGGGAAAAATGTTTTTGGCGGGAAAAATGTTTTTGGCGGGCAAAATGTTTTGGCGGGGAAAATGTTTTAGCGGGAAAATGTTTTTGGCGGTGAAAATATTTTTGGCGGGAAAATGTTTTTGAGAGTTGATTTGAATAAAAGAGAGCTAGGCATCTTCATTGAAGATACCGAGCAATAAAATGTGCTGGAACATCATTATTGCCTTTCTTTAAAGTTTTCAATCATCTAAAAGTACGGCAAATAAATGCCTAACTGATGTGCAATGAAGCAAACATACTAGAGAAGGGGTAAGATAAACGGAAACATTTGAAGAGGAAAACAGCGTTAGAAACAGAAACGAAAATGAACCAAAAGCCATATAATAAATATTTTATTAACCTCGTTTGCTTGGTCTGTCCGGGAAAGTATTTAACTTTGGTTTTATCGCACAAACCTCGTTCCTTTGTCGCTCGGTCTGTACGTAAATATTCTCCCGTATACAGACCTCACATTAGGTTAATAAGTTTTTATTAGCCAATATATATTTACTTGGTACAAGTTAATAAAATATTTTAATGTCGTTAATGCCAATTCAGTTTTTATATTCACTTTATATATTTGCAATACAATACAATTGTAATGCAATTTTAATGTAATTATAATGTAATTATAATGTAATTGTAATGCAATTGTAATGCAATTGTAATGGATGCAATGTAATCCAATGCAATTATGATGCAATACAGTGTAATGTACATGTAATATAATATTCATGTAATGTCTGTAATGTAAATGTAATTTCATGTAATGTATATATTAGGTGAGTATAATGCAATTTTGCATAATGCATATTTTACAACAGCACGAGTCATAAAATACAATACAGTAGTGCAACAACACAATGCAGTATAATACAGTGTGTATAAAAAAAACCGCTACCCTTAGAAAATGAATTAGCATTCTTAAAGAGACCTATTGTAATTTTAAAAACAATTATACACCTGGGAAATTAAGATGGTCCAAGCGCTGCGTTAATCAAGAAGAGAGAAAGCAGTTTTCAATACGAATGCAATCCAAGTTATTTTTTTCGCATTCGTTGCTCAGAGGTGTCTAAGCGTTCAAACTATTACAATGGGTTCTTTGAAAAAAATGCTAATTCACAGTTGCTTCCGGGAGCGGTTTTTTTGATACACACTGTACAGTGCAATATAATACAGTGCAATATAATACAGTGCAATATAATACAGTGCAATATAATACAGTGCAGTATAATACAGTGCATTACGGTAAAGTGCATTACAGTAAAGTGCGTTACAGTAAAATACAGTACAGTAAAATACAGTACAGTAAAATACAGTGCAGTATATACAGTAAAATACAGTGCAGTATATTACAGTACAGTGCGTTACAGTAAAATACAGTACAGTAAATACAGTGCAGTATATTACAGTGCAGTATATTACAGTACAGTAAAGTACAGTACAGTAAAATACAGCACAGCAAAATACAGTACAGTAAATACAGTGCAGTATATTACATACAGTAAAGTGCGTTACAGTAAAATACAGCACAGTAAAATACAGCACAGTGTGTTACAGTAAAGTGTGTTACAGTAAAGTGCGTTACAGTAAAATACAGTACAGTAAAGTACAGTGCAGCACAGTACTCGCTATTTATCAAACAAAAAGTTTGATGTTCGTTTTCCCCTGAAATTTTAAACTTTTGACAGTGAATTAAAAAGCCAAGGAAAGGAGACAATCTTACGTTATAAAATATCACAAAATACCGTGTCGTTTCGTGAGTACCTCGAATGAAAACATGTTCTAAGACGCAGTTCAGAAATTTCACTGACCAAAACGTAACAAAAAATATGGCTTATCACAGGTTCGTTGTAGCAGCGATTCCGTAGTTTACTTCCGCAACGAAAATTACAGTGTACCACACATAACAGCAATACATCGCTCGCTCAATTGTCTACACAGCTAAACATCGCAAAAGTTGTTAAATCGTTGTTCGCTGAACAATACTGTAACAATGCGGTTATCATGGCTAAACAATATTGTTAAAGTGCCTATGAAACGAACATTAAGACGTAGTTATTTTTGGCTATGTTTAAAGACGATATATGGGCGATCGTCAAGCTCGTATCCTCAGAAAAATGAGTCCCGGACAGGAATCGAACCCGTAACCTTCTGATTGCCGGTGAGACGCTCTAACCATTGAGCTACCGAGACTCAGATGGAGAGCGAAGGTTACAATGTACTGGTTCGATTGATATATGTACTGCTTATGCGGCAGTCACTATATATCGGTAAGGTTTGGATGTGTTAATATATACACTGCTGTAGTGTAGGTGGGAGAGCTTGGAGTAGACAGACGATATATAGGCGACCGTCGTGTATTGCGAGTTTGTGTTCATCCTTCCGTACGATAACGAAGTGTTTTGAATTGCTTCGTTGTCAACTTGACGTGGTAAATACTCAGGAAATTCGCCGAGTCTTCTCAGAAAACCCTTTAGACGCTTTCTTATTCATCCACAATCCAGATACGTCCACTCAGAACCTGTTTTTTTTTTTGTTTGAACCTCGTCACTTGGTCACACAGTCAAGGCCGATATAATACGAAACGAAACTCAAGAAAACGTTGAGTTTTGTGAAAAATGCAGAAATAATTACTTTCTAAGGTATGTCTTCTTCCAATTAAAAGACAAAATGAATAATTTATATCAAAGATTGACAAGATATTTACGGATGAGTTCACCAAGGGAATTTTGTGGTTTGAAAAATGGCCGACCGAGCGTGCAATGCGTCACGGTTGACACTCGCTCTTTAAATGAACTCCAAAATAACGAGGAATGGTAATTTAGAGCACATTCATAACTCAAGTCGTCAGGTCAGATATTTAGATTTATGTGATATGCAAATAAAATAATCTATGACATTAGAGGTTATCACATTTTTAGAAAATCAAAAATATAGAAATAGTAAATTAATTTGGCATCGCTGTTTCAATGTAATGATATTAGGGGTCACGAAGTGTCGTAATGTGCAAAGTTTCCAGTGATTTCGTTGAATAATCTCAAAGATATACTTGATTTACTAAAAATGTGATAACATCTTGACATCATAAGTTATTTCATTTGTATATCACATAAGTCTAAATATCTCAAGGACGACGTGAGATATGAAGCTCTAAATTACCATTTCTAATCATTTTCGCAGTTCAATTAAATAACTAAAACTTAATTTTCGTTTCCTAGGCACTTTAAACGAACAATGTTGTTCAGCATTGATTCAACCAACATTGACAGAACAAGTATGTTGGTTGTCAGAAACAGGTTGGTTTTGACTAAATCACGGGCATTCGTTGCGGTGACATCGATATGTTTGGTCAGCGGTCAACTTCGTTTTCCTGGAAGTACTTCATCTCGCAGGGATATAGGGAACCCATACCACTAAACAAGAGATTAGGTTCAATCAGTTCGTTTGTAGAAGTATTCGTAACGAGTTCGTGGATTGTTTTAGTGGATTGAAAAATACAGGCGGAGGGTTAGGATTGGTGTTGTGTTAGTATTGGTGTTGTGTTCTAAATATAATAAATCCTTATGACACTTAAGATTTCATAATTATAATGAATTTCCTTGAGAGAATCTGCTGGCTATATAACGAACTGATTACGAAGAAACGAAGTTGTCCACTGACCAAACATATCGATATCACCAGCAACGAACGCCCGTGATGTAGTCAAACCCAAACAGGTTGGGGTGATGCATTGCGCGCTCAAAATCTCTCTGGCGGCCATTTTTCGCGGGCCACGAGATTCGTTTGTTGTTTGTATCTCTCAATATCTTAGCAATCCTTGGTATAAATTAGTCGTATTCTCCTTTTCTTGTTCTAACACAAGAGCGCAACGCAATCACCCTAAAACTCATTATTTACGACGTGCGGTAAAGCTAAAAGGTGGCCCGATATTCTAAATCATGATAAATTGCATTTCCTCCCATAAAATATTTTGTAGCGCAGATCTGAGCTTCATTCTAGGTTTGAAAATATTTATATTTGTAGCATTTCCACATTAGAGAAATTGTGTTTAAGGAAATCTGCAGATTTTATTCAAATTAGGTTTTCTTAGTTTACTGGAACAGATATTTCTCCACTTAGGTAAACTTTGAGGGTATTAAAACTCCTCAGTAATCAAGACCACCACTAGAGCTATGCAATAACCTAGAATGAAGGCTCAGACCTGCATTACAATTACTTATTATGGGGAAAATGCAATTTCTCATTATTTAGACTATCGCTGAGCCACCTTAAGACTATACTTTTCAGTTTATAAACACCAGAACATGTTTTCATTGCAGGTGTTCACGGTCAAATGACACGAATATCTACGTAATATTGTACCAAATGTAAAGTAGTATTTAACGGTACATACCTGACGATGGATCGTCTTATGTTGATACAAAAGATAGAAAGGTTTCGCAAACAACATCCAAGGTATACATATGGCAGCGATAACAGAACATATTTTTTCAATTGCAGGCTAAAATGAAGGCAAATTCTTTAAAATTACGACAATTCTTATAGAATTAGAATTTTTTGTGTAAACATATATAATTTTATGACGTTTACCCAAGAGCTATCAAAGCTCATCGAGGGGCTTATCGAGGAAGAGATAATCCCCTTTCTCCATCCCTAATCATTCATTCCCTAACTAAGCACCACTACATATTTTCTGTACATTATTATTACAAATACTACACTTTGTTAATGAGTTCATGTGCGCTAAAACGTTAATAACCAGAAAACTATACCTGGGCACCAAACAGTCTATCTTCTTTAGACGTGAGGCTTGTGATTTTTAGGAACATATTTATAAGAACCAGCAAGAGGCTTGGTGGCTAAGGAAATATAATGAAGAAAAGTAGTATACCAAAGTAATAAAAAAACACGAAAACATTAAAAGGTTGTTGTACTGCCAAAATATTCAGAATAGGAGATGTAACGTTTTGCCACCCCCTTTACGTTTCACTCTCTGACGAAGGCACCTTCGCTCGGGACTACAACAACCTCTTTTTTGGATACGTATTTTAACAGTCGACGCAGCACGTAGACTTGCTCCAAGTCTACCTCTTGATTGTTTCGGGTTTGTTTAAAGACAGGTTTGTTTCCAGAAGACGGGTTTGGAACCCACGCAAGACACACCGATCGATCTTTTTTCACAACTGCGTTTGAGTCGCTTGACATGAAATCAAAGGCATAAGGGGGCAATTTCGAAAGTAAAGCTTTTGTCAGATCTAATAAGGGCAGACATAAATATATCTCGACCAGAAAGATATAATCGTTTCGTAACCTGCACATTTACTTGCTCCGTAAATAATGGCATCCTTTATTGATCTCATTTTCGAATTTTCTCGTTCACTCTGATACTGATCTCTGTAGTTTCACTTTGACCGCTCGGCTCATTCAGCAATGGAAACAAGTCTGCCTCTCCCGCCCGCCGTCTTTGAAACCAAACCACTCTCGAAACAAATCCGTCTTTAAACAACCCGAAACGATCAAGAGGCAGACTTGGAGCAAGTCACGCAGCACACTACCTTTATATATCATTCAAAAGCTCGTTAATAATGCACGAGGAAAACCCAAAGGAAAATCATGACCGTATCGCTTCTTTATATGTGATAAAGATTCGTCCTAATTTACATAAACTTTATCTTTGATTTTTCAAAATTACTACGTCAATGAACTTATCAAATGGGTCGTTTTTGAAGCCGTTTAATAAACTCGCAGCACGTGTTTTATCAGATCTAAAACACTCAGGCTATGCCCTGCAGCTCGTTTATTAAACAGTACCTATAACTCCAAATATGATATTACTGATATATATCCTACACATGAAGTAAATAGTTGAATGTGATTTGAGCTATGTGTTGATGTTCTATAACGGTTTGTTTGTCTGAAATGCGAATGAATGTGACGTCAAATCAGTCATCATTTCCGATACAATATTCTGCTGCTAGAGAAATTTGGGAAACGTTACATCACGGGCGGAGAGGG
This sequence comes from Chrysogorgia sp. JL179-B06, assembly GCA_035772405.1. Classification (NCBI taxonomy): domain Eukaryota; kingdom Metazoa; phylum Cnidaria; class Anthozoa; order Scleralcyonacea; family Chrysogorgiidae; genus Chrysogorgia; species Chrysogorgia sp. JL179-B06. The sequence continues at coordinate 7,423,714 of JAYKKM010000391.1, forward strand.
AGGGTGAGCACGCCATTTATCACGGTCAGCGGCAAGCAATCGTCTTCTGAACGATCTTTTTAGTATCCGAGATTCCTATATTATTAGAACTGCATGCTAACCCCAAAACAACTTAGATCCTAACCCTAACCCTCGTGATACAGGAAAGCTAAGTAAAAATCCTATTACTAACCTTAATACTAATAAAGGATCGTCCAGAAGACGATTGCTTGCCGCTGACCGGGATAAATGGCGTGCTCACCCACCCTCTCCGCCCGTGATGTAACGTTTTCGGAGAAATTTGACCTAATTAAAACGTTGATAATATACTTGAACGCTATATTTTATCAACTTTTTCACTCCAATCCTCAACTAGTCTATCACACGGAAAGCTGAAAAGAAAGCCATGTTCCTGATATTACGTTATACATTAACATTTCGGACAAATGAACCGTTATAGAACACAAACGCAAAGCTCAAACCATAAAACATTTTGTCATTCAACTGTTCACTTCATGTAGAATATATATCAGTAATATCATATTTAGGATTATAGATACTTTAGTAAGAAAACAAAAGTGCAGCAAACAAGTTGATGAAAACAAACAAATCAACGTACAGATATACATAACAAAGGTATATAGATAAACAAATATATAAATAACAAAATAAAAACCAGGAAATTTGGAAGTGGGTGGCTGAGATCGAAATGCTTCACTTGTGATCTCAAAGTGCAGTGTAAACATGAGAGCCTACAACAGCTAAGTTTTGGTCCCGTACATTTGGAACTTAATCAATGTATCTAATAATCTGGACCCGGTTGTTTAAAAGACGATTAGCATTAATCCAGCATGGCTAAAGGACATTGGTAACAAAAAATAAGTAACCGGAAATGGATATCATAGTTTAAACTTGTAAAAATGCATGTAACGCGTATTAAAAATAACAGGACGCCTGCTAGGCGTTAACTCGGGCTACTATTAGGGACATGGCGCGCATATTGCCTGGCATGTTAGACAGTAGGAATTAGAAAACCCGCTCACTTGTCTTATATCACAAAGGATAATTTTTAATGCATTGATTTCTGTAATCAGGCACTGAAGGCGTTGTTTAAAGTGGGAAACTTTTAGAAGCAGCGCTCGTTTAAAGTGGGAAACTTTTGGAAGCAAGTTGGGCTAGAAATGAGGACGAAGAAAAATCAGGCGTTTACATGCAGAACGCCAAACACGGCAATGCTATTTTTTCTAATATTTGTTCGATTGAAGGTGAAGGTGTGTAAAAATTTATATAAAAATCAACGGCAAGGTATACGAATTACGAAACATATCTGTTACGAAATTACATCGGTTTAATGGATATAAAAGCATTAAATCATCGGGTAAACGACGAATAGATCTTGAAGCCATGTCCTTTGATTTTAAAGACGAGTCTCGCTTTAATCGCTTACGCATTTTCTCATATAACATCTGATCTTCTCATTTTAAGTAGACGAAACCTACATCGTTCAATTCGCCAGCGCTAGCATAATATAATATTTCCGTCTTCATGATTGATGTCTCATCTGTGTTTCTCTCATCTTGGAGAGAATCTTTGTAATGGTTTGAGGGTTTACAGGTCTCGGTAAACTTTTCCAACTACGATTCATTGTCAATAAAGCGAAAGTTCGAACTCGCTTCAAATATTCACTTGCATTGCCTTATAACGACTATATGTTGTCATGTTGACGTTTTCGTCCACGGTTCTGCCAACCTCGTTCCCAGGGCCTTATCTCCGCTGGCGGGGAAGGGAGAAAGGCCCTGGGAACGAGGTTGCGGTTCTGCGAGTTCTTTCTTTAATCTCTCATCTGTGTTTCTCTCATCCAGTTATCCTGGAGAGAATCTTTGCATTATAGTTTGCGGGTTTACAGGTCTCGTAAATGGTTTTCCGACTGCGATTCATTGACAATTGAATAAAAGGAAAGTCCGAACCATAACGCCCACGCAAAATTGCGCAATAATTACATTCTCTCGACGTAGAAAAAAACCGACGACGACGAACACAGAAATGAAGCCGGATTTAAGACTCGTGCTACGGCCCGAGTAATTAGGGTTCTTCTGACAAATGACCTGCGACGTTGACAGATTTTTTTGGGGATCACTCTTTATGGGAAGCCATCTGATTGGCTAACCCAAAATAACTTTTATCCTAACCCTAATTAACGCTAATCCCCGCCTAGACGTGGGGGGAGGCTCCCATCCACTCGCCTAAAAGGAACTCTAGATATATACTCTATCCGCGTGAGAGAAAATGCTTGTGACGTTGTGTGCTGGGGGTAAAGCGGTCACTGTTGGCGGAAATGCAAAGAAATTAAGCTTCTTCTCAGCGTTATTTTTGTAATCGCTATTACTGAACCACAACTGGGCAATACATGGCTTCACGATAACCAGTACATGACGTCATAGTCATATTCAAAATGGCGGCCGAAGAGCCTGCTTTTAAACGGTCTATTCAAATTTTAAAATGTGTTATGAGTATTTTCATAAACTACTATATTCCGACCTAGCTAAGTCACACACTTCGATATAAAAAGTAATTATATTTGCTTGCCAATGTTCTTTAACGTCTAATCTACCATTTGTTTCACTATGATCTGCTTGAGCAACATAGCTGAAACTTTCTTTGAGAAAACCTTTCTAAATTTAAACTATAACCATGAAAGGAATTCAAATATTCTCTTATCATCATAATTTGTTCATGAATATTTCACTAATTCAGGATTAACCTAATAGACCTGTTTCATAATGGCGGCCAGTCTAAATATTATTTTATATGCATGCAAATTAGCCTTTCTGGCCTCGTTACAAAGCAAAGATTCTTTGGAATTACAGACACACGAACGAGGACAGAAAGGCTAATTTAAATGAATATAAAGGAATATTTAATTTGGGTGCCATTATGAAAGAGGTCTATGACGTTTGAAAAACCGGGTCTTGACGTCATGAGTCAGTTATTCATGGTGTACAGAAATCATACAACAAACAAAACCATAGTCAATGGAGGTATGGTCTGGAAACTCGACTAAAATCTTTGTTCTATGTTTTTGTTCACGTTTATGTAAATTTGTACACGGTGACGGTTGCTGAACACATTGGTTTTTTTATAATATAGAGCAATCATCCGGTAAATACGTACCTAAAATGAACGGTTTTTGTGATTGGCTATATGGAACAAAAGTGGTTAGGTTATGACATCGGTTTCTTTGTGGTTGATTCTATTGTTTTATTGTTTTAATCAACCAATCACAAGACGTGTTCATATAGGTAGGTGGTAACCCCAATCGGTGAAGGCTAAAAGGGATGATTCAAAATGACCTTCTCATTTTCAAGAACTAGTCTAACCCTATTCCCAATAATAATCCTAACCCAAACCTTAACCTTGATCCTAACCTTAAACCTAACCCTAACCGTAGCTAACCCTAACCTAACCAAGAATAAAGACCAAATAAAAACAGAAAGGTCCTTTTGAGTCATCCCTTTTAGCCTAAACCACCCCAATCATCCAATAACAACGTTTGGGTTCAATAGTTCAACCAAGCTGTTTAAATATTAATAAACCTAAACCAAAGGATTTGTGCAGTCCAATATAAATCAGCAGCACATTTGTTAACCGCTTTGAAGTTTTCCGAGTTTCCTGACCATATACCTCGATTAACTATGACAAAACAGAGCACCTCAACACGAGAGACGTATTTTCAACTTACATTAGGAATTGTAGAATTATACATGATCCACTTGTAGAAAATCAAAAAAATCAGGTAACCAAAAATACTAAGCAAAAACAAAACCTAAGAACAAAATAAATACAAATTATATATCTCCCTTTAAAAAACTGATTAGAAATATATCCATGGTAATAATTGTTTTTATAAAATAACATTTTGAAAAAGGGTATTCTAATTAGCTAATAACCGGGTTTCTATGTAACAATTAGATTATGAGCTCTAAATTTCTGAGGTAATAGTTGATGAAGACGAACAGGGCTCTCACTTCCTGTTGCTACGATTCTGGGGAAGATATTCCTGAAAATTGCCATCACAGCATCACTTGTCATGGGCATGATGATGGAGCCTTTTTGTGGATAAATAATGCCATGGAGAGCTTTAACTATTATGAAATTTTTTTTCTTGAATTCTCGTCATTCGGGAAACTATAACTTAATTTAACTCCTTCCTATGGTTAACAGAAGACCCATGAAGTCGTCAATCGAAAAACACGGCAGACGGTAACGTTAACGCAAGAATTCAAACTCGACAAGCGCCAGGCACATGAGATCCACTCACACGCCAAGTTTGATTTGATTTCATGAAAAAACTCTGCAATTGGTGGCATTTTCAATTTTCATGATGCTACGCGTGCGTGCAAGATGAGCTGTTCAACCTGATTTATGATAATTAATGCTAATTCATATTAACATAATGTGTCTTGTTCGGGAAATTTAAAAGCATTGGTAACAGCCGGTTTATTGGGCTTTCAGAAATTAAACGCTTTCGCAACAGTTATGGTTATTTCAAGAGATATCAATAGAACAAATTTGTTTTTCAGCCGGACAGGAAAGAGTTAAATTAAATATCGTATGTATGTTGTCCAGCTATCAGGCATCGGGATGACCACATGGGGGACTGAAGTCATCATATCAATGGCAGCACATCACAGCAGTACTTTTTTTGTTGTGTTTTGTTCATTATTCGAAAGACTTTTGTCTTCATTTTATTATCTCGTTGCACAATATTCTGAGAAATATATATTTCAGGAAAAATCCAGAAATTCTTTAGAAAATCCTTAAAAAACTTTATTTGATTAAAAAACTCCTTAAAAGGTAAAAATGTCCTCAGTTTAATTTCCTTAAAAGTGAGAACGCTGAAGGCGAAACCCGAGTTAAAAATCACCTCACAGAAATTGAAAGCGAATAATCTAATTGTTTTAGTAGAAACTAACTTATATTTATTTCTTAAAAATTATTTCGAAAAAAAAGCAATGTTTTTTTAAACTCATCCTCATTACATCACTCGTCGCTGCTAATTTGGAATCCGTAGACGGTCGGTAGCATCTTTTTGTTATATATAATAATATATAGTTTACTTACAATGGGTTTACATAAATATTGATTATCAACCAAAAAATTTCAAGTTCGCTTGCATAGTCGAGTGGTCTGTGTTATTGATTTTTAGTTGTGAGATCGGGGTTCGAATGTTGGGTGAGTATATAATTTTTAAAATTTTTTAAAATTTTTAGTAATAATAGGCTTAGGATTAAGGTTAGGTTAGGGTTAGTTTTAAGGTTTGGTTTAGAATATTATCAAAAAAATAGTCGCGCGTAAAAAAGTCCCAAGATGCTACCGACCATCAAAGATGCTACCGACCGTCTACGGATTCCAAATGTGCCTCGTCGCTACTAGATATTTATTGACAATAAAATAGCGAGTAACCAATCAAATTGCAGCATTTGCATTAGACTACTAGTAAGTTTTTACTAAAACTCTATAGAAAAATGTTTTCTATTTCTTAATTATAAAATAACATTTCGAAATTCTGCGCAGTGATTGGTTAAAAGCCGTGTTTCCATAATATAGACAAGATTAAGGAGATAATTTAAGTTGAAAAAAGGAAGGCTACTTGAACGTTTTACTTTGTTTTCTACGGGTTATTTTATAAAAGATATAGAAAACATTTTTCTGTGTTTTCATTGAGTTCTAGAAACACTCGTGGGAATTGGGAGAACTCGAAATCGCAATGCAAGCACAAAAAATGTTTCTTAAACAAAAATTATTCGATGGGTGTGCGATTATTTTTAGGACTACAATGTTGTACAATTGCTTTTTAAAGAACCTATGCAATGAAATGTTGAGTTTATCGATGATTCTGATCATTTCATATATATAAAGATACCAAAATTCGAACGGGAAGCTACAGTAATATCGGCTCGAAGTGCAGATTTTTGGGCAAGTAAATGCGAGATTTTCTCAGCGTCGCGACGTCATAAATATGATCGAAAGAGAAAACCAGCATGGCGTCTAGCAAGGTGAAAGTTAAACGTGGTGGTATATACTGTTTGGTCCACCAGCAACACAGTATTTGCCACCACGCTTAACTTTCACCTTGCTAGACGCCAATGCTGTTCCCTTTCGATCATACTCCCATTTACTTGCCCAAAAATCTGCTCTTTGAGCAGATATTACTATAACCTCCCCCCAAATATATATTAAAATGATCAGAAACATCAAAGTTGTGTTTATTGTTGTTGTTGTTGTTGTTGTTGTTGTTGTTGTTGTTATTCTTGTGAGCGGTCATATTTATGGCGTCACATACAGAGACCAAAATTACGCAAATAGTGGCCTGACTAAATTTTTAGGTAAGAAGAGAAAATGCATACTGAAAATTTCATTGCATAGCCACTTTAAAGCAATTACATCGCAACTACATTTTCTTTTCAAAGTATCTTCTGATCACTAATAGATTAAGCCGATTAAATAATCGGTAATCGGTCGATTATTAACGCATTATCGGTCGTTTGCCGATTATGTACGAATTGTCATATTTCTTATAAAACTACTTGAAAATCTGCGTTATCTTCTTGTTTTTGTCGTTTCTCAATTTTAATAATGCGCACAAAAACCGCCGTAGAAAACCGTAGATTTTCCGCGTCTGACCTAGAAACGAGTCATTTACGCGACATTTCATTTTCAAGTTCTACGACGCGGCAGCCTCGACAACGCGGCCTTCAAAACAAAGAATTCTTCATGCGTAACAAAGAGAATGAATAATTTGTAGTCCCAAGAGTATTCTCAACACCGTCCTCGTTCTGTTTACAACACAACTCTGAACATTTTCATGTCTTTAGGACGACGACGTGAACTCGCTGAGAAGTGAGAGCTGTTCCTTAATGTTGACTTCAGCTCAAACACCACAATCGTTTTAGCAGAACTGGAGCGTTTTGGAGGTAGTCAATTTACGATGCCTTCTTTCAAATGCTTAAATTCACACTGCTTGTCAACCACGTCGTCGAGGTTGCCGCGTTGTAGATCTTAAAGTCCGTATTCTTCCATTTTTGCGTGTCTTCTGATAACTAACTCAACAAGGCTCACATTCCCATTTGATAACATTACAGCAAAAATCGATCAAAATATATTTTAACGTTATGGTGTGATTCAGGAAGTAAAACAATAAACTGAAAAAGAATTATTATCTGTGATGGTATCTCTTTGGTTCGTCATACCTGAGGAATAAACTGCGTATAGATATTGATCCGCTCATCGAAATGCCTAAAATGATTTAAGGAGTTACAGAAGATATTAGCATGGATGTTTGCTTATCTCAAATTATTACGTCGAGTTTGGGATTTTTTAAGCAACGCAACAGGAAATAATTCAATATCACTTATAGAAGAGAAATTCAGCAAATTTTTCAATTGAGCACACGGAGAGCTGAAACTTACAGGTGGTTAACACAACTAAGGAAAATTCCAAAGAGCATATGAGTAACACCCAAGATGACGGACATTTTCATTTTTAGGGAGTTGGTAAAACTGATCTTGTTTTTGGCAAACTGCCATACCTAAATAGAAACAACAATTGTGAAAAAAGCGGTTTTAAAAAGTCAATCTGCACTCTTAAGCTACGTTTACACAATGTGATTTGTCGGGCTGATTACGTATCCTGATGCATGTTATATAAACTCACGAAAGTACAAGGTGCATTAGCGAAAAAATGTCACCGAAATTCCAATAAGAGGTGTGCGTCGGATCGGATTGACCCTTTAAAATCTGAGGGTTATCCGAATCCAATCCGAAGTCATAAAATCGTAGTCCGATCCGAAAACAGCTGTTCAAATCTGATCCGATAAAATTAAAACACCGGATATATGTTGCAATAGTTGCGCGAACTTTCCGAAAAGAAAACCAATGAACAAATAAATTCAAGAAAACTAATATACATTAATAATCTTGTGCAATAATAGCGATGTTGTGCAATGTACGTACAACAAGTCAATTTGACAATGTGTTAATTTTGTGACGAAAGTTATGAAAGTTAAGTTAAGTCCGAAGCCGATCCGATAATTCCAATATTCTCGTGATTAAATCCACTACATAACATACACCAGGATAAGAAATCGGCGCGATTAATTGCAGTTATTAAGTTGGTCGGCCGTAGCCGGAGGCGACACGTAGGCTCCTCTCTCGCTAGCTGCTACCTGAAGGTAGGGGTGGGCGCTACTCCAATCTCTGGAATTAACCACTTACCCCAGCCAGAGCTGGTCCCAATTTTATTTAAGGCTCTTGGCAGTTTTATTCAAGTCCGATCTGCAATAGATCTCTTTCATAATGGCTGCAATTTTAAATATTCTTTTATGCGCATATAAATTAGGCTTTACAACTTCGTTAGGAAGAAAATATTTTTTTGAATTGCCGACACACAAACGAAGCCATAAAGACTAATTAAGATGCACATAAAAGAATATTTAATATGGCCGCCATTATGAAAGAGGTCATTAGCACTATTCATTGTGGATTATGGCGACACTAATTTTCAGTCTCTTGGGACCGACATCTGAACAAGGCGCACCAGAGATGTCTCGTAATTTTTACAATTGCGATTTTCCCATTGTGGTAACCTATCGATCCAGTTCAACCCAGTCTCCACCTAGTTAATGTAGACAGTCTACATTGGTAACACGTAGCTGTGAATGTATGATGTCTTCATTAACAAATAACCGCAAGCCCCCGCCTAAGAGTTTTCATGCCACATCCACTCCCCTACTTGGGTTGCTAGATTAATAGACTAGTGAGAGAGACTAAGCATGTGGGATTAGAAATTGACTGTTAAACGCATGCGCTAACTATCGTTATTTTAGCGCGAGTTGAGTTAATGTAGACATCGTACATTAACAGCTACACGTTACCAATGTAGACTGTCTACATTAACTAGGTGGAGACTAGGTTGTCCAGTTACATGTATTACATGCAGTGTATCAGAGGAACGGTGCTTGACTTTTGGAAAGGCAGACATCGTTGACCACTGTACTACCGGCTCTATACTACCCATTACTCGACAAAAATTGACCAAGCAACGTTTTCACATACCATACACAAATTACAAGGTTAAACCATAGTTAATGGAGGGGAATGGTTAAGAAAGCCGGCGAACTTCAAAGCGTCTATAATGAGCTGTGATTTTAGGTTGAAATGGTCCTGACCGTGCACAAACCTTTTGTTTTTTGCTTATTAATATTTAAATGCTGCTATTGGATGATTGCTTCATTATAATTCTATTGTACTAACCGTGCACAAGTTTGCATAAACGTGAACAATAACCTAGAACAAAGACTTAGGCCGAGTATCCAAACAATCTCTTCTATGTTAACTATGGTTAAACTAATGATTCAGGGCAGCTAAAAATAAACTACGAAAACTCGTATAAACATTTCGAGTTAATAAGTCGCAGCTGTTTGCGTTTTATTTAAACCTACAGTACACATAGGGCAGGGTTTTTCCTATCCGGTCCCAGAAAAATTGATGTTTTGGCAGCCTGGTTCCCAGGTCTCTTTTCGTTGATATCATATCCGCGCGGGCTGTCCCCATTTTTGTCACCTCATTAATTATTCATAAGCCAGCCAACGCAACCGATCGTTATATTTGTACATTCCTTAAAAATTCTCACTGGTATTGTTTATTTATTCTACTGTTCAAGATCGAAATTATATCCTGGTCGTTGTTTATTTGAAGAGTTATCTAGCGTTCTTTAATCGTAAGTGGAGAGTCGGACAATAACATATTATTTTGCTATTTCTTCTAAGTTTATCGAAGTTCTTAGCTTATGTATCGATCTTACTTGTCAAACGTTATTTTGATCATATTTAACGACTATCAGATCGCGTCAACATGTAGTTGTAACGGGCATTTCCCGCAGAAGTATAAAAGCGATTTATTCAATAAAATCCACAAAATAGCCGTGGGAACTAAGTTATTGAACTGTTGACATTTTCCGCTGGCCTTTTAATTTTCACCAAATTCGAAAAGTGAAAGAAGAGGACTAGGAACTAGTCTGATGTTTTGGTTGCATGGTTTGTTTTGTGTTGCTACTTCGCTCGTCATTTTCTTTTTCATACTCTTCTGGATAACAAAATTCACTTTTACTGTGATAGCTCTCATTATCACTATCCATTTTGGTATGTTTTCAAATACTGACGCCTAACTTCGCGAAAAAAAAAGTAAAAATTGCGAAACCTTTTTTGTTTCAAGCGTATCTTTGCAACTCACGACCGGTCTGGTTGCGGGGTTCGTACAAGAAGGTACCGGACCGCTCGCTAGCCAATCAGAGCGCGCGATTCAGATGGATACCGGACCTGGAAAAACCAGTGATGGATTTACAGGGGGGTGCGCACCCCCCTGGCCTTGGCCAAGGGGGGTGCAGGGGGAGTGCCAATTGCCTTGTCAAACCCTTTTTTTTTGGATTTGGCAAGGCAAATTTGGAACTGCTCAAGCAAGCTGGAGCCGCCGGGAAAGCAAGCTGGAGCCGCCGGGATACATAATATCAACAAGGAACCACTCGATGAACACCTGAGATGTTTGTCAAACAAAAATAAACAAGACGCCCGCTAGGCGTTAACTCGGGCTATTTTCCCCTCGCCCGGCGCGAAGCGCCGGCCGAAGGCCTGAGGGTGCTAATATCGACCGGCGTTTAGTCCCTTATCACGCGAGATCCAAGCGGATCCTGATCGGCTTTATAGGTATATATATATATATATATAATTTAAAATAGTTAAGATTAGTTTGTCACTGACTAGTTAAAAAAACGTACATACAACGTTTTTATAAAACTTTATTAAGACGTTTCGACCGAACAACTACGGTCTTCGTCGGTTAAAAAATATATTGAAAGTCAAAACAGACTTAAATAGATCCAAGTTATGCTAATATAATACAGTGTTAAAAAAGGGACTTATAAACATCGGGAATTTCTATATGGTCATTATGAGCATTAGCATCCTTAACAGAATACCACGCTTCAAGAAACAAGCGTTGATGGTAATTGTCCGACTTATTCATGACGGCAATGTTATTGAAATCTGGACAATGATCCTTTTGTTCTACATGTTGAGCTATTTTTGAATATTTGTCAAGGTTCTTGATGACCATATAGAAATTCCCGATGTTTATAAGTCCCTTTTTTAACACTGTATTATATTAGCATAACTTGGATCTATTTAAGTCTGTTTTGACTTTCAATATATTTTTTAACCGACGAAGACCGTAGTTGTTCGGTCGAAACGTCTTAATAAAGTTTTATAAAAACGTTGTATGTACGTTTTTTTAACTAGTCAGTGACAAACTAATCTTAACTATTTTAAATTATGACAAATCCTGGCTGCAATTTTAGCATTTTTCATATATATATATATATATATATATATATATATGATCAACCGTCCTCATGCGCGATGTGGACGGGGATGGTTGCATAGCCGTACGCAGGATTATTTTGGCAGGGGGGCAGTAATATAAATTCTGTGAAGTTTGTGTTCGCCAGAGACCTATCAAGGGGGGTCTGGGGGTATGCCCCCCCCAGAAAAATTTTAATTTTAAAAGCTCCAGAAGAGCATTTCCGGCTATTTTTGCGAGGAACATTCTGAAAAAATTTATCTGTAAGGTATGGTAATATTTAGACTTTTTTAAAGATAAGCAAGCCCATTGTTAACGAAATAGACAGAACGCCATGTGTCTGGTATGTTCTCTAGCGGAGATAAGGCCCTGGGAACGAGGTTGATATCTGCAGCGAGCGTGGGGGGCGGGCGGGGAGCGGAGATAAGGCCCTGGGAACGAGGTTGTACTATTACTTATCTAGTAAAGAGTACGTCTTGTAAGTTTAATATCAAAACAACCATGCAGACGCGCCCGGTTATTTATACCGCACGGTCGCCGGTTCGCTCTTGACGGAATCAAAATGGCTGCACGGTCAGCATATTAAGCATATGTTGAAACCAAATTATGAATATGAAACCAAAATTTAAATTTGAAATTTTCAAGACGAATTATTTATGTTTACGTCGCATTTCAGCACTCAAATTAAATAATTGTCTGAATACCTATAATAAATTGATAATCAACCTTATAAAAAACATATCTTGGTTTTTTCTGGGGGGGCAGTTGCCCCTGCTGCCCCCCCGCTGTGTACGGCCCTGGACGGTTGATCATATATATATATTTATTTTTATACGGAAAATGTGGCACTGGTAACTAGATACTCAGATTAAATTGAACCGTCACAAGAGACATAGTTTTTTGAGGAAATAGAAATCCGAGTCCGAGTATGTATTTTGACTCGCTAATTCCAAATCTGTTTTCAGAATTGAAAACGGTTATATATTGATCGAGATTATCATAGCCGACCAAGCCCGGACTAATTTCTAAGTACATAAACCATTTTTGCGAAGGGTATTCACGTTCTCGTAATATAGTAGACACATATGTTATGTATTTTGACTCGCTAATTCCAAATCTGTTTTCAGAATTGAAAACGGTTATATATTGATCGAGATATTCAACATAATATTCGACGAAGTGACCGGCTAATCATTATTTAGCCGACAAAGCCGACTAACTTTCTAAGTACATAAACCATTTTTACGAAGGGTATTCACGTTCTCGTAATATAGTAGACACATATGTGATGTATTTTGACTCGCTAATTCCAAATCTGTTTTCAGAATTGAAAACGGTTATATATTGATCGAGATATTCAACATAATATTCGACGAAGTGACCGGCTAATCATTATTTAGCCGACAAAGCCGACTAACTTTCTAAGTACATAAACCATTTTTACGAAGGGTATTCACGTTCTCGTAATATAGTAGACACATATGTGATGTATTTTGACTCGCTAATTCCAAATCTGTTTTCAGAATTGAAAACGGTTATATATTGATCGAGATAACGTTCAAAATAATACACGATGAAGTGACCAGTTTATAATCGACTAATTTCTAAGTACATAAACCGTTTTTACGAAGGGTACTCACGTTCTCGTAATATAGTAAACGCGTATGTTATGTATGTTGACTCGCTAATTCCAAATGTGTTTTCAGAGTTTAAATCGGTTAAATATTGGCCGAGATAACGTTCAAACATTTCTTCGACGAAACGGGCTTTTGGAAATTGTGAATTTTTGCAAAACAGAAATAATACACGGCCACGGCGTGCGAGGTCTGGGCACCATGGATGGAGAAATTCCCGTAGGGGGGGGGGGGGGGTAGAAAAGGCGGGCGAGGGGATTATTGCGAATTCGTATTTCTAGTAACCTGCGCAGATATGATGCAATAGGGTATAACTGCAGAGTCAGCCATTATTGCAACATAGAAAGGAAAATAACACAGAAAGACTGCCAAAACCTAGACTCGGTGCTAGAACAGGAAGCCTGAGTAATAAACTTAAAACAAAGGATTTATGCAGGGTGAAGTACAGCCCAACATTAATTGCAGATCATTTGTTAACCGTTTTGAAGTTACCATATCTCGATTGACCATGATTACATACACAGTGATAGCTTTATTAGCAATGTAATCCTAAGATAACTACAATTTATACTAATAAAAATACTGGTAACTGAAAAAAGATATATAATAATAATGCCATAATCATTTGGTAAAACTGCACTTTGGTATGCCTGAGATTACATGGAAAAAACCCATAATAATCAGATGATACATAGACGATCGTCAAGCTCATATCCTCAAAAACATTATTCTGATTCCCAGACAGGAATAGAAACTGTAACCTTCTGATTGCCGGTGAGACGCTCTAACCATTGAGCTACCGAGACTCAGATGGAGAGATGTACTGGTTCGATTGATAATATATGTAATTAATATATAACAAGACCGGGGAGAAATTTCCTAAACAAGTAACTAGACTCCAATATAAACACCAAGTAACTTGTTTCCATATAAACAGGCCCTTTAAACAACTACAAAACATTGTCAAGCATATACCTGTGGTTGATGGTCTGTTAGGGCTGGTTTACACTGTCAAAGTTTCTTGGATCAAAATAGATTGAGCATGTTCTAATTTGATCAATGAACTTCAAAGGAACAGCAGTCTTTGAAAGATGTTTACACTATGAAACACTTTGATCAAAGAAACTTTGATAGTATAAACCAGCCTTCCAGGTTTACACTGTCACTATCAAAGTTTATTTTATCAAACTATCAAAGTATAGTTTGATCAGTGTGTCAGTGTAATTACACCTTTCAAAGTTCTGTGATCAAATAGAACTCAAAGTCAAAGAAACTTTGACAGTGTAAACACCAGTCCCAAATGAATCTAAATTGTCAACTGAGATAAAGAACATTTTGAGAGAGTCTCCATGTTTCCTGATTTATTAGATGGCAATATGTTTCTTGATTTATTAGGCAAAATATGTGAATGTACTGCATAGTCATGATCAATGATCGACGATATAAATATGAAATACATACTTGATATATATAAAACAATAAACTGTTGAACAGCATTGACTTTATTTTGTATGACATCGCAATAAACAATACAGGCAATAAAGCTTATAAAAAATATTACAGTTACCTTAGTACATGTATTAAACGTATTTCCACACAGCGTTCATATGTTGAGTCTCGTCGACTTCGGGTATTTAATATCACAACAACAGCATTATTGTTTACCTGTCACTTCAAAGTTCTCGAAGAGTCTTCATCAATGTTCTTCGTTCTTCGATTGAATTACAGCATTTGAGCAACATTTTTCAGTACAATTCAATAACACATTTAAGCAATAAGTTTGATCGATTCAATAAAACATGTAAACATAGATTTGATCGAGTACACATCAGCGTACGGTAATATATCAAGATCGCGGACCAACCCGTTCCGAAATCGCTCGTCATCTTTTAGTATACGTCTTTCTATCACGATCAGCGAGTTGTAAGCATATGGTGAACGTATTCACAATCAACACACTTTCAAAATCTACCAACAGAGGCAAAGAACTCGATGAAAAGCAAAGATGTCGAATTTGGCTCAAATGACCCACAACATGCCTTACGGTTCGCAAAAGCCTGGGAACTATTATTGCGCAATTTTGCAGATTTGTGGAACCCCAAGAATACGAATAATAACAGAGCCCATTTTAATTTAAGAGTCGTGCTCCCCACAGGGGGGCCGAGTAAATAGAGACAAAATAAGATAATAGCATGATAACGTACAATAGTTAGACATAGAGACAATAGTTAGACCGTAGCTCCCTCAACGGCACTCCACCCTGCCTCGGTCGCGCCCCACGCCGCGGGCCTGATCTCACCTCGCTCGCTCGGCACACCCCCCCCCCCCCCCCCCCCCTACCAGATCAAGCTGGATCCATCACTGGGAAAAACTAAATGTCGCTATTGTCAACTTTTATTGATAGGAGAATTCATAACAGTTTGAAATTATATATATATATGTCAGTTATTTACCGGCCGAGAGGTCCATATGGAGAAACATTTCTTGAGATCACAACAACGGCTCGAGGCCGCAGACCGAGGGACGTTTTTGAGACCAAGGTAAATATTTCTCAATACGAACCGACCAAAACGGTAAATAGTTTATTTATTTTCCCCTTAATATCCTGGCATGTTTTTTTGGTCGTCATCAGTATTTCTAGTCAGTGGACAAAAAAAGGAAAGTCTGACTAAAATTATGTCGAGCGGTCCGTATAGGCTCATACCGACCGCTCGTTAGCCAATCAAAAAGCAGGATTTGGTAGGATACGCAGCGGAAAAAAATGAATTTGGTTACACACATACCGGATCAACACCAAAGTAGTACGGCATTCCACGATAGTCTTCTTTCCCAGGTCTTAACATTATTTCAGTAATACCAGTAGTAGGACCGAAGGTAAAACTGGATAAAACAATGAAAAATAAGACACGCGCACTTTAAACGACAACTACGAGGAAGGTAATATTTTCTATTTCACTCCATTAACCACATGTTCTAAGGATTAGTGGTGAAGGAAAATGTCGAGTGTTGATAGATATACATTTTAAGACCAAACCGGGACCAGTTGCGTAAAATGCAACTTCAAGGCCTTCCGGCTGGAATTGAACCCGCGACTCTGCGATGCTAGTGCAGTGCTCTGACAACTGAGCTACGGAGGCCGTTGCCGAGAGCCTAGTCACGAGTTCTGTATATATAGTGGTGGTAATGCCGGGAGAAGATTTGGGTACATTACAAGTAATAATTGGCATTTCACTCGATTAAACTACATTTTCTAAGGATTTATGATAAAGGAAAATTTCGAGTGTTGAAATATATACATTTATACAAATAGCTATACGTTTTTGTAATTTTAGCGATTTTTTGTCATAAAATCAAAGTAGCGCACCATATAAACCCCCTCGCGTAATATTAAAATAAAATAATAAATTTAAGAGTAGACTGCAAACTGTAAGCTTCTTTTTACAAATGGCGACAATCCATTAATGGCGGCTATACCAAAAAGTCAAATTTGAGAAAATAAAGTGAACGTAGTTATTTGATGCTTTACTTTACCATTCTATGGGAAAAAACGGAACTGAATTTTTCTTTACAGTAGCACTTGTCTTTAAAGTACCCATAAGCCCTGGACAGTTTCTCGTTTTGTTTTCTGATAAGGTCGTTTATAGTTTCTGATTTCGTCCATTCGTTTCGGAGATATTTCTTTTTAAACATTGCTATTTGCAAGAAAAAACCCGCAAATAAAAAAGGCCTGGGATGAGCCACCTGTGACGTAGCTTAAAGAATGTGAAATTTCATGTAGTGCGTCTGATTCATTTGAAAACGCAAACACAACACATCTATCTGGCACGTTGCTCACTTCGATAATAACTACACAATAGAATACACGAGTAAATAACTCTTATGAGCCACTTCCGTCATTTAAGTTACGTCACATACGGTAGTTAGCAGACCCTTTGCAATTTGCGGAAATTTTTCATATGAACTTACCGTACGTATTCCATATATGGAAGGTGGAAGGTTCCATACATTGTCCTAACGAGTATATATGTTGCCCTGACGAGCAAATACATTGCCCTCGTACCAGCCCACTGTATGTACGCAATTATTGGGATTGTTAACACGTTACTGAGCGCATGCGTCTAACAGTCAATTTCTAATCCCACATGCTTAGTCTCTCTTTGTAAGGGAGTCGAGGGGTGCGGGTTCAGGTTGGGTCGTGTCGTAAAGATTAGGGTTAGAAAACTCGCTAGGCGGGGGGTTAGGATCATTGTTGTTTTGGTTACAGGAGGCTGGTACGAGGGCAATGTATGTGCCCTTCATATGGAACCTTCCATATATAGAATACGTACGGTAAGTCCCTATCAAATTTTTAGCGGGGCATTAAAAATAGCGCTTTTTGGCCATGATTAAAGTGTTTATGAAACGAAAATTAAGTTTTAGTTATTTATTTTAGAGCTCTTCCATATCTCACGTCGTTCTTGAGATATTTAGACTTTTGTGATATCCAAATGAGAACCACCAACGTCACGAGGTTTTTACACGTTTTTAGAAAATCAGGTATATATCTTTGAGATTATTCGACAAGATCACTCGAAACTTTGCACATTACGACACTTCGTGAAACTTAACATCATTACACCGGCAAAATAGCGATGCCAAATTAATTTACTATATTTCTAATTACTTGATTTTCTGCAAATTTGCAAACCAAGTGACGTACGTGGTTATCATTTGCATCTCACAAAAGTCTAAATATCTCAAGAAAGACGTGAGATATGAAAGAGCTCTAAATTACCATTCCTTGTTATTTTAGGAGTTCGTTTAAATACCTAAAACTTAATTTTCGTTTCATAAACACTTTAAAGGGGAACTATAGTCAAAAAACAAATTACTTTTAAATAAAAGGCTTTTTAGTATTATGTTAGAAATGTTAATAGTTTTACGGTATCTGATCTTGTACTCATGAAATAACGTTTTCATTCTCGTATTTTATGCTTCTGGACACCGCCATTTTAGTGTTTGCTCGACGGCTCAAGCTCAATGTACAGCGGTGGTTTTCTTTTCAATTTTGACGTCATTGAGTGCTTGTCTTTTGTTCCTTGCACTCAATGACGTCAACATTGAAAATAAATTACCGCTGTATATCGAGCTGAGCCGTCGAGCAAACTCTAAAATGGAGGCATCCAGAAGCATAAAATACGAGAATGAAAACGTTATTTCTCGAGTACAAGAGCAGATACCGTAAAACAATTAACATTTATAAACAGTATGCTTAAAAGCCTTTTATTTAAAAGTAATTTGTTTTTTTACTATAGTTCCCCTTTAAAGAGATATATATCAGAGCGAATGGAACATATCAACTATTTTGAAGGCTATAGAGAAGGCTAAATACTGTAGAGGGTTTACTAAACTAAACTTACTTGAAATTTTTATTACTCCAAGCACTGCCAAAGATGTTGAAAGATTTTGAAAAACAATCGTTGTAGATCAAGCCAGTAAATATTGCAAATGCTCCCATTAACAACACAATATAACGACCAGAGAATATGGTTTCAAATATCTGAAAAATGAATTTATTCCAAATTACAGTTGAAGCAGTGTTTAAACTGCCAGTAGAAATCTTCCGCTGACCCACCTACACAATTTTTCATTACCATTGTCATTCTGGTGTATGAAATTGTTTGTATGCGAAAAATGCTTGTTTATGATGGCGAGGGTTATTTCATAACCGATAGAGCATCTTTAACCGAGTGGGGACTAGAACTAGTTGCTAATGCTCTTAGATTACCAATAATGCATAAGTACTTCTAGTACGTATTCCATATAAGGAAGTGGCCGACGAGCAAATACAAGGCATTGACGAGCAAATACAAGGCATTGACGAGCAAACACAAGGCGTTGACGAGGAAATACATGGCAGTCGTACCAGCCCACTGGATGTGAGATTGTTAACACGTTACGATATGTTCGATTATCCGCTCTTTTTAAGAAAACTACGTTCGCTAGCCGGATAAGCTGTACGCATATTGTAAACGGATAATTTATCTTTGTTTTAATATATATTGTAGCTTTGGGAGTTGATTATTTCTCAAGAAAACGTTCGTCGAAGACAGCCGAAAGTTCGTGTTTTTGTTTACAAGATGGTATCCGTATTACGAAAATTATATTTTTGGGCATGTTCGATTATCCGCGCTTTTAAAGAGAACTAAGTTAGCTACCGGGATAAAGCTGTACATATGTTGTAAATAGATCATTTAACTTTCCTTTGATATATTCTATAGCTTTGGGGGTGGTATATTTCTCAAGAAAATGTTTGCCAAAGGGTTAGGACCTTTGTTGTTTTGGGGTCGGTTACAATCCAATTAACCAAGAGGCTGGTACGACTGTTCAACGTCTCAGCTATTTGCTCGTTAATTCACTCTATTTGCTCGTTAATTCACTCTATTTGCTCGTCAATGCCTTCTATTTGCGCCTCCTTATAAGGAATACGTACTATATACCCCTATCCAATAATGGGTAATTCTACAACAGTAAATTGTAGGATTCTAGAACCCAACCCAACCCAACCCCAACACAACACCCGCCTTAAGTGTCTTCCGAACCCTAACTCTCCGACTTACTCTTTCTACCCAGATTTATGCGACAAATTATAAGGGGTCTGAGACGAGTAGTGACGTAAATACCGTGGTCGAGCTGTAAACAATAGCGTTTGCCAGGAATTCGACCATAGTAGGCTCATGAGAGAAACTAAGCATGTGGGACTAGTAATTGACTGTTACACGCACGCGCACGCCATGGTTGGTCTGCATGGTTGAAGACCAGTTTTTGACAACTATAATACCTCCATGTTTGATTGAGGTTTTGGGGTGTAAAAGGACACGATATTAAGTTTTAATAACATAAACATAATTTTTAATCCTTCATCAGCAAAAATATCAAATAAACATTTTCGTTTCATAGGCACGTTAAAACGTATGGACATTCGAGTGCATGAGAGTTGGTGAGACACGAGAGTTGGTGAGACACGAGAGTTGATGAGAGTGCATGAGAGTTTATGAGAGTTAGTAAGAGTGCATCAGAGTTGATGAGAGTACATGAGAGTTAGTAAGAGTACATGAGAGTTAGTAAGAGTACATGAGAGTACATGAGAGTTGATGAGAGTTGATGAGAGTTGATGAGAGTGCATGAGAGTTGATGAGAGTGCATGAGAGTTGATGAGAGTGCATGAGAGTTAGTAAGAGTACATGAGAGTTGATGAGAGTTGATGAGAGTGCATGAGAGTTAGTAAGAGTACATGAGAGTTAGTAAGAGTACATGAGAGTACATGAGAGTTGATGAGAGTTGATGAGAGTGCATGAGAGTTGATGAGAGTGCATGAGAGTTGATGAGAGTGCATGAGAGTTAGTAAGAGTACATGAGAGTTGATGAGAGTTGATGAGAGTACATGAGAGTTAGTAAGAGTTGATGAGAGTGCATGAGAGTTGATGAGAGTGCATGAGAGTTGATGAGAGTGCATGAGAGTTGATGAGAGTGCATGAGAGTTGATGAGAGTTGATGAGAGTACATGAGAGTTAGTAAGAGTACATGAGAGTTAGTAAGAGTACATGAGAGTACATGAGAGTTGATGAGAGTTGATGAGAGTTGATGAGAGTTGATGAGAGTGCATGAGAGTTGATGAGTGCATGAGAGTTGATGAGAGTGCATGAGAGTTGATGAGAGTACATGAGAGTTGATGAGAGTGATGAGAGTTGATGAGAGTGCATGAGAGTTAGTAAGAGTACATGAGAGTTGATGAGAGTTGATGAGAGTGCATGAGAGTTGATGAGAGTGCATGAGAGTTGATGAGAGTGCATGAGAGTTAGTAAGAGTACGTGAGAGTTAGTAAGAGTACATGAGAGTACATGAGAGTTGATGAGAGTTGATGAGAGTTGATGAGAGTGCATGAGAGTTGATGAGAGTGCATGAGAGTTGATGAGAGTGCATGAGAGTTGATGAGAGTTCATGAGAGTTGGTAAGAGTACATGAGAGTTAGTAAGAGTACATGAGAGTACATGAGAGTTGATGAGAGTTGATGAGAGTGCATGAGAGTTAGTAAGAGTACATGAGAGTTGATGAGAGTTGATGAGAGTGCATGAGAGTTAGTTAGAGTTCATGAGAGTTGATGAGAGTTGATGAGAGTGCATGAGAGTGCATGAGAGTTGATGAGAGTGCTTGAGAGTTAGTAAGAGTTCGTGAGAGTTAGTAAGAGTACATGAGAGTACATGAGAGTTGATGAGAGTTGATGAGAGTTGATGAGAGTGCATGAGAGTTGATGAGAGTGCATGAGAGTTGATGAGAGTGCATGAGAGTTAGTAAGAGTACATGAGAGTTAGTAAGAGTACATGAGAGTACATGAGAGTTGATGAGAGTTGATGAGAGTTGATGAGAGTGCATGAGAGTTGATGAGAGTGCATGAGAGTTGATGAGAGTGCATGAGAGTTAGTAAGAGTACGTGAGAGTTGATGAGAGTTGATGAGAGTACATGAGAGTTGATGAGAGTGCATGAGAGTTAGTAAGAGTACGTGAGAGTTGATGAGAGTTCATGAGAGTACATGAGAGTTGATGATACATGAGAGTTGATGAGAGTGCACGAGAGTTGATGAGAATACGTGAGAGTTGATGAGAGTGTATGAGAGTTAGTGAGAGTACATGAGAGTTGGTGATAGTACACAAGAGTTAACGATCAATGGAGAGTAAGATTTGCAATTCTCTAAACTAAAATGCAGCTAACCTCTCCACCAGGTTTCGTCACAGCAAGTCTTTTCTCGTAATAAACCATCCAACAAGCAAATACAAACATAATCGCACCATGACCACAGTCACCAAACATCACAGCAAATAAAAATGGAAATGTTATGATAGTAAAGAGAGCTAAAAAGAAAGCATTGGATTAGGGTTAAATAGGAATGAAATGGATTGCTTGATATAGATTGATGGATATAGTACAAAAAAAGATATGAGAGAACTTCAATATGCCGAAAAATACTTAACTGTAAAAATACTTAAGTAAAAATACTTACGTGTTTCCATTGATGGAATCACAATTGGGAATACGTAAGTACTTTTACTTAGTATTAGGGTCCCTCGTAACATGAAATTATTACTGCATATATTACATAAAGTAAATGTTTGAACCTATACATGTAGCCTGTAGGAGTATCATTAGATGTGTGAAGTTAATCGTCCAGGTTGTTGTAGTCTTGAGAAAGACTGTTGTTGGTGACTGACGTTTCGACAGCCTCAGCGGCGGTCATCTTCAGAGTCAAGTCGCTCTGTCGTCCAAAAGATCGTAATAAAGTAAATGGTTTGAACCTATGAGTATCATTAGATGTGTGAAGTTGATCGTCCAGGTTGTTGTAGTCTTGAGAAAGACTGTTGTTGGTGACTGACGTTTCGACGGCCTCAACATAAACTTATCACCCGTTTTGCAGATCGAGGTCAATGTTATCTGCCGAAGCCGGAGGATGTTTTATTAATATACAATTATAAATGTAGAAGACTTTAGGGAGTTTAGGAAGTAAGCCACACAAATACAATTACGTCACCTACAGACAATTTTTGATATTTTGTAGGTGGCAAGACATCAAGAATTGTCTGTATGTTATTGAGCCAATCACAATCGAGATTGTATGAGTATTATATAATAATTAAAGTTGTCACCACGACAAAATCGTTGTTATTAACATGCTGTTCCCATATATCATATCTACACCAGTACAGGCTACAGTTCTGTAGTTAAGATAAGTGAAAAGTCTTATAAATTGGCAGTTACCTGGATTGACCTCTTGGTAGCTGGCCACACCGTAAGCATCAACTAAGTTTTGAAATCCAACAGTAAACTTATTATTTCGGTTAAATGTTGGTGGATCTTGTTTTGTTTGCATGCGGTTTAAAATTGATGGTACAGAAGCTCCACTTTGATCCTTTAAAAACACAAAAAAGGGATATTATGCAGTAGAGAAGGATTTTATGTTCGAGTGGCAAAAACATAATCTCACGAGTAAGCGCAGCGAACGGGTTAAATATAATTGTTCTTAAAGTGGCAATACGACGGAATAATCGCCTATCCAAATTTTGAGTTTATTTAGAAGTACTTTTGAAATGAGGACAAATGTCCTTCTCACACTTAGTCAATAACTCATCTTATTCCAGAGATATTCAGATCTTTGAAACATGCAAATGAGACACATTATGACGTCATTTACTCACACACAAATTTCCAAAAAGACGAATATCTCCGGAACTAATTGGTAAATCAGTATAGAAACTTTTCAGATGTATGCTTATACGAATGGTACACGGTACTGTTTACATAAATTGCTGGATATTTTCTGCAGAATTGAGAATTTTATTGAGTTTGTGTGAGTAAATGATGCCATAATACATTTGCATATTGGGAAAACATGAATATCTTTGGAACAAGATGATATATTGACTAAGTGAGAATGCTATTCTTCTTCATTTCAAAAGTACTTCTAAATAAAATCTAAATAAGGTTGACGATTTTCCATCGTAGTACCACTTTAAACGGGAACATTGAATCTATATCTTTTAAATACCAAATACTATATCAAATATACCAAATACTATATCTTTTAAATACCTTACTAATACTTTTAAATATCTTTTAAATTCCTTGTAATGTTCTATGTATTATATGGACAATAAAATTACATTTGGACGTGGTGTTAATAAACTGAGTAAGTTCATTTTTAAGTCTATTCTCTTTGATGTACCACTGTCATTAATCCTGTTAAATTACCTATAGAAATTCGACTGTCTAAAAAGCCGGTGATGGTTTTGAATTCCGCAAGAGCGTGACTAAAGAATAACAGGTTGTAAACTTATTCATGGCTAAATTATATAACATCCATATAAATTATAAACATGTATCTGGCACGTTGCTCGCTTTGATAATAACTACAGAACAGAATACACGAGCAAATAACTCTGATGAGCTACATGCGTCACTTAAGTACATTTTACAGAACCTCCTTAAAAATGAACTGAGTATAGGTTAATAACCAACGTAGCTACCTCGATTTCGGTAACTAATCTATACTTAAAGAGTTAAAGGATATTGGCAAAAAAAAGGACTTTTTAGATCAAGGAATGTGACCTAAATAACCGGAATATCGTAGTTTGAGGTTGAAAAAATGCTCGTAATGCGTATTAAAGGTGAGTTAGGGTGTTCTCGGTCACAAGTCAGTCTTGGCGGAAATGCAAAGAAATTAAGCTTCTTCTCAACGTTATTTTAGTAATCGTTATTACAACATAAACTAGGCGACACATGGCCCTACGATAAGTAGCACAAAATTACGAAATACAACACTTCCAAGCACATGATGTCACGGTCATATTCAAAATGGCAGCGTTTTTACATGGTTTATTCAACTTTTAAAATGTGTTGCTAGCATTTTCATAGCGCCAAACTACAATATTCCGAGTAGCTAAGTCATATAGTTCAATATGAAAAGTAGTTATTTATGGTTGCCAAAATACAAATAAAAATACAACATAGCAATAATGGTTGAATAGACGATTTACTAACTCTGATATGATTCAAAAGTAACAAAAGGCGGGTGTAGTACCATGATTTGTCGATATGACACTCGCAAGAGTAACATACGAAAATACGCCACTCGGTTGCCGGGCGTAATATGGATTATATGAGTGTTTAGGTTCCTGGTAAAATACCTTGATCCATATAATAATTCATCTTATGTTTCCCACACGAGGACACAAAGCCTGCTTGAATACGCTACATTGTTTTATACTTTGTAAATGTAATCTCGTGTATATCTTATTAGTATAAAAACTTGAAATTGTGATTTATTTGCCAGTGTCCTTTAATGTGTAGAAGATAACTTCTTTGTTTTTAATTTGGTCCATTTATTTCACAGTTATATATCTAAAAAAAAGCCTTACTGTTTTGAATTCCCCTATGGGAATTTTGCGCAAATTGTATTGGGTTTGGTAGCTCTACCTGACATGATGATACTTAAGGGACAGAAGTTTCCTGTGAGAGTGAAAATATGCAGCAAGTTTAAAAAGACATAAATTAATAAAATAAAACATAATTCCACATACAGTTCCTCGTTTTAGAGCATCTTGTATAGCGTCTAAATCAGAGACTGGACACCAGCACTCGGCAATGAGACATTTATGGGTTACGTCCAAGTTAAACATGTTCATTGTATGATAGATAGCTTTAATCTTCCTGACCTGCAATGATCAAATAGCGAGTGGATTAACCCCCTTTATTGTCAACATACAAATTATCTTTATTCATGCTCTGCAAACATTTCTTATAGTACTATAATCATATAGAGGGCAAAATTACTCGAATATGATTGGTTAATGAGGGCATTTTTCCTAAATTCAGGGCAAAATTACTTGTACCTGATTGGTGGAGACGCATGTGGGAAATACTTAAGTTATTATGTTGTTTTACTCGTAAATCCAAGCTCCCCTGATCTCTTAAGTCGATGTTTTACTTAATAAAGTTCGTTGTAATGTACCGTTTACTTTCAGTGAATTGTTAGTTGTTTTTCACGCTTGGTTTTGATATTTAGCTGGCTTCCTCATGTTGTTCACGTGCGTAGCTAACTTATTTATGAATACATTTTGCCCTCTATGATTAACAGGTAATCACATGGTTCCTCGTAAAATTAAGGTTTAATTTAACACGTGTTTTCAAAGTTTCACAAATTGCCCAGAAATACAAACCAAATATCTAAAAAGGTTGGTGTACTGCCGAAATAGCGTGTAAGTTGTCTAACGTTTCGAGCGAAGGCCCTTCGAGCGAAGGCCCTTCGAGCGAAGGCCCTTCGAGCGAAGGCCCTTCGAGCGAAGGCCCTTCGAGCGAAGGCCCTTCGAGCGAAGGCCCTTCGAGCGAAGGCCCTTCGAGCGAAGGCCCTTCGAGCGAAGGCCCTTCGAGCGAAGGCCCTTCGAGCGAAGGCCCTTCGAGCGAAGGCCCTTCGAGCGAAGGCCCTTCGAGCGAAGGCCCTTCGAGCGAAGGCCCTTCGAGCGAAGGCCCTTCGAGCGAAGGCCCTTCGAAGCGAAGGCCCTTCGAGCGAAGGCCCATCACTCTCTGACGAAGGGCCTTCGCTTGAAACGTTAGACTACTTACATGTACACACTATTTTAGCAGTACACCAACCTTTTTAGATATTTGATTTGTATTTCTGCGAGATTCATTGCTGCGCGCAAGGAATTGTTGTTAAATGTACCAGTCGCCATCTTTTTCGGACTGTCATTGGGAAAGTTTTTGGATAAACTAGTTAATTTCAATGAGTTTGAAACAGTCTCTACACATGCCCTAGCCTTTTGGGGAAATCATTTATTTTATTATGTGATTCTTCATTCTTACACCTTCTATGAAAGTTTTTAGTTTTTTGTTGGGTAGGTTAACTTGAGTAAGTCGAAAGTGCTACAAAAAGACCAATACTGTACATCACACAAACACTATAATTTCTGGTAGCAAACCTTGATAACCAATCTTTAATGCTCTTGGCAACAGTACTCAAAAGTCTGTATCTTGATCCTGGGTTTCATTCAAAACCTTAAAAAATAAAAAGAAAGAGTAAGATGACAATTTGTTTGATAAATTACAAAAAAGAATGTTGGAAATTGATAGATTATTAAGCATTATGATTTAGTAAATGTAAAATATAATACAAAATTCACAACATCCTTAGAGTTATAATAACATTGCTGCAGTGAGCCTACAGTATATATATAGATTATTACTGCTCAAAAACGGCCCGAGCCCGCAGGTCAAGGGACGTTTTTGAGACGTATTTCTCAATAATGGACCGACCAAAACGGTAAATTATTTATTTATTTTTTCCCTAATATCCTGGCTTTTTCCTGATCGTCATCAGTATTTCTAGTGGACAAAAAGTCAGTGCTTTTTCTTCGTCAAAGGAAATTGAGAGTTAAGTCACTTTTCGGATAAAAAAAACTCACTTAAATATGTCTTTCAATATGTTCAATCTCGTTTGAGTTCATTTTCAAATGTTTTTAGAATATTTATATGGCTTATAAAACGTATTTAAAATTTAAAACTAAAGTTATGCATGTCGATACGGACCGCTCGTTAGCCAATCAGAAAGCAGGATTTGGTAGGATACGAACCGGAAAACAAATAAGGTTATATAATCACAAGTTGTTTTTGTTGATAAATGAGTGAGGTACGAGCAAGTGAATTTAAGACGCAACCAATGAGTCGATGTCAAACCGTACAAAGCACTTTCCATGTACCAAACTAGACTTTAGCTATAGGACAATGGTCCCGGTTAACATTACCTTTGATAATAAGGTTTTTATTATAGCTTTTTGAAATTTCTCACATTTCCTCAATTTTTTTTCGTAATTTTTTTAAACTCCATCTACTGAAATTTCTGCGAGATTCATTACTGCGCGCAAGGAATTGTGGTTAAATGTATCAGTCGCCATCCTTTGGAAAATCATTCATATTATATGGCTGATGGCTCTATGAAATGTTTCACATTTCCTCGCAGAAAAGCTCCGTTAAGACCGCAAGCCAAGACATATAATAAAAAGTATAAGAGATAAATAATACATATATTGGCTTACATCTCTCACTTCTTTACATACACAACTACGCCTGGCTCTGCACTATTTTTCGCGCGCTTTTTCGCGTAAGCGTTACCTGATTGGCTCTTAAATTATTCTCTTGTTTTCATTGGTTAGATTTCACATGTGACAAGTCTTTACGCGAGTTTTATTGGACATATCGCATTTTCACATGTGAAAAGTCTGTACGCAATTTTGATTGGACGTATCGCATTTTCACATGTGAAAAGTCTGTATGCGATTTTGATTGAACGTATCGCATTTTCACATGTGAAAATATAGATTTTGACAACCAGAGGCTTTACGCAACAAAACTCTTGTGATACACTGTAATAAATAGTTGTACTAACTTAGATACATGTAAACCAAGAAGTAAAGCATTGTCTTTAACTCAATTACGTTTTCCAATAATCTATAGTTATGTCTTAAAAAGATAATATCTTACAGTTTGAAGGTCTTCAATCCTGGTCATAACTCCAATTGACATATCTCGCCTTTCTTGAGTTGTGTCTGGACATGGATACATGGTGGCACGAAATCTAAGTAATAAAATAAAAACTAAATTCTTCAATTCCTTTAATATTTGAGAGTTTTCAAACCATGTTAAAGAACTGCCTGAAACAGCACCCCCGATAAATTCAGTTCTGTAATAATTAACAACTGAAGTTTTAGCATTAATCATTACATTTCATTGATTCTCTAATGGCCTTATCGTTGTCGTGGACTCATGCGGGCCCTTCAGGGTTCTGCCCACGGTGGGCGGCGCCGGGCGGCAGCGCCCGGCACTCACTCGTACCGCCCGGCACTCACGCGATAGCGGACCATTCCGCCCGGCACTCAAAGTAAGAAAACCTCATTTTTTTATCTTCAACGAACTTTTATTCAAACAATATTATTCGTTTAAGCGGCAAATTATGCGTGGAAATGGATCAAATGGCTCATTAAAACTTCTTACTGTAAGGTTGTCCGTACAAGCATCCAAGATAACCCGTTATAATATAACATTTTGGCCGGTTACCACGTCAGGTTTTGTCTTTTAACATTAATTTTCGGTAGTTTTCTCAACACATTTCGTCTGCGAAAATTTGGCTTTCCGATGAGAGAACAGTGCCATTGAGAATGGCTTCTTCAGATTTCAGAATAAAAACAAACAAATCAATCGATCGTATAGATATGAATTTAATGTGTATATAACGTAATATTCTAGCGAACACTATTACGAAAAAAACCAACAACTCTTTATTACTATTAATGACGATTAAACAAGCTGTTCATTTTTTTGTGTGATCTGGGTGCACGCAAGTGCGCAACTTCAAGGAAATATCACGACGCTACATACTACAGTTCTAAAAGACGTTTCTCATTATCCTGAGCGCTAGGAAAGACTGAAAGAATCAAGAAGCGAGACAACGTATTTTTCGTACGGTTTCCAACATTAGAGAAATGACCGAAATCGATGCGCGAAATCGCGGTTCAACGTTCAATTCATTGACGCTTATTCCTCTGAGTTTTTCCTGAGAACTCGCCTACACCTTTACTTGTTACGAGCTTAGAAGACTTGATACACAATAAAAAACAAAACCAGTTCATTAGCGCGAGTTATTCAGTAAAAACGAAATAAAAACCTTGTCCGCATTTTTGTGATTTTGATGTCAAATTACAATTGCACGCGGATTGGTAAATTCTTGAAGAAATAGATCAAACACGAGAAAGAGTGTTTCATCCGATATCGAGTGTTTCATCCGATTTCGAGTGTTTGATGTTACATCTCAAACGAATCAGTATTTAAAGAGAACTTTGAGGTAGAAATTGTCAAAATCCTATGCTAATTAAGACCAGGTATCCAGTTGTCCATCTCGGTACTGATTTCCTTTGTTTTCGGCTCATGAATTATTAATGAGTTTGAGATGCCGGTTTCTCAATCACCAAAAGCGAAACGTTATTTGGGTTTCCCTCGCTTCATGTGAGTAATACTGTAATTTTTCCTATACCTTCGAAAGGGAAAAGTATTAAAACGAACTCTTTCGCCCATACGATAAATCGCACGCCTGGACGATTTATGGCGTGCGACCACAGCCTCGTGTATAATGATGGTTGTATGTTGTAAATAAGCAGAGAGTCACTCTGCAAAGAAACTTTTTCTACGGAAGTTCCACCAAGTGCCTTTGTAGGAGTACATATCCAAAGCTGATTTACTATTTGATGGCTATAATATCACCCAGCAAAACGTAACCACTGACATTTTCATGGGGGGGGGGGGGCAACGCCCCTATACTCCTTGTACCCGGCACTCACATGGTCCTGGGCAGAACCCTGCCCTTTATCACTGCAATCAGTGTCATGGGGCCCTTTATGGCTTATAAATGCCACAGGGGCCCTTGGTCGCTTTATCGCTAACATGGGGAGTTTTTTGTCCACCACGCGGTGCGGAGTTTGTAGTTGTAAACTTGTAGCACAATTAATATTTGATCAAATAAGACAAAGATGAGGATTTTTTCCAACATATCCGCGCCGGGGGAGGGCCCACAAATATGTTTTGACCAGGGCCCCACAATTTCTCTCGACCGCCAAGTTAGTCAATAGCTGAACAAAGAAAATGGCCTAGTACGGAGTGCATACCGCCTTCTATCAAGAGGATATATTTTTGCAGCATGCACCATCCCTGAATTTGCTCAAAATCTTTAGAGCACAAACTGCTCTTTACGTTCATTTCAAACCTGCAGTCAGTTATTCTCACAGGATTCGTTGTTGGTAAAACAAGGAAGAGAATTATTATTTATGCGAGTAAATTCTTCAACTATACAACTTGACAAAGCAAATGGTTTGAACCTAGGAGTATCATTAGATGTGTAAAGTTGATCGTCCAGGTTGTTGTAGTCTTGAGAAAGACCATTGTTCATGGTCACCAACAATAGTCTTTCTCAAGACTACAACAACCTGGACTATCAACTTCACACAGCTATACAACTTGACATTATGCAAATCATATTTTCAAAATGGTTTAATTTTCTAAACAATCCCAGGATCCGCTGCAACGAAATGTTAAATTCCGCTCAGAGGCAGCATCTGCACCTTTAGAAGATCTAGAAAACTGATAGAAAAATACATCTTTCACCTTAATCAAAACATTTTGCACAGAGCTTTATTTCATCATCAGTTTCACAAGGGAAATCAAGTGCAGACTGAGGTGTTGCAGAGTACATTATTCCAAAAACAACAAAATATGTTTCACTAACCCATCACAAATCTTTTTAACTCTTGATTTTAGCTGCTCGCCTTGGAAGAACACAATAAACACGCACTTATGGATGATAAAACCAGTCACTGGATCTTCCAAAGGAGTTTCAATCTCTGCTTGCTTAAAGAAAACATTTCCACGACAAGCTCTCCACAACAGACGTTCAAACGAAGGTACTCTTTCTCGATCAATTACTCCAGTGACAAACCTACAATTTAAAAACAGAATTATATAAAGATTGTACAAATTCAGACAACAACTGTATTATTCAGTGCAAGAAGTCGTTCACATGTCAAAGACCAGTTGAATGTCTAAAAAATAGGTACGCAGTGCGTACATGTGGCTTCTGGAATTGGTCATGACTAAAAGGGAAGACTCAAAAAGACTTTCACATTTTCAATAACTATTCTAATCGTAACCCTAACCTAACGAGAAATAAAGACAGGACAAAAACAGAAAGGTCCTTTTGAGTCATCCCTTTTAGACATATCCTCTGGAATTTGACGCGTAGCCTGAAAAGTTGTCAATTTCTAAGGTACAAGTGAAATTAAATCTCCACAATTTTAAAACATGATTACAAATGTATAATTTTTTTTAATTGTTGGAAATTTGATTAAGTAGTTAAATTTTTCATATAATGTGGTTATGTATTAGGTTAAACCAAAGAGATACACATGCTTGCGCCTCAAGGCAGAATGCGGAGTATGTGGCCTGACGTCACGCAGCGCAAGGCCCGTAGATAAACGAGATAAACGCTGGACGCGAAGTACATTCAAGCTAAATTCTCACCCACCATCCAACCCTTAAGAAAAGAGAGAGGCAAGAAAGAATAGGAAAGAAAATATCAATTCCATCAGTTCTTGTGTTATCACAAACTAACCCGACTGGTGATCGGGACCAACAGGCTCAGTCAACCTGATCCTACTCCAAGCAACAAGGATCACATCAGCCAGCATCTGCCAGCATCAACCAGTCGGTCTGCTTGTCACCCAACCATCCAAACGGGTAAGTATAAATATGGCGCTGGTGATCACACACATGATCGACGTATGGTTTAAATAAGAAATACCATCGACATGAGGAAATCAATTCTCGATTAATCCCATCATAAGGGGCATTGACGTCATGGCGAATGGACGTTGTTTATCGTCCTCGCGAATATTTTTGATTTTTCTACTGACCACTGTCTTGTTGGATATTGACCATGGGGATAACACAATCTCAGTTTATCGGCTGAATGCCTCAATAAGAAGAGAAAGATGTACGGCTACCTCAGTTGGTGTAAAAGCATTGAATTTTGGACAAGGAAATCGCGGCCGTGGAAAAGTGTACTTAGCTTCGAGAATCCCGTACACCGCGAATGGTACTTGTAGTTTTCAGCTCTACTGAATCATCTTAAGTGGGGACATTCACACAAATCCTGGACCAAACAACAACAGGAAAACACCAAAGTATCCCTGCAAGGAGTGTAGTCGAAATGTTCGTTCGAATCAAGATGCACTGCTTTGTGCCGAATGTCTCATGTGGTCGCATGCTAAATGCCTTGGCTTAACGAAGACCGAATTCAAATATTACTTGGACTATCCTGCTATCGATTGGTTATGCTCATGGTGCAATCTTCCCTTTAGGACGGGGAACCATTATCTAGAAACAGAATTTGGTGCCGAAATCAATAAATCTTCACCAAGTTTAACGAGAAATACAAGCGACTTTCAAAGCGGAAATGCTAATCACGAACATTCAGGGTGTTAGCTAGCTCATATAGCGTCCGTTTGACGGACTCTTCCCAATTGAAGTAGCTAAGGGGCTTTCCCAACTGGTCCACTGGAAGATTTTCATTTTTTCTGATGAGAAAGTGTATTGCGTTTGATTTAATACTATTATATCATTCAAAGAACGTATTATTTACACAATACTTTTTCGCCATTAACTATTTTCTCAAAATGTATCGAGTTTCAATTCATATTCGGTGTGTATTCACTTAAATGTACAAAACAAAGTGTAATCGATGTGCATTCCGTGTTCATTCACTGGAAATGAAATGTACAAAACGAAGCTACGGTACGCGTTGTTTACATCTAAGGAGAAACACGTCATCAACTTAATTAGCGTTAAGAAAAGCGATGATAATGTTTTTATACAAAGTTAAGGGTTTTTCCCTAGATGCAAACGACGGTATTCTATTACAAATCCACAGCTCAAAATTTCCGAGCACGCGGTATTTTAGCATGTAGTCTAGAAAAGAAAATGTATCGATGAGATCAATAATCCTCTCACCATGGTTACCACAAAATTATATAAAGTAGCGTATTTAAAGGACTTTGATCGGTCAAAAAAACTTTCCCAATTTACGTTTAACGTTACGGACAAAACTTTTCGTTTCTGGCTAACACCCTGACATTGTCCGAATTCCCAAGTGAATTCAATTGTTGAAGAAAGAAGAAATAACTCAAACGGAGTTCTTGTAGCACATTTGAATATAAATAGTATACAAAATAAATTCGAAGAGCTGAAAATTTTAAACAACTCACTGAAAGCACACGTTCTTGTTATATCCAAAACCAAAATCGATCGATCATATCCAAACAGTCAATTTAGTCTACACGGGTATCAAATGTATCGAAAAGACAGAAAAAAAGGGGGAGGCGGATTGATAGTATATTTTTCAACAAACATCCCCTCTAAGAAATTGAAATTACGAAAGACCTACACGACAATTGAGGCCATCGCAGTAGAATCCAGCATAGGGAGGCGCGAGATAATATTTATAGCGATATATAGACCACCTAAACAGTCTGGAAAGAGTACTGAGCTAAAATATCTACAAAGGGTGGAGGATGAAATGAATGACATCTGTCAATGGGCGTGTATGAGGAAGCAGTCAGTTGTCATCCTAGGAGACCTTAATATGGACAGACTCGTTCCTGACCGAGGTGATGGAAGGATCCTTAAAGATCTAGAGGAAGTGAACAATCTTCACTGTTTGA
Organism: Chrysogorgia sp. JL179-B06; assembly: GCA_035772405.1. NCBI lineage: Eukaryota > Metazoa > Cnidaria > Anthozoa > Scleralcyonacea > Chrysogorgiidae > Chrysogorgia > Chrysogorgia sp. JL179-B06. The sequence continues at coordinate 7,457,582 of JAYKKM010000391.1, forward strand.
TAACAGAGCCCACAAGAGTCACAGCAAATTCACAAACTCTTTTGGATGTACTGCTCACAAACACTCCTGAGCTTTTCAAGAGATGTGGGGTTTTTAACCCTGACCTGAGTGACCATCATATGATTTATGGTGAAATGACAGAGAAAGTTAGAAAACACAGACCTAAGACAATTACGTTTAGGCAGACCAAGAACACCAACTTTGAACTGCTAAATCAGGAATTGCTAAATGCTCCGTGGCATGTTGGAGACACATTTAATAGTGTGGATGACAAGTATGATTACTGGAATGAACTGTTCGAAAGTGTTTTCAATCTACATGCACCACTTAAAAGCAAAAGCTAGGGTGAGAGAAAAGGACATTCCTTACATGACGCGAGAGTGGAAAAAAGCGTTGCGAGAGAAAAGGAAATATGCTATTAAATTTTCCAAAGATCGTACGGCTGAGAACTTCGAACTGAAACGAAAGTACAGGAATATTGCTACCAGGGAACGCCGAAGAGCGATCAGGGAGTATTGGCACACCAAATCAAAGGAATTTAATACCAAGCCACAAGAGTTTTACAACATCTTCAAACCATTTATAAGTGACAAGACCAAAATATCAACAACAATATGCCTCAAAGACGATGGAAACAACGTAGTGAAGGATCAGAAGGAAGTGGCAGAAATGCTAGCCACATATTTCACGAATGCTGCATTGAACATAGGAGGAGATAATGTAATTAATCTTACAGAAGAGGACCACAACAACCATACTAGCGTGATGATGATACGGGAAAATCTTGGAGGGAATCCATTTGAGTTTAAAAGCCTTAGTGAAGTTGATGTGAAGTATGTGCTCGAAAAGATCAACCCCAAGAAATCCTCTGGATGGGACCCACGAGCTCCACCAAAACTTCTAAATAATGTGGCCAATGGAATAGTACCATCATTAACCAGCCTTTACAACGACTGCATGAGACAGAGCAAATGGCCCAGTGAGTGGAAGAAGGGCGAGTGGACACCGGTATTCAAGAATGGAGAACGAGATGAGGATAAAAACTATCGTCCTATCACTTCCCTTATTACCATCGATAAGATATTTGAACACCTGCTGTGCAATCAAGTCACACGCCACTACGACTCAACTTTGTATAATAGAATGACAGCTTACAGAAAAAGACACAGCTGCGAAACAACATTGCTTAGGTTAGTGGAGGATTGGAAACAGGCTGTGGATAAAAATCAACTTATTTCCATCTTATCAACAGATATGAGCAAGGCGTTTGACTCTTTAAGCCACTCTTTGATAATAAAGAAGTTGGAGGCCTATGGATTCAGCAGCTGCTCGCTCAGCCTTATGCGATCATTTTTTGATAACAGACAAAATAGAGTGAAACTCAATGACATAACCAGTGAATGGAAAAAGATGGAAAGAGGATGTCCTCAAGGTTCCTCATTTGGCCCTCTTTTGTGGAACCTGTTCCAAAATTACTTGTCACTCCATGTCGAAGATGCAAATTTGACTATGTATGCCGACGATCACCAACTGTACGTAATGGGAAATAATTATGAAACAGTTGGAAGCAGATTGAAAGCACAAGGCCAGCTAGCGTCGACTTGGTACAAGAACAATTTCCTACTAGCTAATACAGATAAGTTCCAATTTCTAACCGTCAACCCAAGGAAACTGGATATGGAGAAAAGAGATGTATCTTTGAACATTGACGGCGAAGACATCAGGAAATCAGATAAAATCAAATTGTTAGGAGTGCATATTGACGAAAATCTGAATTTCACCAGCCATATCAGTGACATATGTACAAAGGCCAGTCAAAAAGTTGGAGTCCTTATGCGTCTCCGAAAGATGATACCATGCAGTGCTAAGTCAGTGCTATACAAGTCGTTCATCTTGCCTCACCTAACTTACTGCCATCTGGTGTGGCATTTTTGTAAATCAACGGACAGTAAAAAGCTGGAACGTATACAGGAACGAGCTCTGAGGGCAGTATATGGATCGAGTTCGGAGACGTATGAGGAACTTTTAGAACGTGCAAAATTGCCAACGCTATACAACAGACGACTACAAGATATTATATTTATGTACAAAGTTAAATATGGACTTGCACCTGGAAATGTTTCGGATCTGTTCAGGATTAAGGACAACAGATATTTGCTAAGGAACAGTGACTTTGAAATTCCATGCTTCAATACTGTTCGTCATGGAAAACATTCAGTTAGGTATTTAGGGCCATTTTTATGGTCAAAATTAAGTAGTAAAATGAGGGACCTACCTACTCTGGACTCTTTTAGAAATAATATAAGAAAACAAGATCTCACTGGATTCATCTCAGAATTTTATATTTTATTATAATTGATAAATGTTTATATAGGGTTATATAGGATTAATCTTAGTATTGTACACAAATTAATTATAAAATATTTTATGATAGAATACATACATAGGATTAAGGATTAGTGTAGAATTGCATGTAGTTTTTACCTTTTAATCAAATAGTCTACATAGTGTCCCCAATTAGTCTGTATAGGCTAAATACATTGACACTTCAATAAATATATTATTATTATTATTATTCTCACAATGTAAGCTTGGGCTTCTGTGTTCGATAAACAGACAAGCAAGCAAACAAATACTAAATTCAATAACATAGCGCCGGTCTACTGTTCCAGTAGATACAAAATGTTACTCTGTTAACAAATACACAGTTCCTAATGCATACGTGTTGTATAGTAGCTACAAGGTTACTCTGCTAACGAACACACAGTTCCTAATGCATACATGTTGTATAGTAGCTACAAGGTTACTCTGTTAACAAATACACAGCTCCTAATGCATACATGTTGTATAGTAGCTACAAGGTTACTCTGTTAACAAATATACAGTTCCTAATGCATACATGTTGTATAGTAGCTAAAAGGTTACTCTGTTAACAAATACACAGTTCATAATGCATACATGTTGTATCGTAGCTACAAGGTTACTCTGTTAACAAATACACAGATCCTAATGCATACATGTTGTATAGTAGCTACAAGGTTACTCTGTTAACAAATACACAGTTCCTAATACATACGTGTTGTATAGTAGCTACAAGGTTACTCTGTTAACGAACACACAGCTCCTAATGCATACATGTTGTATAGTAGCTACAAGGTTACTCTGTTAACAAATACACAATTCCTAATGCATACATGTTGTACAGTAGCTAAAATGTTACTCTGTTAACAAATACACAGTTCCTAATCCATATATGTTGTATAGTAGCTACAAGGTTACTCTGATAACGAATACACAATTCCTAATGCATACATGTTGTACAGTAGCTACAAGGTTACTCTGTTAACAAATACACAGTTCCTAATGCATACATGTTGTACAGTAGCTACAAGGTTACTCTGTTAACAAATACACAGTTCCTAATGAATACATGTTGTTATAGTAGCTATACAAGGTTACTCTGCTAACAAATACACAGTTCCTAATACATAACATGTTGTATAGTAGCTACAAGGTTACTCTGTTAACAAATATACAGTTCCTAATACATACATGTTGTATAGTAGCTACAAGGTTACTCTGTTAACAAATATACAGTTCCTAATGTATACGTGTTGTATAGTAGCTACAAGGTAACTCCGTTAACAAATACACAGTTCCTAATACATACATGTTGTATAGTAGCTACAAGGTTACTCTGTTAACAAATATACAGTTCCTAATGCGTATGCATTATGCATGTGCATGTTGTATAGTAGCTAAAAGAAGCTAATGCGTATGCATGTTGTATAGTAGCTAAAAGGTTACTCTGTTAACAAATATACAGTTCCTAATACATACATGTTGTATAGTAGCTACAAGGTTACTCTGTTAACAAATATACAGTTCCTAATGTATACATGTTGTATAGTAGCTAAAAGGTTACTCGGTTAACGAATACACAGTTCCTAATGCATACATGTTGTATAGTAGCTACAAGGTTACTCTGTTAACAAATATACAGTTCCTAATGTATACATGTTGTATAGTAGCTAAAAGGTTACTCGGTTAACGAATACACAGTTCCAAATGCATACATGTTGTATAGTAGCTAGACCAACAAAATAAGAAATAGACATATTGTCATTAGTTTGTGGAGGAAAGAGTAACACAAGGTGAAAATTCAGTTGTTCTAGTCCCGCATGCACAAAACGCTATGTTCCATGTTCCTTTTGCTGACGGAATAGTGCTATATATTTTCTGTTATTCTAGTAATTTGGAGCTGTGCTGTTTTTTTAGCTTAAAATAAATTTCTTGTTCTATCTCAAATAATGTAGTATACATGAATATATGATACAGCAACATTTGGCCAAACATCAAGTTAACATTATAATCTTCAAATATTTCATCACTATTATCACCCTTCTTGAAACCACTATTCATAAAAGCCACTATTCATAAAAGGCACTATTCATAAAAAGACAAATCTCTTAACAAAGAGTCAAGTCTTAACAAAGAGACAAGTCTTAACAAAGAGACAAGTCTTAACAAAATTAAAACAATTAATATAAAGTATATAGTATACAGTAAAGTTCCAAAACATTTTGCAAAAACATATTAAACCACGTGTAGCAAAACAAATATTACTGTTTGAACTATCACAATAAAGACAGGAATATAACAACAGATTCTTATATAAAATTCATATTTGAAGTTGCCTTGAATGCAATACAGACCCTTATTTACCAACATTATTCAGTTGTTAGAGCTTGAGCTCTCTCCTCCGCAAAGGCTTATTTTTATTATAGTGTTTATTAGAGGCAGACGTGCGGGCAAAATGGGGAAACGCGCGGGGAGTGGATCGAGGAAAATCGGAGGCGCGCGGTGGACGACGGGGAGAGAGGAGCTTGAGTATTCTTAAAATATCAATTAAATACTTACCCCAGCTGTGAGGCTTGTTCAGGTTGTTCATCCAGTAAGGTTGCCAAGTCATCAGTTCTTCCTTCATGCTGTGGTTCATATATATGAAGTTCAGCCTGTATTTCATTACGGTACCATGTACAATATTTATCACACGGTTGGTAATTCACATCATTATCAATCAATTTATGTTAAATTATATAATCAATTGAAATCAAATATAAATCACGTTGAATTGAAAATAATATAAACGTTTAGCGCCATTAGTAATCGTACTTTATTATATGGCTAAGAAAGATGGCGCACGCTGATTGGTTCGTGAGAGGTCCGGAAAAAAGCGTATTGCCCTCCCGGCGCTGTGAGAGGGCAATACGCCTTTTTCCGGACCAGTAAGTTTTGGCGGGAAAATTTCTGAGTTGATTTAGATGAAAATAAAAGAGGATTTGAGTATGTTCGTTGAAAACGTTCAAACAATAACACGTCCTGGAACATTAGTGCTGCTTTTCTTGAAAGTTGTTTATCTATAAGTGAAAAAAATGAATGCCTAACGACCAGTAACGCGTGTAAACATAAAGCGAAATCAACAAGCTTAGAGGTAAGGTAAACGGCAACATCTGAAGACAAACACAACGTTAAAAACAGAGAACAAAATGAACCAAAAGCCATACAATAAATGTCTTATTAACCTCGTTTGCTTGGTCTGTACGGTGTAAAGTATTTGCCTTCGGATTTTTCGCACAGACCTCAGGCAAATACTTTACCGTACAGACCTCGCACTCGGTTAATAAGTCTTTAATAACGGTAGTTTGAATTCTATAATTATTTTATATTTACTTTTAGAACCAAGTGTATTGTAAGATATACATAAAATAGGTTTAAGATAAAAGAAAAAATTATTGTGTACTGCCAAAATAGAGAATTGGAAGTCTAACGTTTTGTGCAAAGGCCACATAAGAATTGGCATCAGTTTTTTCTAATCTTTTTAGTTTGAGAAATTTCGTTTTGTTTATTGTATTTTTGGTAAATTGAAGGACGCCATTTTTGTTCTGATTGCGGGCGAATGCGGTCGCTCCTTTTTATGTTTGACGTCATAGAGTGATAGAAAACCCTTCACAATAGCATGAAAATAGCATTATTTTAGTCTATTGTACAGGATTTCTATTCACATTATTTCTTTACATAGTGTTTCTACACTGATCTCTAAATAAAGACTCTATTGTTCAGAAAATGAAGCCGGAAATAGCTCGTGGCGGCCATCTTGAAGGGACCGCGTTATATAGTTTTACTATAGGCGACAGATGCTGTGTCTCTGATCTTTTAAGATGCAAAAATGAATCAGTTGTCCAAGATTTTTTCGTAATATAGAACACAAACTACGGTTCCATAACAGTAACCGTGGCGCCCATATTGGAGTGACCATGGTGGTCACTCCAATATGGCCGCTGCGAAATATTCCTGGGTTCATAGTTACCGTAATGGAGCAGTAGTATGTGTTCTAAATTACGGGAAAACCATCGACAATTGATTCATTTTAGTATCTTAAAAGATCAGAGACAGATAGTCTCTGTCACACAGATAGTCTCTGTCACCTACAGTAAAACTATATAACGTGGTCCCTTCAAGATGGCCGCAACGAGCTACTTCCGGCTTCATTTATTCACAGCCTCCAAACAATAGTTGCTAGATCCAGTCTATATTTAGAGATCAGTGTGTTTCTATTACTCAATGACGTCAAAAATTAAGGGAGGGACCGCAATCGCCCGCAATCAGAACAAAAATGGCGGTGTTCAATTTACCAAAAACACGATATACAAATACAAATTTCTCTAAAACTAAAAGATTAGAAAAAACTATTTCACATTCTTTCATTTAAAAACACTTGTTTTTGGAGGTGGCATGGCTCTCTTCCATATTCTTCTTCTTTCAAATGTATGTTAAGAGGAATAAAGAATCCATTTCAATTTTCTAATCATTTGCCGTTGTCTAGATAAGAGCATTTTAAAGCTGAGCTTTCATGTAAGTGAAACCAATTTTCGTCTATATTTCAGGAAACGTCAGGAAACGTCACTTGGACAATGACGGAAATTGACTGGCAAGTTGGTTACCCCAATTCTAATATTGCTGTTGTTAAGTTTCGTCATTGTCCAAGTGACACTTCCTGAAATCTAGATTTCACTTACACAACTAATGATGTCATCAAGCTGAAATTTCAAATGCTCCGATCTAGACAATGGCAAGCAGGGGGGTGGTGGAACAGGGGGCCGTGCCACCCCGCAATGTCAATTGTTAAAACAGAAGTGACATCTCGTATACATCTCAAATGCGGCATACAAGCCAAAACATGCAACCGCTACTCCACACAACTACAATGTATTGTATATATAGTATCGTACACATTTACATTTTGTGAAACAATCAGAAACCGCCTATCCGAAACGAGACATTCAACAGTGCACTTATGAAAACAGGTGTAATTTATTGTGTGATTTATGACTTTTAGATTCCTCTAATAAAACGTGTCTCAAAATGCAATAAATGATGTGTCCAAGACTTACAAATTCAAAAATATTTCCAACGCACCAATATTCAAACTTCTCCTCCAGCCCTGATGGCAAGTGATAATTAGAAAATTGAAATGAGATTCTTCATTTTTGTATAATTCATTTTTGTATTTTCTACTAAACGTTTGTTAACTTTATTTCTAAATTTATAATTTGTATCATTTCCGCTGGTTCCACCACCCGTGATCTATCGTTATACTGTACGGTCATTATCTTCATCCAATTTTCACTTCAACAGCAGATGCATGTACGCATTGCGTACCTATTTTTTCTAACATACGTTCAAAAGAATAATAATATGAAGAGGCAATTTTCCATTGGATATACACTTTGCTTGAAATATTAGACCTCCTATTCCCTATTTCTGAAGTACACTTAATTTTAGTGTTTTTAATTTGGATTTTAACATTGCCTATGCAGCACACTGCATTTATATCTTTATGTAAACTTTCATTTGAGCTACCAGTAATAAATTGTTCTAAGAATAGACTTTTCCTTTCCCCCAGTGTTTGGGTTGGATCAATAGTGATCGAGGCCAGGGGGTAAGAGTGCAACAGTTCCTTATATTATTTGTTGTAATATAATAGTTCTTTCAAATTATATTAAAACTAGTTAAAAGGTTGAAGTTGTCCTTCAGTAGCGTGATATAAATGGTAAAGTAAAAAATCAAATGAGGCCAATTTTGATTTATTACTTTACCATTTATATTAAAACTACTATAGTTTTATATTACCTTAGTAAATCTCCCTGCTTAAATTGCAAAGGATATGCTAACCTACAGTATCTCCAAATTTTGAAATTCAATCAAAAAGAACAATTTCTGGATTGTATAAAATAGCTCTGCTCAACTTATGCATCAGTTTAAGCCCCTTCCCCATATTTACCTGACCACATTGAATTACCAAATAATTACAGTTACATCAGAAAAACTCTCGCAGTATGCAGAAGCTCACCTCTTCGAAGAAGACTTGAGTCTTTCTAAGGATATGCTTCAACTCTGTCAGTTCTAAAAAGCCCTTTTTCATTGCCTCAAAATTGGCATTGCTGTCTTTCATTTCATGTTCAAGTTGTTCAAATTGTGCCTTGATAAAAGCAATGGATTTAATGATGAGTTGAAACTTGTTACCAGAGATAACAATAAATGAAATAAAAATTAAGTTTGTCTTATTTAAATGAACTCCTAAGATGTTGAGGACTTGAGGAATTGTAATTTAGATCGCTTTCATATCTCACATCGTTCTTGAGATATTTAGACTTATGTGATAATGCAAATGAAGTAGCCTATGACGTCAAGATGTTTCTACATTCTTAGAAAATTAAGAAATTAGGTAAGTTAATTTGGGATCACTATTCCGATGTAATGAGGTGGTGTCACAAAAATGTTAGGTGTCACAAAGTGTCATACTGTGCAAAGTTTCAACTGATTTCGTTGAATAATCTCAAAGATATGCTTGATTTTCTAAAAATGTACAAACATCTTGACATCATGCATAGGTTATCTCATTTGCATATCACAAACGTCTAAATATCTCAAGAACGACGCAAGATATGAAAGAGCTCTAAATTACCATTCCTAATAATTCTCGGAAGACAAACTTAATTTTCATTTCATAGGCATTTTAAAGGACATTGGCAACAAAAATTAAGTTTGTCTAATATGAAAGAACTCGTAAAATGATAGAGTAACACCTTTTACAACCTTTCCGTATTTTACTTCGTTTTTGAGATATTTCAGTTTGTTTGATATGTAAATGAGATGGTCTCTGACGTCACGTGCAGGGTAGAGAATTTTCACACATTAGAATATTAGTTCCATCTTCAAGTTTGTTCCACAAATTTACTTGAATAATAACTCCTCATGATAATGAACGTTGTAAACTTAGCAATCACCGAGATATAAGACATTTTTCAGTGAGTGAAAATTATCTACCCAGCACCTGACGTCAGAGACCATCTCATTTACATATCAAGCAAACTGAAATATTTCAAAAACGATGTAAAATACGGAAAAGTTGTAAAAGGTGTTACTCTATTATTTTACGAGTTATTTCATATTAGACAAACTTAATTTTTGTTGCCAATGTCCTTTAAAGTACACATGACCTTCATTCTAAAGTTCTCTTTCACAGTTACCGTATCAATGTGTATGCCATGAATGTTTTTATCAACTTTAAGTGTGAGTACGAGGTTGGAGAAGACTCTGGGGACAAAGTTGAGCCAGATATTTACAGTTGTAAACCAATGAAGCCGGATATCAGAATTGTAAACCAGCCAAAAACCCGGAATTTACACCCCTCTAGTCTATATAAACAACACTATAAAGCTAAAAATATATTTGACTATTAATGAATAATGCTAAATTACCTCAAGATCAATCATTTCTCTTGGATGAGGAGCAGGTGGACTGATATTAACATTTTGAATGTGAATATCAGCTTTATCAATTTCTTTTTTGAGAAATCCTACAAAAATTATGATGGTATAATAGTTTCTGTGAAAATCTATAAAATCATAGGGGAGCACAAATACTGTACACCAAATAAGATATGGTGGAATTGCAATTTCTCTCAAGTGGGTGGAAATGCCAGGAGAAAAAATCTACATTTACTTGAATTGGGAAAATTTGTGACAGCCATTGCAAGTCAACAAAGCGTATATGTATGTAGTTGCGAGAAGGCAGCTGGGGCAATGCCCAAGGTTTTGGCTATTTATTTTTTGCTTTAATGATAAAACACCTCTGAAATGGCTTAAAGTGCTTACATCATCATTGGAGATTTTACCCATTCGTAATATTTGGGCCTCCTTGAACAAAATCATAATATATCTTGTCAGACGAAAATTTCATCTTCATGGAGTTTTTCGCTGTCAAAGTTACCGTACATGACGTCAAATGAGGTAATGCAAATCAGTTTTCTTTTGTTTCTTGCTTCAAAAATTCCTCATTTGACGTCATGTCCGGTAACTTTAACTGCAAATAAAAGTCCATGAAGATGAAATGTTCGCCTTAGAAGATATGTAAAGTCCCGGAGGATGACATAGGCACTTTAAACAAAGTCAGATCTTTCTCAAATTGTAAAATGCATATTGAATGAACCAGAATCAAATGCACATACAGATTTATAAATATTATAATATTATAAATATGAGATTTATAAATACAGTATTATGTAAATATTTATAATATGAGATTTATAAATATTATATTTGTAACATTTAAGAGATAGAAAATGGCTGCCATGTTTACATAAATCAATCAAAAAACTTTGTGGTTTTGGGTTTTCACCGTGTGTAATTTATTAAATCTGAGCTTTAAAACCACAAAGTTTTTTGATTGATAATAAGGCGATATAAAACTTTAAGGATCATACATGTTTACATAGCCCCCGAGGAAAACAGGCAGAATTAGAAAGTTCGTGTAAATCCAAGCCATAGGCGTTTAGATAAGTAATTTCAAATTCTCCAAAAATCCCTCACATATTTGAATTGAGCTACACACAAACCATCCATTTTCTATTTCTTTTATAAGACTAAGAAATGTACAGTACTGTAGACTGATGCAAACATAGTAACTGACCAATCACAGCGTGCATAAGATGCAACTTATTTTAAAATCTAATATAATTTGGGGGGAAATTGTAACCCTAAGATAATTGGAAAACTGTGTAGCTTACACCCTGCTTACTCAAATAGGTCTACAACTATTAGAAGACGCGCCCGGAGAAAGTGTGTAATTTAAGCTCGCAAAGTGTGACGGGATGTGTTCATAGATACTTTACTGTGATTGGTTGATTAATGAGGTTGTTTCTATGGTTACACGGTCAGAGAATCACTTTAACTCAAGACTGCTGTCAGCGAACACGTTTTTATTCAAAGCAAGCGATAAATATTTTGATCTATTTGAAACGGAATTATATTTTGGAAGAAGAAAATGAATAGTTTTAAATCCAAGAATAGTTCGCCTGAATACAAAACTTGAATATATCCTCTGTTTCAGCGCCGAGTTACATAACAATCCGAGTTAAATTTCTCAAAGATTATCTTGTCGCAGGCTGGTCGATAGTTAGATTTCCGAGGTTGACCGCAAGGCATCATGGGACAGTCACCTCAATTATTGAGGTACATGTCCCACAATGCACAAAGCGCAACATTACACACTTTCTCCGGGCTCATTTTGTCATGAGTAGCAGTTAATGCAAATTCCACAATCTGTGATTTGCTGAGTTAATACATACATCTTAATATTAATTGGTCTTACTCTGATGAAGGGCTCTGCTCGAAACGTCAGTATTTCGTCACTAAAAATCTTGGCAGTTTACCCTGTCTACGCAGCACTTTTTACGACTTAATATTAAATAATTTTACCGATAATACGGTTGGGTATTTTACAAGTTTCAGATGCATTTTTCCGATGCCTGAATAGCAGTATCAGTAAAACCATTCAATAGGATATTTATTACAGGACTATTCAACTGAAATAGACAGTTTGCATCTGTCATTTTACTTTGGATTGCCATTAAAGACAGGTTTTACCACTTCTAAACCAGTTAAACAGGTATAGAAGTGTGCAATACGGAATTTAGGGTGTATCCGCTCCTGGATTTGACCAGAAATTTTAAAATGACGCCATTGTCATATAAGTTGTCTACAATTTATCATATATACTGTATCATATATATATATATATATATACTGTACAGTACATGTAAAATAATCAAGGCTTACTTAATTTGCGTTCCATTTCATCACATCTTCGAACCTCATTAACAAACTTTCTTTTAAATGCATTTACATCAGGATTTAGCTATATTGCTCTAACGAACAAAGTAGCACGGCAGGATCGTTCACTGAAACTTTCAAGTGAATCTGCTGCATAGTCTTCGAGCTATCAACTCTCAAAGTTTGTCCATTGGCATAGTTTAACGTTACAAAATAGGGAAAGACTGGGATTGAATATTTGTGGTATATTACGTAAGCAGGTGGATCATTAATGTTCAAATCCATTGTTCTTATGCATAGTAAGTACACCTGCATACGTCACAAGACAATGAACCGCGCGTTTCAGATTTCACCAAAAACATTTAGCCATGCCAAACTTTGAGAGTTGATAACTCGAAGACTATGCAGCAGATTCACTTGAAATTTTCAGTGTACGCTATATACTGTACAGTACATGTAAAATAATCAAGGCTTACTTAATTTGCGTTCCATTTCATCACATCTTCGAACCTCATTAACAAACTTTCTTTTAAATGCATTTACAGCAGGATTTAGCTATATTAAGAAATAAAATCAATCTGAATCACAACTAAATATATAAAATAGGTATGCTCAGGCAAACATGTATCTGCGCTAATAATTTTAAAACTGGAAGCATATGCATATAAGACATGTACTTCAGTATAGTACTATAGTTCCTCTTATCTCTACTATAGTCTGAAGTATTGTGCTTCTGTATATTTACCGCAGTGCGAGCCATAACGTAAAGAACATTGTTTGAATGTATTTAAGATGTGATATATTGTAAAGTGTTGTGTTGTACATTTGTAAACATTGTGACCTAGGCCTAAATGGGGATTTATGAAATAAAATAAAATAATTAACATGCAAAGTAAGTGTGTTGCCGGTCTTGGGGTCCTTTGGGGCGCTATAGATAGGGTCTAAGTGCACTATAAATAGGGTGCACTGAATCCCTTACATCAATGCAAAGCTGTGTGGCATCCGACGGTTCTCCACTTCAGGGCTTACTCGTGTGCTGTTTATCGTACACGATACTTCGTTGACTTCGCTGCTCGAAGATATACACCGTTTCCTATGTTAAAACGGTTTCTGTCCAAGCCTACAAGCGTTAGATGCTTCTGCAAAGCCTTCCACAACTTATTTGGTATGTACAGATAAATTGCAAAATCCTGCCTTGAGTCAATAAAATTCCCATTCGTTGGTTTGTCGTGGTCCACTTGGCCGAAATGCTTGCAACGTTCTTAGCCGAAATGGTTTTCAAGCTTAACATTTCTAATTTAGACCCGCATCAGCTGGTCTAGTGGTTTGTACGCTACCTTATCAATCAGGGTTTATTCTGTTGTAAACCGTGTGCTCTTATCAGTTGTGTTGCGAAGCGCCATTTACGCTGCTTTATTGCCGTCTGTATACTAGAGATGAGCCGATTAATCGGAAACTAATTGGCAAAGAGGATTAACCGGCCAATTTAAAATAATCGGTAATCGGCCGATTATTGCATAATGATCGGCAAAATAATTCGTGCATTAACTTTTTCGCAAACGACCCACCGAGTCCGTAACTTCATAAGCATGAACACAATAGTCTTTATTTCACAATGAAATCCGACTGTCCAGCTCGTCCCATGCAGTCATAAAGGTGACGATTTTTAATCCGCATATGTCAATTTTTGTCAAACTGGATGATTTTTTGTGTGACATGTTGCCACATATCCGTAACAAGTGTTACGTTAAAAATCATTTGCAAGCATTGTGTTCTCACAGGTTCCTCGATTGTGTCGTCACTTGGACTGAGCTTGGAATCCCCCTTTTCAAAATCCTGGATCCGCCACTGGGTATATCACAATTTAATGATCATCAGAGAATTGGTGCAAAGAAAAGGATCAATGACGTGCTATGATTACCTTTTTCTAACGATTATCGATATCACAGACCATCCCTGGCACACCATTCCCAAGCAACAATATTTACCTTCATTCACTTCAACAGCAGCCATGAAATAGCAGTATTGACAGTACGCATGGCCCTCACTCGCTTCAACAGCAACCAAGTATTGGCAGTATTGGTCCTCACTGAACTTCAACAGCAGCCAAGCAATAGCAATATTGGCCCTCACTCACTTCAACAGCAACCAAGCAATATTGGCCTTCACTCGTGTCAACAGCGGCCAAGCAATAGCAGTAACGGTGCTTACTCACAACAGCAACAAAGTATTGGCAGTATTGGACCTCACTCACTTCTACAGCAGCCAGTATTGGCCCTCATCCTCATTTATATATAAAATGTATCTGCTTTGATGAATTAGTACAGTTAAAAAGGTTCTGGAATAATCACATTTATTATTTAACATTTCATATTCAGAGTTTGTCCACAAGTATGGGAAAGCAGAAATGGGAGATATTTGAAAGGGAATGTCCAAAATGTGGATACAAAGTGAAACTTCAGTCAGCATGAGGTGCTCATTTTAGTGAATCTGGGTCTATTAAGGTTTAATGCTGCTGCTGATGAATTCCAGTGCCCTAAGTGCGTCTTTACTGATTAAGATACATAATTACATGTACATTAAATTGAGAAAACTATTTTGTTAAAGTGCCTATGAAACGAAGTTGGAGAAAATGGCATTAAAGTAAAGTTTGAGATTACTGCTTTCGATTGTGAAAGTTTCAGGGCGAATAATTAAGGAAAGTGTGTTTGTTTAGCGTTTGAAAAACTGGCTTTTGGCACAAAAAGTTGAGACATATTTTATTCCACAACTTATGACATCACTAGGATCTACATGAATTCTTATTGTTATCGAACAGACTGTTCAAAACATCCTTTAGAAAACTAAACTCTCGTGGGAGAGTGTGCACAAGGGTGTGTAAAATTTATTCATAACGAGTTATTTGTTTTAAAATATACATGGTCGAAGCCGTATCCAACTTAGTCTTATGTATTAAGAATGTACTGTCGATTTTCGACAACTAAAACAATTCGTAAATAGTTAATTTTATGAACTTCGAAGTTTCTAACCACAAACTGAACGACAAATCCCTTTATTTTCTCTTTATATACACTTTTATATACTTTAGAAAGCAATCAAAGCAATTTGGGGTCTGGGTCGAGTGATGTCATTAGTTGTGCAAGTATGCCAACTATTTTAATGTCTCAATTTTAGGTGGAAAAGCAGTCTACAAACGCTAAATAAACATACTTCCATTTAATTGTTCGTACTAAAACTTCACAGTCGAAAGAAACGATACCAAAATATTACTTCAATGTTGTTATTTCAAACTTGACATTTCGTTAATACAAGGTTATTTGTAAATAACATTGTTTCATGATCATTTGCATTAAATTGAGAAAGAAACATTTGATGGTATTACAGACCATATATTTTCAACCAAACATTTTATTTCAACAGTCTGTACATGCATACTAGACAATGTTTGCAACAATCATTGTTAAATGAGTATATTAAAGTATATTAAAGGGTTAGGCTACATGAAGTATTCACATTACATTAAACATAAAAATATCTGATGTCAATGAGCTGATATAAGGCTAAAAAATGTTCAACATGTTTTTGTTTTGCCAACTGCTGGAACCTAAATAATTTCATTTAAGCCATGATACAACCCCTTTGTTGTTAAAATATTCTTTAAACTCATCTCGAATGATCCTGGCTGCATTACCATAGTTGTTGCTGCAGAGGAGAAAAATCTTATCAAGAGGTATCTATTTCCTAATCACCAGAGTTCTGGTGTCACTTCTCCAGTAACTTGGGTCTTCAGAATCAACAAGTGAACATGAAATATCATCCCTGAAAAAATTAAAAGGACAAAGGCTATTCTTTGGTCATATAGGGTAAGGTCGCAGTGCTATTGAAGAAGGACTGTGATTGGTTAGAAGATTTCTGTGATTGGTTAGGATCTCCTGTGAGATGGGGGAAGTGAGTCTTAATTTTAACCAATGAAAATCGTAGTTCAATAGTCATGTAGTTAAATTTAATGTGAAACATAATAACAAATGCAGAAAATTGAATTCAACCATTTAGGTTTTATGAAATGCAAATCATTGTCATGTAGAATTTTAAGAATTGTTATAACAATGTCCAGTAAAACTGTCATACCTTAGTAAATACCTTACAAAATACTCTCCACCTTTTAGAAATTCTCCTCATGCAAGATAATCTGTAATTGAAGATTCTCTCTTCGTTTGTTAAGTTTGAGTGAGGATAAGGTTTCATCATGTATTCTGCAAGGCCAAATGCATCATCTCACTTGACACATAAGCCACAGGGGTTCTTCTACCAGGGAATGGTTTTGGTACTGGAAGGCACAAGAGCTTAGAAATATCTTTAAATCATACTCCACCATCTGACACATCACACACCCATTACCCACACAATATCTGCCCAGAGACATTCATAATCACCACCAAAATACAGACATCAAAATAATACTGTCATATGACCCCTATAATCATAGTAGTGAGAATCCGAGTTATGTGGCTTTCTAATTATGATTCTCTTCCTGTCAATCACTACAATCCCATTTGGAAAATTCCAACGATCTTCGAAACGCTTTGCCACAGACATCCACTCCTACTCACTTGCCGGTGTTTTAAAAAATGTGGGTCCCAAAATTCTGAAGATTGCATCACATGTCTCTACCACTATCAAGGAAATACATTATGAGAAATAGCAAGAAATCTAAGAGTTATTGGGCTCATTAAAGTTTCTTTCTTTCTGATTTTGTAGTCTACACTCTACACTGTCCACAACGAATCTGAATTTCTGTCCATTCATATGGAAGAAATCTTGGTAGAAATCAAGCTCTAACTCTTTTATCAGTTGATGATAAGCTCATCTCATCATTCTCCATGCTCTTTTAATGTGCTTTCTCTTCTTGACAACTGGTTCATTTTCCTCATTCTCTATAACCTCTACCATCAACAGAATGGTGATAGCATGCTTTCTATCTTCGTCTTGTGCCATGTTTACTTTTTGTATTTTTGCACGACCTCTGTGAAGGGCTTGGCACTAGAAACAATTCTGATGAGGGAAGCCAAGGCTCAAAATAACGGCCGGTAGGTCGCCGGTCAAAATGACCGGTCAACTTGATTTTAGCTCGGTCAAAATCTGTTTTTGACCGGTCATTAATACAGATACACTTACAGTGAAACAAATGATAACAAATTTGTTTCGAGACATCGCTTTTATTGTTTCATGTTTTAAACGCTCAAGACGTTCGCAATCACATTGTAAAAGTGAACATGCCACGTTATCATCGTTGCAGATTACAGTAGGTGGTTGTCTAAAGTAAATAAAATGTTATTGTTTTCTAGATATAATCTTAATATTGAGTAATAAACTTTACTCATTATACAGGTAGTCTTTGACGGAGTTACATTTTTCATCCCACCTGAATAATTATTACCAATTAACAAATACCAAAAACAAAAACGCTATTCTTGTCAATTCGGTATAAATTGAACACATGTTTCAAAGTTAATTCAAGAGCAGCACAAACTCTTCATTCCAACTCAGCCAGCTCTCTTATCAAAGTGTTATCTTGCTTGACTGAGTCTGTACCCTCGTGTCGACTGGTCAAAATGACCGGTGAGGTAAAAAGTGATCGGTTAAGAGGCATTTTTGGCCGGTCATTGTCCGTTGACCGGCCGCTGTTATTTTGAGCCCTGGAAGCCGATGAACAGAACTTTACGAGTTTTAAAAACATGTTACATAGTGAAAAACAAGGCTAAAAATAACGGCTGGTCAACGGTCAATGACCGGTCAAATTTTTAATATGACTGGTCAAATATTTAATATGACCGGTCAAATTTTTAATATGACTGATCAAATTTTTAATATGACCGGCCAAATTTGCGTTCATATTGACCAGTCACACTTTTATTGCGCAATCAAATATGTAGATCGCGACGAATATGATTAAATTGCCTAATATCGGCTATAGCGTTACTAAATGACTTGAACGAAGAAATGCAATGCGTTTTGAATATGGTTTGAATCCGTAATCTAAACTAGAAGTTACTATGGCAAGGGGAAATGCTGCCTCGAAAGTCATGGGAAGCCTAATTTTTGATAAAATTTCAAAAATGAACCACTGTAGTATGCGCACATTTCTATCAATTATTTTAATTATTTTAAATACAGCAGACTTAAATTACAAATGACTATCACTTATCTGAATATCAGTAATTGGTAAGGCTTTTGACTGCATACACAGTATACATTATGACTACAGTATGTAGTTGGTGATTGGCAAACAAATTTCTGATAAATCACTGCCAGGCCACGCTGTGGCAAAGCTGTCAGTGGAATATGTTATGACAAAATAAATACCAGAAATGGTATGTAACAGATGTTTACGAAATTGTTGCATCATTATTTATATCGTCTAAATCTTATTGTTGAGAATGCAATACTTTCAAGATCTTTGTGATATGTATTAGTTCATTGCACATGTCCACGACTCCACATATATTATACTGTAATTGTCGTTCGGGAATACACCACAGTCAACTGCAACCACTGTATTTTATTTTCCCAAACGAACAACGAACGAAAACTTCTATATTTATTAAAGCGATGTATAGATATATAATATGTAATACAAAGTACTTAAAACTTCGGTTTCATCATCAGCTTCATCATTTTCCAATTTCGGTGATACAGTAGTTCGATCACGCCATCTTTCGACTCTAAAAATGCGACGTCTGATTCCGTCAAAAAGCATGTCAACATTGATATGCACAAGCGCGCTGCAGATATAGCCTTGAAAAAACAGCTAGGCTCAGACCGGTACATGCAGCGATCGAATTATGGTTTGATGCCAAAGTTCGACGACTGAATTGTTCCCGCCATACTGGTTACCCAAAAAACGCAAAGCAACGTGATAAAACATGTAAAAGCAGCTGAATATGACATGTCTAAACTGAAAACATGCCTATAAACTGAAAACGGTAAAGACCTGAGAGAAAGAGTACAACATCAAGCTCTATAAAGGGATGTACAACTTGGTGGAAAACATGTTGGAAATATTCGCTGTTCCACGTGTAAAGAACACGACTATCGGTCCAGGGGATGAAAAACTACAGAACAAGGAATATGCACGCGCATTCCTTATGTACTATATTGGGAATTTACAAACAGCCAGTAAACAAAACTCCGTTTTGAGTTGTTGCATCGCGATTTTACTAGTTTTTGCCCTTTTTTGCATCGCAAATTATAAAAAGTGCATCGCGTTTTGCGAATCGCGATGCGTTAATTCGAACCCTTCTACTGAATTAAGGTTGAGGTAAATAATTTCTTGAAGACAGTTCCATGTACAGTTTATTACATATACAGTTTATTATTACATATACAGTTGGGCAGATCAATATATTTTTGTGCCTCAACGGGCGATATATTTGTGTCGATCACTGATCGACAGGACAAGTTGTCTTCTAGTCGGCATTACGTCATCCATATGTGCTCGAAAGTGACTCAAATGCGCATGTTCCGCTACCATGCTGCCTGCTTGTTTTTGGCTTGTATTAATAGCTTCTCAAAGTAAGTTCTCGACAATTCCTTCACAGGAAATTCACGGTAAGAACAATAATTATGTCTTTACTTTCTCGTGGAAGTATTCATGGCCTATGAAGGTTTCAGTGGCCAGTCTCAAGGAAATCAGTGCTCAGTTACAAAGTGGAAGTCGACAACCATCGACAATGTCTTAGTACAAGGAGACAACATGTACTTGAATGCTTTTAACCATGATCTCATTCCTCGTCAGGGATTTCTGTCGTTGAACAACTTACCAACCGTTGTTTGTTTCCGTTGGTTCACATCCAAACAAACAAACAAACAAATGCAAAATTTAACAAATCGAGATCTGGTCCTATACATAGCTCGGTAACAGGACTGGGCACGAGTAAACGCAAGAGGCATGTCAAGAATAGTGTGCTGCCTCCCTGAGGGGACTAGCTTTGCCATATTGTGAAAAAACTCTGGCAAAATAATCAAACAAACAATGAAACATTGTGTTAATGATTAACAAATGCATTCAAGTGCAAAGCGATTTACTAGTTGTTTCTCAGTGTTTTCACTGAAACAAATATGTGATCGCGATCATCACGCATGCCAGAATACTGTAGGTTTTCGTAACTGGAAAGTGCGATTTGTTTTCTCTAGAAAAACAGCTAGGTGAACGCCATTTTGCATGGGAATCTCCAGAAAATTGCGAGGGTTTCTCCCAGGGCAGAAGCGCAAAAGTGGCACCTGCGGCTTTGATTTACATTTTTGCCTAATCTAAATAGAAATTGCGTGGTTACAGATAATTTTTGTGAAAATTGCGTAGCCATGAGAAAAAACACAATTTTCCCACCTCCGGGAAATACGACTGTGCAACAGCAGAAGTTAAACGGCAGCCCACTGAGCCGAGAAAACATGAAAACAAAATGGAAACTGAGAAAGGAATGGAACATTGATAATTGCACATGGCATAAACAGAGTAAACAAGAGATATTTCATTCTTATAAGTGAGAAAATACTTATTTTTCTCATTTCTAGTCGGAGGAAGTTAATCAGGCGTGCGTGATTCATGGTAAATTACATGTCGACATCAAACTACTGATCAACTATCGATTACTAGCACATAATAACGTATTAAATGTACATTTGAATTATCATTTTGATTCAATCACCAACTTTAACCCATGGAAATATTTTTGAGGATGTTTGCTTTATCTTAATCTGGAAAAATCTAAACACACCCTCTACTTAAAAATAAGCTTCCAACACTTATCAGAAGAGAATTTCTCATTGTGCATGTGACAAAGAACTTGGTGACCATAATATTATAAAGTAATATCACTCATGCCATGCTATTACTCACAATAATCATACCCATGCCATGGCCTGATGGCTATTATTATATATTAATAGTATGGAAATCAAGGATTATTATAACGAAGGAATTTTATTTCCTCTGGATCTTCTTTCTATAGTAACTAATTTAAATTGCATAACAAATTAATTCAACAACTTACGTCTCTGAACTGAACCAAGCCCTAAAAATAGGATATAGAGCGTTTAAGAAATATAAAACTCGAAATTTTAGTTTGACAATAAATATGGCGGCTGATGTCTGACATCGATCAGTCAGTTAAAAGACTTACCAACTCTCCTAACTCGCTCACACATGCATAAGAAGCTTCAGATTGAAGAAATAACTGTGCTAATGTCATCTCCTCCGACCGAAATAAAGAAACATCTTTGTTACTGGTTTCTGAAGCCATTTCTCTTGATTATTTAATCGAAGATTTGCTTCCTTTTCAAGGCGCAAAATACATAAGGTCACGTGCCTGGGAAATTGCTACGGGGGGGGGGGGGGGGTGGTACTACAGCGGTTTGTTTCTAATCAAAAAAAATTATTTTTATTTCATATTCGACTTATGTAGGTTTTTATCAGCGGATAGTAACTCCTGCAATAGCCAATGAAAATTGAACTTGTAAATTTATATTAAATAATAAAATAGATAAATATATTAAATAATAAACTTTAGCCTCCTCCGCAGGCAACTTCCCAAAAGGGCGAGGGGTAGTTAAAGTGCCTATATGGGGTTTGGGAATTTTACATATTTGTGATCTCTGTAATCTCTTAATAAGAATTTTAAAATATCTTGTCGTACGAAAATTTCATCTTCATACCTTTTACCCCTGTTAAAGTGTTTACTATTCACAGGAAATGACGTCAAAGCAGGGACAGTGTAACGCAATAAAAGTTTGGGAATTGAGCGAATTTTGTCTAAACAGGTGTGTTTAAAGTTCACAGCCAAACTTTATTTGTATTTCACTGTTGAATCAGGGGAAGGTCCCCGACAGGGGGGCTAACAGGTAGTGGTAATTCTTCTAGAGGGGTCCGGGTAGGGGTTTCCACAAGTTGCTCGAAATTCTGATAATAGTTGCTCAAAAAAAGAAGAAAAGTTGCCTAAAAGTTGCCCATTTTTCTCAAAAAGTTGCTAGTTTTCAAGAAAGTTGCTCAAAAGTTGCTACTTTAATTGTGCTGCCAAGTGCTGCTATTTTGAGCAAGAGTCGATACATACCTGGTGATGATGTTTAGAGTAATCATATAAATATGTGTCTTTATAAAAAAATGCAATGCACTTGTCTGTACATAATATAATGTGTCTTGATGAAACAATATTTTAATATATTACTTCATAGTTCATATAATATAGTATATAGTTCTATGTAATCGAATATAAAACCCGGCGTAATGTCAAAACTTAAAACAATTATGATAATGTCAAATACCAACTTTTGTGTAAATATGTCGGCCATTTTGAATTTTTAGAAGCCAAAAGTGCAAATAACTCCGGTATTAATTCCCCTAGCGGCTAAAATTACCGAGTATTAAATACCGATAAAGAGATATTGAGATTGACTGGACTTGGGTCTTGGAGAGCTAAAATTGTTTATTATTATCCTAATATGGTCTACCGTATTTCAACACAAAATGAAAGTAAACGTTGTGAAAAACTCAAAATCGCTAAACAAATGTCAAATTTAGGAAAAGTTGCTCGAAGTTACAAAAGTTGCCGGTTAAACAAAAGTTGCTCATAGAACGAAAAGTTGCCAAAAAGTTGCCGAGCAACTTGTGGAAACCCCTAGGTCCGGGGGTATGCTCGGGGGCATGCTTTATTTTCTTAGCCTTTGGGCGCAGTTTTAACAAAAAAATTTAAAATAAAAAACTGTGAAATCATGATTTTATAGTCAGTATTTCCTTACTGTATACGAAACTCTAACAATAATATTCACGCAAAAACTAGACGACACTGAGCGCGCTAAACAACACAGAGGTGATAGATTTGTGCCAGAGATGAAAGTTGACAACCTTTGACGTTGTTTAGCGAAACGTTTGTTAACTCTTTCCCTACGGCTGAAAAACATCAAAAATTGAACGACCACGTTGTTCTATTGATATCTCTTGAAATAACCATAACTGTTGCGAAAGCTATACATTTTCTGGAAGCCCAATAAACCGGCTTTTTAAATTTCCCGAACAAAACACATTATGTTAATATAAATTAGCATTAATTATCATAAATCAGGTTGAAAAATTTACATTTTTCCAGAAAAGGCCATCTTGCACGCCCGCGTAGCATCTTGAAAACTCAAAATGCCACCAATCGCAGAGTTGCGTGGATTTCATGTTCCTGGCGCTTGTCGAATTTCAATTTTTAATCTTGCGTTACCGTGTGCCGTGTTTTTCGATTGACGACTTTGCGGGTCTTCAACGACCCATTTTAACTGTGCCCGTAGGGAAAGAGTTAATGCGTAAAAAGTTCTAAGAAAACAAGACGAACTTTTTTGTGTTTTTTCTTCTTTTTTTCTTTTCTCTTTCTTTTTTTCTTCCAGTTCGTTCCCCGACAAATTGTTAATTTTTCCCCGATAGGGGGGCTAAGGTTCCCTGACGGGGGGCTGTAGCCCCCCCCCCCCCCCCCCCCCCCCCCCCCGCTGATTTGACGTCATTTTCAACATTAGCAGAAGATGAAATTTTCAAGAACCCAAAGATTACTAAATATGTAAAATATCCAAGCCCCGGATACCCACTTTGTGTATTGTGCCAGGCCCATATAAATTGCTTATTTTGTTTTACTTTTCAAGATATATATCCACAATTGTTATGGTGACCACTGATCCTATTTGAAACAGATAATTTGATTTGAATGCGAACCAAAACTCATTGCTAACTAATGTTACACGTGATGATCATGTGTTACTGTTGATCGAATATATGAAAGTGATGTGATGCACGTGAACAATATTACGACAAATAGCAATTAAATCTGATGTCAGTTGTCAATAAAAGGGCAACCACTTTGCAGCTCAGCGATTGCTTGACGTTTCGTATTTCATGTATTAACCTTGGGTTTTGAATCCAACGGCAACGGTCATCGTCCGTTTCTCTCTTCAAGCTGATCTGAGTATAATTTGCAATAAAACATGCAGGTAAGTAAAACTTTGCAAGTCAGTTTGCGCGCAGCGAATCTATTATACAATATTCTTAGTCAGAAAATAAATATGCAAAACGTTCAAGTGACCATTTGTCGTTATCATCGTCAACATATTTGAAAATTACGGTTTCTGGTATCGTCGCGATCGGAGTATTCACTGTAAACTGTTAATGCTAGTTATTAGACTAGTCATACTAGTGCAAGTTCAAGAAACGAAAGCTTGTTATACAAGTTTTCTTTCGAGATATGTTTCAAATTAAAATGCCTCTCGAAATCCCGGTGTCAGTTGTCTTTGTTCCATATTTATTTACAGTATAGACTTTTCTCAACGAAATTTGATGCATTATTGATTATTTTGTATATATCATTGGCGACTCCACTTTTACCACTGAAGAGTAAGGCGTGATTCAAGACATGATGATGCAGTCTGGAGGGAGTGGAGATGTCTTATATTTTTTGCATTAATATTTTGGTAAAAATATTGATACTTCAAGTATTTGTCATCAATACTGTTGCGGTTACGTTGGAATTTTAGAAAGTCGGACATCAACTTTTTTCTCTGCGACAGTTGCATAACTTTGATGCATATGTGGCTCAGAAATCTTTCATGATCCTGTACTAATACACTTGGTAGTTGTTGCGTGTTTAATATATGGTTGCGTGTTTATATGGATCCGGATACAAGCCTCATTTACACTACGCTATAGACTTTTGGTAGGACTTGGATAAAAATGGTAGGCATACCAATTTTACCCATGCTCGGTTCTAAATACCGTAGCACAAAATTTCACCCAAGCATGGGTAAAATGGGTAAAATTGGTATGCCGGTACCATTTTTATAATGGGGCTTTTATAAATTGCATTTTATATTATGAGAGCTGGGCCACCCTGCCATACAAGGGGAGAATTAGCTTTGTTTGATTGAATATTGGTTATTATCATATAAATATGATTGACAGGGCTGGTCTGCCTACCCGGGCTGGTATAAAAGTGAAAGCTTTGTAGACAAGTTAATGTTTACTCAATTCTTTACCCATCCCAACTATCACAAAGTCTATGTGATCTCATTTTGGGAACTTCTATGAAATTTCACCGGCACACAATGTTGAGGGTCCTGATATATTGAATTATTAGTGAATGAACTACATTATAACAGTGATATTGTGTGTCTTCTTCTGCCATTAAACTCACCTCCTTTAATACTGAATATTCTAGTGAGTGTTAACCATATAACTAAATACATACTGTATCATTATGAATAAATTAAGAGAAAGATAACAATAAGAGAAAGATAAGAATAAAGACAAAGATAAGGGACTGGTCATTATTTATAGGGTTTACTGGTTTGGGAATATTTTAAAACTAAATTCAAATATTTTTATATTTTCATGACCCACTCTATCAGCAAATAAAATTTTTGAAGCACGTCCAAACAAGCATAATCGGTGAATTTAAAATCTAATTGATCCTTGTGAGATCATGAGCACATCCGATATGAAATATGGAAATGCATGTTGTTGTTTTGAAAGTTGCATGGCTGGTGCATTTTCACACTGGTGAGACAGTCGTGTCTCAGAACTTTTAAAGGTGCAGTCCAGTCCGTTCTGCGCATGTGTCATATTTCAAACGTTGGGGACCCCACATGTAAACAAACTTCAACGGAATAGATTTACGACAGTTCGAAAGCGAGTATTCGTCAAAGGTGGCGAAGACACGAGTGATAGTTTGATATATTATCAACATTTAGGAACCAAACAGCTTCTTATAACACGCTTTTGGGGCGGAAAAGCTCAAGCGTGTGAAAAAATCCGCAATACTTCATGTTCAATGTTTATATAATGCAATGTAAACAAACGATGTAAACAGTAACGTGGACATGCGCAGAACGGACTTGACGGCACCTATAAAGTCAGGTTTCACACATGAACAGAAATACTGTAAGAAAAAGAAAATTTATGGTTTTGTGTTTTTTCTGTCCAAAAACAACAAACACTTTTATGTTTTTATGTGTGCTTGTGCTCATCTTATTGTGTGTTACACTTTTGTTTTTGATGAACAAAAAAATTTCATAGCCCATAGAAAGGAGGGCAAAATATTTCATGACCCGGGTTCAATTTTACCTGACCCATTACGACTGGTCCCTAAGATAAGCATATAAGATAAGACAAAGATAAGATAAGGATTATAAGATAAGACAAAGATAAAAATAATAAATAAAATTCTCACAGTCATCATTTGCATTCAGCTTGGTGGAACAACTGGCTTTCCATGAAAGACATCAAGTTCTGTGCAATCACTATTGGGTTTGGGTTTGGCAGACTGTTCCTCACACAGAGCTTGAGCTTCGTCATGTTAGGGGTGTACAATTTTTGGAGGGCACTTTGTGTGCATCCAGGGTTGTTTGAAAAGGCACATTAAAATTTAGCAAATTTTCAGCAAGTTCATGGTAGTATACGTTCACAGCAAAAAAAATCAACAAGGCTCAAGAAGTGTTTCCTGTTATTTCTGAGAAGAAAATAGGGTGCCAAGCCATTTCTAAAATATGTATGATTACAAAGGGGCATTTGTACATCAGTACATAAAAAGTTATTCACAAAATCCTGAGCAATGGACTTAAGATCCAGAGGTCCTTAAGATCTAGGATATCCTTAAGATCAAGGATATTCTATTCCTTATTAAATATCTAGGATGTCCAGATCATACGGTGTGAGTGTAGCCAATGGTTTTTTTTTATCAGCAGTATTAATTTCATTCTTAGATGTAATTGATGGTACAGGTATTTAGACCATATTTCAAAAAGGCACATCTTCACAAACCTTTGTGGGGTAAATATCCCTCTACCCTTGCGGCCTTGCTGTTGCATCACCTATGTCCTCCCATATAACCCTTGGGAAAATATGAGAACATTGTGATAATTGGCACAATTTTTATCCCTATGAATTGATGTTCCAAGATCTATGGAGTGGCATCATGAACTCTTTAAGCATCCATGGCAACAAGGCCCTCATAAATTTTAAACATCATACAGAGTCTACTAGCTAGTGTGTATTTCCTAGTTTGCTACTGTATCTATATATTGGATTTCCCTCCATGTTGCCAGATATTTAGCCTGAAATGTCAGGCAAGTAGAGCAGTAGCCTGCACAGGCAGTTGGGGTTGGGCTCACCCCAGTTGGGGTTGGGCTCACCCCAGGATATCCTTAAGATCAAGGATATTCTATTCCTTATTAAATATCTAGGATGTCCAGATCATACGGTGTGAGTGTAGCCAATGGTTTTTTTTATCAGCAGTATTAATTTCATTCTTAGATGTAATTGATGG
The DNA here is from genome assembly GCA_035772405.1 of Chrysogorgia sp. JL179-B06. Taxonomy (NCBI): domain Eukaryota; kingdom Metazoa; phylum Cnidaria; class Anthozoa; order Scleralcyonacea; family Chrysogorgiidae; genus Chrysogorgia; species Chrysogorgia sp. JL179-B06. Next base: position 7,485,099 of record JAYKKM010000391.1, read on the forward strand.
TACAGGTATTTAGACCATATTTCAAAAAGGCACATCTTCACAAACCTTTGTGGGGTAAATATCCCTCTACCCTTGCGGCCTTGCTGTTGCATCACCTATGTCCTCCCATATAACCCTTGGGAAAATATGAGAACATTGTGATAATTGGCACAATTTTTATCCCTGTGAATTGATGTTCCAAGATCTGTGGAGTGGCATCATGAACTCTTTAGCATCCATGGCAACAAGGCCCTCATAAATTTTAAACATCATACAGAGTCTACTAGCTAGTGTGTATTTCCTAGTTTGCTACTGTATCTATATTGGATTTCCCTCCATGTTGCCAGATATTTAGCCTGAAATGTCAGGCAAGTAGAGCAGTAGCCTGCACAGGCAGTTGGGGTTGGGCTCACCCCAGTTCCCCTTCCGTTTCCTCTGCCATCCTGCCCCAACCCCCAAGAGCCTGCATTGCAGGCTAGCCCAATCTATGATTGCAGGCTAGCCCAATCTTGTTCCCAGAGGCTAGCCAGACTTTTCAGGAATCCAAGAGTTTTACTGTATTTGCTTTACTGGTGATTGTATTAATGATTGTATCAGTTCATTTTATGTACTGTTATTTACTATTATTAAGGCTTCTTGCTACTACTCATCAGGAAATCTAACTGGATCAAAATTTGGTCAGATTCAAGATTCCTCATCCATGTCAACACTTGGGAATGAATATTTATGTCGAATCTGCCAGGATATTTCAAAAGAGGAAGAAGTCTTTTTACATTGTCATTGCAAGGGGTCAGTGGGCCTTGCCCATTCATCATGCTTACTGTCCTGGATAAAAAGTTCTGGCTCTGTAAGATGTGAAATATGTAGAGAGAAATACAGTACCATTGCCCACCTGAACAAAATCTTTTGGCAGGTATGTATATGATAGGTATGTTTTGCTCACCTGTTAAGCATGACATTAAAAGTACTAACAATAGTCTTAGTTATTGAGTGAATCACTTCTTAGTCTTACTGTACCTGGAGCCCACTCCTTGTGGACATTTTGACATTTCAAGAGGATATTGTTTTAAGATTATCAGAAATTGCCATACTGTGATAAATTGTACTGTAGTAAGAATTTGAAGTACAATATTATGTGAAGTTGAAAGTACATTAGCTACTGAGTAATGGAATTGAACCTAGAAATGTTTTAATCTGTAAAGCACCTTTTATTTTATAGTGGAAACTACCACATGTTGGTGCAAAAGGATGGCTAAAGCTTGCCTTTTTTCTTGGATTTTTGTTAATGTTAGTCACTTTTACTACATGGATCATTTGGTCAACAACAAGTTCATCACCCAAAGCTAAACAAGAAAGAACTAGAAGACAAGTTGAGTACACATATTTGGTGTATGGAATGCTGGTACTAATTGCAATTGTTGGAATCTATGCTATACATTTCCGACCATTTATTGATTATGTCAGCAAGTGCATTGTGATGAATCAAGACATTGAAGTGATCCCAAAAGGTGAACTTTTCAAGAGCAAGGAGGATGTTTATGAACATACAAAGCGAGAAAACCATGACACTGAAGACACAAAAACGTGTAGTAAACATGATTTTGTTAGATTGAAGACCGATACATGTGTGCAGGTTCAGGAAATAGAACATACAAAATATGGGGTTGATTCTGGCAAAGATGTCACACAGGTGTGAGGTTTGTAGTCATTTTGCTACTCTGACAAACATCTTAATTTGTAAATAATACATGAGCTTATATAGTGACTTTATACACTAGATATAGTGTGAAAAAGAGAAATAAGATAACTTTCAATATGTCGAAAAATACTTTAGTAAACGTACTCAACACTTCCATAGATGACATTTCCTTAAACAATGTTTCCTTCACAGACAATGTTTCCTTAAGACGAATGCCCTTATCATTTTGGTCTCAGGTCATAGCCTGACCCGAGGAATGGGCATATACTTTTCGACATACATGTACTCTTATTTCTCTCTTTTTCATACTACAGGATATCCAGTTCTTTTGAGAACTTTAAATACTATACCACTATAGAACAGAAATATAATAATAAGTATATAAAAAATAAACATAAAATGGTGAAAAGGCTGTATAGTAGAACTCTGGGAAATACTTGTTTGTCAAATAATGATTTTGTATTTTACTCCTACAGCAGTACTGTAGGTTTTCCTAATTGACATAATTATTATATACATTGTATCTTCATTTTTTATTGATTTTGAACAAACTGTACAAGCTAGGATCATGGTTATATCTAATAGTCTAATCGTTGACTAATGAAAGTTGCTCATTAAGTTGTTGCTATATACAAGCTGTATAGTAATTTGAAGAAAAATCCTGATGCCCGAGCGGTGATTGAACCTGCAACCTTCCGATGCTAGCTAGCTCATGGCCACTCTAACCACATACTAGCTAGCTCATGGCCACTTTAACCTCCCTACAGGGGTTAATTAAGCTTGACTTCCGATATCAATATCAATAATAATATTCTACACTTAGCTTTCCCTTCCATTCAAACACGATCAGCAATACTGAAATATTGCGGTCAATAGACAATTTGCATGTTAGCAAAGCATCATGGGAAAAATGGTAACCTTCACTTGCGTGCGAAATGGCCGCCGTGGAGCGAGCATTTTCCATGTGAGAAATATCGCTTATTTTTAACACTTTTTTCATAGTGTTTGAAAATTTTAAAACAAGGAACGTCTTTGTAATGCTATTAAGTTTGTTTTGACTCAAGTACAGCGAAATCGAACCGAAAATGGACGAGAAAATTCCTGTAGAAGAACCGAAGAGCGAACAATGTGCTCATAAATACGTTCCGAGAGGGAGGTTCTTCCCAACATTTTAAGGTGAGTACGCTTAGTAAACATCGGGCCGCTCACCATTTTGACCTACAAATATGTGCGTGTTGTTTCTCGATGTATATCTTGTATTTTGACAACGATCGACTGTTTCCTGCGGATTTTTTTTGCTTGTTGAAATCGACTAACTTATGACAAAATGTCTGTCGATCGTTCGATCAGCATGACACTCAAACACAATGTTTTTAAAGAGACCTTTAAATGTTTTGGCGCGAACTAAAAGCAGTTCAAACCGGTTTTGTCTGCCCCAGCTCTGTTACTTTGTAAAAACGCCAAAGAGAAAGCATTTTGCCTGTGTTGTCGCTTATGTTTCTGCTTCCTTTGTTGTGGTCGGTTTATTTCCTGTCAAAATAAACAAGTAGGTTTTTAGTATTAAAATATCAGGCTGTAAATATATTAAATTCGTAGTTATATTAACGTAGGTAAAACCATTTTAAATTTGCATAGGTAGTAGAATATAAAATTTAGTTAGTTATAGTATTAGGTTTTTTAATCTTCAGGCAGGCCCTAAGGATTAAATTTGTAAATAGTAAAATACATAATTAAAGTATAGGTTTAAATAATATAAATTTTTTGATGGATATGGAGCCGGGTACTTCATCGGAGGCAGATAAAGATTTGGCAGCATTGGGAGATGGTTGGACAAAGAGTTTAAAGTTTATTCCTGGATTCTCATACAAAAAATTGGAAGACCATTTGATACTAGAAGCAAAAAAAACACCTGATGGCAAGCCTGCCGAGGCATTTAAACACCAGAGAAGTGGATACAAACTATTTAAAGCTGGTTATGCAAGGCAGTTTATGGTGAAACCTAATGTTAAGAAAGGAAATGAAGCAGTCCTTTTTCTTGTACGGTGCCATGTAAATGCAGAAATGAAGAAAAAACAGTACCTTGTTTATGTCCACCTTGATCAACATTCAGGAGATATTGCCTTTGCAAAATGCTATTGCCCTGCTGGTGCTGGTGGCTGTTGCAAACATGTAGCGGCTACTTTGTATCAGCTTCTCGATTATATTGAACTTGGACTCTCAGATGTACCAGATGATAAAACCTGCACAGAGGAATTACAAATGTGGCATGTCCCTAGAAAGAACACAACACAAGCAGCCCTGCTTTTCGAGGACCTGATTTTCCCCCAGGATTCGTATGATAAGGATAAAAAAGGACGTAAACGCCAGATGGCAAGAGGGAGGACTACTGTTCAACAAGAGAGAAGGTGTCAAAGGATGACTTGGAGCAGCTTAAAACTGGCTTGGAAAAAGCAGGAAGTACTTGTCATTTAGTTGGTATCCTAGGCAACACCAATTGTGAACCTTGTGTGTTTACTGCAAATGAATTACCATCTAGACAGCGCATAATGAAGGCAGGGGAAGTGGGTGACAAACTGGACCAAACAGCAGTCAGATCTAGTATTCTAAAAAAATTAACTCAGAATTTAGATTGTACTTGTGTTCCAGACAACGAAAGTTGTGAGAAATATATTATGGAGAACTTGTTTGTTAATAATGAGGGATGCAGAGAGATTGAGAAGAACACACGGAAGCAAAATGAATGCGAAGAGTGGTATAAACAAAGAAAATGTCGGTTGACTTCATCATTATTTGGTTGTGTAGTAAAGAGGAGAAAAACTATCTACCCCAAGACTATTGTGAACAAGATTACTAAGCCAAGTAAAATAAAGAATGCAAGTTGTCAATGGGGAATCGAGAACGAACAGAAGGCATTGGTAAAGTACTATGAATATAAAGATGAGATCAACAAGCACGTAGCTCTTTGCTCAGCCTGTGGTTTAGTGGTCAATCCAATGTGGCCATGGCTTGGTGCTAGTCCAGATGCTCTCATATTGGATAATAGAGAAGAGTCAATGTATGGAGCTGTGGAGGTAAAATGCCCTGCATCTAAATCTGGGATGAGTATCATCAATGCATGCAGTGACAAATCATTTTGTTTAGAGATAGTGAATGGAAAGCCATGTCTAAAAAAGAATCATGTATATTATTATCAAGTACAAGGCATTATGGCTATTTGCCAGTTGTGTTTCGTAGACTTTGTTGTATATACTGTAAGTGATGTTCATGTTGAAAGGATTTATTTTAGTAAAGTTGAATGGGAAAAGTGTACTTTACCTGAACTAACAACTTTTTATTTTAATTATCTGATGCCAGATACTGTTACTGTATTATAACAATTATATGTTCACTGAACATAATTTAAATAGTAGACTCACTATTAACTATACTTAATAAAGTAAAAAAACACTGAACTGACTGGAGTCTATCATATACAGTAACATAGAATTCATTCTTCATGTGGTTGAATTAATGGCCTGAAAAACAAAGTTAAATATGAACAAATAACCCAAATTTTGTTTAAGTCTGAAGCCATAGATATCTGCAAGTCATGTTTGAGAATGCGGAAGCTTTTAATTCTTTGGATAGCCCTCTCAACATGTATCCTGTGTTTAGCAATTCTCCTAGTTTTAATCTCATCCTCTTTCGAAAATTGTGCTTGCTCACCAAGGAAGGGGGGTATGTTTAACGACACGCCTGGTGGTAAATCATTCTCAATTTCAAAGCCTCTATCTGCCATCACTTCATCACCTGGTTCTAATAATTTCAAGATCCCACAGTCATTGGTCAGTTGTTTATCAGATGTATTACCAGCATACAGTTCTGAAACAAATGTTAAGTCTCCTCTTGGGGCAATGCCAATCAAGCCTTTACCAGTGTTATGGTTTCTGTAGGTCGAAAAGGTAGCACTTTGGCTTCTTGGCTGAGAAGGTGTTTCAATGAATAACTCTGTGCAGTCGATTATAACCCTTGTGTTTGGATAACTCTCCTTGAAACTTGGTGGTGAGGTTTCTCTCACATAACTTTGAGAAGGCCAAATGGGCATGGACCGTAAACATCTGTATAAAAAATCAAGCCAGGTAACCCAAATTCTGGACACCTCTGGGATGCAGATATGTTAAACCTGTTGGCTAAGTCCCTCTCAAGTAAACCCAATCTAAATCTTACAAGACACAAGAATAACTCTTCCTCTGGTGATAATGTCCTCCTTGGTCCACATTTTTGTCGATTTTCTGTCGGCTTTAGAACATTCCAAGATCCAATATATTGTAACCTTTCACATGCAGGACAAAGATAGTCATAAAATGCCTTAAATGTACCATAATCAGAAAAGCCAGTATAAAACTCAATATCGCTGTCATTATTTTTAACATGGTCTATAGAAAAACTACACTGTTCGATTTTTCGCTTTAGATCGGATATCTCTTCTTGTTGTTTTTGATCTTTCTGCTGAAGGTTTTCAACCAGCTGTTCAAGTTCTGAAATTCTGTCCTCTCTAGTTGCTGGCTTATCTTCTATCTCATGACTCTCTTCAATTGTGTTTTTTCTATTTCTGCATTTAGATGTTGTTCTGGGTTTTGGTTGAGTGGGCAGTAATAGTTTTTGCACTATAGTTGGAACATTGTGAAGACATGTCTTCCTGCCACCCACAAAATGCTTTGAACAAACTCTGTGATGGTTGTTTGGTGTAAAATCAGCTCGTCCAATCCAATGCAACCACGTCTTTCTGAGCTTTTTGTCAGTTGGAATTTGGTAAAATGAGAGTTCAGGATTTCTTTTAGTGTTGCTACCACATGTTGGAATACAGCACGTTGTTCCACCTCCTTTATATTTTCTTTCAGAACATGCAGCTCCTGTGTCGCTTTTATCTGCCTCCGATGAAGTACCCGGCTCCATATCCATCAAAAAATTTATATTTATATATATTTAATTTATAATATGTATTTTACTATTTACAAATTTAATCCTTAGGGCCTGCCTGAAGATTAAAAAACCTAATACTATAACTAAGTAAATTTTATATTCTACTACCTATGCAAATTTAAAACGGTTTTACCTACGTTAATATAACTACGAATTTAATATATTTACAGCCTGATATTTTAATACTAAAAACCTACTTGTTTATTTTGACAGGAAATAAACCGACCACAACAAAGGAAGCAGAAACATAAGCGACAACAGAGGCAAAATGCTTTCTCTTTGGCGTTTTTACAAAGTAACAGAGCCGGGGCAGACAAAACCGGTTTGAACTGCTTTTAGTTCGCGCCAAAACATTTAAAGGTCTCTTTAAAAACATTGTGTTTGAGTGTCATGCTGATCGAACGATCGACAGACATTTTGTCATAAGTTAGTCGATTTCAACAAGCAAAAAAATCCGCAGGAAACAGTCGATCGTTGTCAAAATACAAGATATACATCGAGAAACAACACGCACATATTTGTAGGTCAAAATGGTGAGCGGCCCGATGTTTACTAAGCGTACTCACCTTAAAATGTTGGGAAGAACCTCCCTCTCGGAACGTATTTATGAGCACATTGTTCGCTCTTCGGTTCTTCTACAGGAATTTTCTCGTCCATTTTCGGTTCGATTTCGCTGTACTTGAGTCAAAACAAACTTAATAGCATTACAAAGACGTTCCTTGTTTTAAAATTTTCAAACACTATGAAAAAAGTGTTAAAAATAAGCGATATTTCTCACATGGAAAATGCTCGCTCCACGGCGGCCATTTCGCACGCAAGTGAAGGTTACCATTTTTCCCATGATGCTTTGCTAACATGCAAATTGTCTATTAGAATCAACATCATTGCCACGACATTTCATAAGTTGGCTTATCAGGGAGGTTAGGTCCATACGGCTCTGGTCATGCACAATAGTTACTTTTAGCAATTGGATGTTGGTATCGGTACACTTCTGAAGTCGACCGAATTTCGGAACAGTTTGACTGGATGAAACCTCAACCTCATACCCAGGGTTAACCCTGGGTACGAGGTTGATGAAACCTGTGCCAATATGTCTGTGTTTGCAACCCAGTCTACATTGGTAACGTGTAGCTGTTAATGTCTACATTAACAAATAATCGCTAACCCCAAAACAACAAAGATCCTAACCTTAACCCCCCGCCTAACGAGTTTTCTAACCCTAACCCCCGCGACATCCACTCCCCTACTTTGGTTGCTAGATTAATAGACTGGTGAGAGAGACTAAGCATGTGGGATTAAAAATTGACTGTTAAACCCATGCGCTAACTATCGTTATTTTAGCGCGAGTTGAGTTAATGTAGACAATAGACATTGTACATTAACAGCTACACGTTACCAATGTAGACTGTCTACATTAACTAGGTGGAAACTATGTTGGTGTTTGCCTTAGTTCTTCATTCCCAACAATAGCAAAATGGTAATTTGGAACCTTTGAGACTCGTTTCGGTTTGTTTGTCAGAATTTTGGTTCTATAAATACCAACCATGCACAACGCTATTCTATTGATAACTAATTGTCAATTAATAATTGGAAGCAGAAGGCCAGATCGAATATCGGTACTGGTATTCGTATTGGAAGTCAAACTTAATCTCCCTAGAAAATGGGGGAGGCATTGTGAGACCACTGCATTTCCAAGTTTCCTATTTCCATATTACGTTTCCTAGTATTTCCGTATTTCCAAGTTTCCTAATTCCAAGTTTCCTGTTTCGTATTTCCATATTAAGTTTCCTATTTCCAAGTTTCCTGTTTCCGTAATTCCAAGTTTCATATTTCCGTAATTCCAAGTTTCCTATTTTTCTATTTCCAAATTTCCAAGTTTCTTATTTCCAAGTTTCATATTTCCGTATTTTCAAGTTTCATATTTCCGTATTTCCAAGTTTCGTATTTTTTTCCGTATTTCCAAGTTTCATATTTCCGTATTTCCAAGTTTCCTATTTCCAAGTTTCCTATTTCCATATTTCCAACTTTCCTATTTCCTTCCGTATTTTCCAAGTTTCCGTATTTCCAAATTTCGTATTTCCAAATCTTATATTATATGGAATTTGTACTCAATCATACAATTTTACGGGTTTGTTTTCCTGGGCTTAACTAAATCATTCGGCACGGTAGATCACGGAATTTTACTCACAAAGTTGTTAACTGGTTTGAGTCGTATCTTAGCCATAATATAGGAAGCACCGCACGTCTTGTGGTCATGAATTGTCTGAGGAATTACCCGTTACTTTTGGTGTGCCTCAGGATTATGAGGGGTTTTTATTAGATTATTATTAGGGTTTTTTTGGGACCGTTATTGTTTATTATCTATATCAATGAATTACCAACTCACTGTTGTGAAACACTCGGCCATGTCACTCTACGCTAATGATATGGTCTATATTGTTATGGCATTCAAGATCTAGAAAAAGAACTAAACGAAGTCAAGACGACCTGCTTGTGGCTAAGTGGTTAAATAAGACAAATGTATGCTAACAGGTAGTAACAGAAACTCGAGAACAGTAAATCATTATCGGTATCTATTTTTGATTATAAAATTACTACGATTAGCTAGTTTAAAGTGCCTATCTCACGTTTGGGGGTTTTACATATTCGTAATATTTGAGTCTTCCGAACAAAATCATAATATATCTTGTCAGCGGAAAATTTCATCTTCATGTACTTTTTTGCTGTTAAAGTTACCGGATGTAAACGACATCACATCCGGTAACTTCGCGCGGGCGGGAGAAATTGCTGGAAATAGGAAACTTGTAACTACGGAAATAGTAAGAAACTTGGAAATACTCAAATTTTATATTTCCGTAGAGTTTTTCCGTATTAATGAGCGCGACAGGCAAAATTTTTTTTGGGATCACATTTTTTGGAACCTTGATACTTTGGAAAGTGATCTTTAGAATTCTGCTCAGGGGTGTGCGAGTTACCATTAGGGTTATTTAGGGTTAGGTTAGGATAAAAGTTGTTTCGGGAGCCCATGCCGCGGGCACGCAGAAATGTTTTTGTATCATCTGTTATTATTTGAAAAAACATGGCGAATATTTGCGAATAAGGTGATGGCGTTTTTGCTGGCGTGTTTGCTGTCAGTTTACTTGGCATTACTTTTTTTGAAATGCAATTCTTGTTTTTCTCGAATCTTGCCTCAGAAGAGTAACTGTAAATATCTAAATTGCCAGGTAAGTTTATAAGTTATTAAGAACAACTCGCTTCACGTAATTTCTCGTAGTCGTACTCGGTACTGTTCTTATTATTGTTTCTTTTAAAACTTAGAGTTAGAAGATTGTTTATTTTCATCTTGTTTTGGTACCACATTTTGATATTGTAAAAAGTTCAAGCTGAATTACTAGTTAGTCTGAAGATAGTTGAATCGTATCGACTAACACTGTCTCTCTTCTCGAGTGTGATAATTATGTAACTATTTCTATGTAATGTATCTTTTTGGGGTCAATTTTTTGTAGCCATACAACTGGGCCCCGCAAGTGGCCTGAAGCTATGAGCATGCAATGCAAAACCTGGGGCCCATTCCAAAGTGAAAGCTACAAGCCTAATACAACTATTCCAGCATATCCTCGCTAATCCTCCTACCTAGAATTACCAATAATCAGTACACCAACACAATATCAATCCTAACCCCCGCATCAAGTGTTTTCCTAACCCTAACGAGCTTTCTAACGCCGCCCATGCACCTGAAAGCCCCACCCTTGAGTCGACGAAGTGCTTAGACTATAAGCACGTTGGATTAGTAATTGACTGTTAAACGCATGCGCTATTCTTATGTTCCTACAATTATTGGTAATTCAAGGCCATTGCACACTTACACATTGCATACTGATTATTGGTAATTCTAGGGTAGGAGGACATGTTGACTATTCAGGGGCATTGAAAATGGGGAGCAGGGTAGCCACTTTTACCTGGCTAGTAATATTATTTAAACTACAAACTTACAGTATGAGTGACTACCAAATGAGATTAATTATAATTATATAATTATTAATGAATTAAACATAATTAGACCTATTCACAAGTAATCAAATCATCAACGCCAATGATGGTTTCGTTGAACAAATCTGTTATTTCAGTAGTGAAAAGTCAATCTCAAACGATCACAAATTCGACTTTGAACAACATACTGGTTGTTGTTTTTAGCACATGTGTATACGGAGGGTAACAGGTTGTGGGACATCCATATACAGAGAATTGTAATCATATTTATAATTTAACAATGATTTTTAATAATTTTCCACCACAGGGTTCATGTCGAACACAGTGGACCTGCAATCGCCTGTCAACAAGAGTGCAATTTCAGTAACATCACCAGCCAAGAACATATCACTAAACAAAGATGATAGTGATAATTGTTTCCAAGATATAAGTTTCTGTTCCAGTGTTGCAATATGTCGTATTTGTCACTGCAGTGAGGAAGAAGAACAATTGATTCACCCATGTCGTTGTAGTGGTTCAGTGTGTTATGCTCATCAGTCGTGTCTTCGAACATGGATAGTTGGTTCAGGAATATCATCTTGTGAACTGTGTAATTACAAATTTAGAATGAGAAAGAAATGCATTAATGATGTCCGTAAGGTATTTGCTTAATATTTCTGTGTACAAGCGTAAACATGCTAGCCGGCCCTCTGTTGTGACCACTGACTTTGAGAAATTTTTAAAAGTAGCGAAAAGCGATTGTCATACTTTTTCCCAAAAAGTATAGCTAACTTCTTTGTTACTGAAAAAATGTAGATCTCTACAGCTAGTACAGCCTCTGTTTTGAAAATGTAATAAAAAACTACTCGCTTCTTGAAAAGTCAGGGCTTGCTAAAGTAACTAACTACCCGCCCTTGCATCTTATATTATTATATTTAAGAAATAGAAAACATTTATCGTGTTTACACACGAGTGGAAGTTTGGGAGAACGAGAAATCATAGTGGGAACACAAGCTCGTAGGGCGAGTGTTTCCACGCGATTTCGAGTTTTCCCAAACTTCCATGAGTGTTTATATTATAACGTATGGGAACACAGATAAAAATGTTTTCTATTTCTTTTATAAAATATCCCATAAAAGCAAATAAAATGTACAAATATCTTTTTTATCAACACGTAAATTCTCCTTACTGCGTATGATGGCGCCGTGATGTCTAATTGATGGCGTATGATGGCTAATTGATGGCGTATGATGGCTAATTGATGGCGTACGATGGCTAATTGATGGCTAATTGATGGCGTATCACGATGGCGTAATCCATCCATGTTATACAGCCTGATATAAACACGGTAACTGACCAATCACAGCGTGCATAAGACACGACTTATTTTATAATTATATTATATATTATATTATATTATTATATTATATTATTATATTATATTATATTATATTGTTGATGTTGTTGTTATTGTTCATGTTAATTTTCTGTTATATTGTTATCATGCTTACGTTAAAATTGTAATATGTTTATTCTCATGGTTATTTCCACTAGTTACATTTTCCACGACCTAGTATCAAAGGATGGCTTCATCTTCTCTTATTCTTGGCGTTCTTCAGCATATTACTAACATCACTAAGTTGGATCATGTGGTCCCAAATAAGCAGTTCCAAAGAAGCCGAAGAAGAACGAACGAGCAAGGAAATTAGCTATGCTTATGCTTTAAATGGTGGATTTATTGTGATGGCTTTTATTGGCTTGTATGTAGATAGTTTAAAACAATGGCGTCGTTATTATAGACGGTGGGCCATTTTAAACCAACATTTGGTTTTCTCGCCATATAATATAAAGGACGACATCAAAGATGAGTCACTGGAATCTCCGTCAACACAAAACAGTAGCCAAGTATCAGCTGAATCACGAAATGTGATAATGAGCATTTCATCTCATCCCAACAATGCATTTGATCTACATGACATAGCCGTTGATAGCATGGTGTTAACAAATCCTGTACATTTGTATCCCTACCATTTAAGTGAAGTGAATTTCGAGGTGAACGAACACATAATGAGCATACGTCCTCACCAACAATCAAGTCAACGACAAGAACAATTCCCTTTGCATCAATCACGTAGCACTCCCATTTCTCTTCAATATTTTCAAACAGTGCGAGAGACATATGTTTAAAATGATGTTATATATTTTATTAATATTATAATTGTATTATATTTTATAAAATAATGTTATGTATTTTATTAATCATCCAATGTAATTTATAATTTATGCCTTAAATAAATATGAAATTTGTTTTCTTCATATTGATTTAACAAAGCCCAGTTACACACTAATACAGCATGCGTTTTTCCCAGTATTTGAACTGACTTCTCAAATTCAAGCAATTACAGTATATATTAATTATTGAAATGTCCCCAGGGTTTTTTGAGAATCGATTCGATACACATGCACTTTAATGCGTTTTGTCGATCGCCATTGGGCTTGGAATTTCCACAACTATGGGACAGTATGTAATAGTGCAAACACGAGACAGAAGACTTTACCAGTGGCGGATCCAGGGAGGGGCGCTCGCCCCCCCCTTTAAAATCCCACAAACAAGTGTTTTCTGTTTTTGTTGCGGAGACTGGTTGTACTTGACAATGTGTCGTGTTTTGGGGCGAGGGTCAGAAGGAAAATCAGGTGTTAGCATTTGCAGGCTTTCAGAATTAACAGTCGTCGGCATACATCATAAGTCGATCATAAGTCTAATTGAAAGTGACGTAATAATGTCGCTTTGGGGTATGAAATTGGATTTCATCACGTGACGCTAATTTCGAGAGTTAGTGGTGTCAAAATTAGATTGTACATTATGAAGACCCATTTATCATTTTGGTCGGGACATCTTTAATATCATTCGGATAAGGTGTATACATTATGGACAGCAGGACAGGTCATTTAATTATGATGGGGACAGCTTATCATTCGGATAAGGTGTATACCATTATAGACATGACAGGTCATTTCATTATGATGTTATGTCATCATTTTGATGTGCTCATTTCATTATGAAAAGAAATTATGCTTTGCGAACCGAGCGGAGATATGGCGGGAAAAATAAAAAACAATATGCCGTCGCGACAACAACCCATAGATTGCTTCGAGGTGTTACTACAGAGAATAAAAGTCATGCTATTTGATGTTGTTCAGAAATTGTCTTCTCAAGATTTAGATGAAGATAGTCTAGATGCTATGTGTTTCAGAGGAGTTAGCAGCTGACGTTGGTTATTGCGAAAATCAACGTCCACCAAACGTTAACCAGTGTTAAATCGCCGGTTACAATTCCCAATAAGCCGGAGTAATTCGGTAGTTTCTCTGCTAGACGGGAGAAAATCAACGTCCACCAAACGAGACAAGTGCCTGTAAAGCTGTTCTCCTCTGAAACACATAGCATCTAGACTATCTTCATCTAAAATGACTTTTATTCTCTGTAGTAACACCTAGCAATCTATGGGTTGTTGCACTGATCTCAAAAATAGGACTGGATCGAGCAACTAACTATACTAGATGCTCGATCCAGTCCTATTTTTGAGATCAGTGGGTTGTTGTCGCGACGCCATATTGTTTTTTTATTTTTTCCCGCCATATCTCGGCTCGCAAAGCATCATTTCTCTTCAAACATCATAATGAAATGACCTGTCCATAATGGTATACACTTTATCCGAATGATAAGCTGTCCCGACCAAAATGACAAACGGTTCTTCATAATGTACAATCTAATTTTGACACCACTAACGCGTCATAGTTTAAACGATCGGAAATACCCCGAAAAAGCAATAGCGCTGCGCACAAATGACGTCAAGATTCATGTTTCTCCATATTTTCTATTAATTCTTGCTCCCAAACAACAGAAAAATGTTCATGAGGAATCCTTGAGAATCAATTTCTGTTTATTTGGCCGGCTTTTGGTTTTATAAATAGCAACTATGCGCTACGCTATCACAGAAGAATTGCAAGATACAACAATTGTTATGTTATACTTATTAGTTTATTAAACACAGCAAACATAATTCTAACACCCACATTACAAAATCATTAAACTGATCAATACTCAAAGTTCAATTTTGACAAATTGTGATACAAAAACAAAATATTATCGCGGCTGCCTTTTGAAGTGATCTTATTGAAGCAAGACCATAGGTCTTGATGAGGTCCAGCGCTGCGACTCTTTTTCTGGGTGGAGATGTTCTTCGTCGTGACTACAGTACCTCAATCGAAGATCCTGTGAGAAGACGGCGCTTGCAAACGATTTTTAACGTAACACTTGTTACGGATATATGGCAACATGTCACACGAAAAATCATCCAGTCTGACAAAAATTGACATGTATGTGGATTAAAAATTGTAACCTTTATGATTGGGACGAGCTAGACTGTCGGATTTCATTGTGAAATAAAGACTATTGTGTTCATGCTTCTGAATTTACGGACTCGCGGCATGTCGTTCGCGAACTTTAATGCACCGATTATTTTGCCGATTATTATGCAATAATCGGCCGATTACCGATTATTTTAAATTGGCCGATTAATCGGCTTTGCCGATTAGTTTCCAATTAATCGGCTCATCTCTAGTTGGTAAAACAAAGCAGCTCGTGCAGTAAGAAAGCAATTTCCACTGCGTCTAGCTGCAGCTATGACTGTACACATCTCAAGGAGATACTCAAACTAAAATTGTTGCCAATCTCAATACTGTAAGAATAATTCCTCAAACACACTATGTTGCACTTAGTAGAGTTACCACAGTTGAAGGACTATTTGTGACTAACCTGTGTGAAAATAGAATTGCTGTTGATCCAAAAGTTGTAACTGAAATGCAAAAGCTAAAAACGGCGAGGAGCTTGCAGCTTTACTCCACTTTACGAGATAAATCAATCCAAATTGAAAGTTTGTTATTTAAACGCTCCGACGCTCGTTCACTACACAAACACATTGAGGATGTTAGAAAAGACTTTAATTATTGCAATAGTGATATAGCAATATTTACAGAGACCAGATTCAGTCCATTCGATGACGATGAAATGTGCAACATTAGTGGTTTTCAACTACAGTATTCAGAAATGATGCCATGTTTAATCGGCATAATCGTCATGGTAGAAAACAATAGCTACAGACAGTTAAGATGTAGCTTTACAACCGATAATCAAACACAAATTGATCACATTTTTACAAATATACTAGAGCAAAAAATTAATTCAGGTATTTTAGAAACATATTTTAGTGACCATTCAAGACAGAATAGCTAAAAATAATTCCAAAAACTAATTGTCAAATTGCAGATTTGCTGAATCAATTAAAATATGTAAATAGTGACATCATTCACTGATTATATACACTTCTAATTGCTCAGTTAAAATATCAGTTCGAGTATTTCAGAACATATTTCAATGGTCCTGAAATGATATTAAATTATTCAAAAATAAAGTCACTACAGTGCAAGTTAAAATTCAACGTTTTTAATCATTAAGAATTGGTTAAATAACCCAACTGTTGGTTCCAAAGTAATTTGAGATGATTTTTGCAATCATTTTTATAATCATCCAAAGTGCTATTTAGTGCTATTTTAAGTGCTATATATTGCTATTTGTTTGTCGTTTGCCGTTGTTTTTTTAAATAGCTTATCGAACACTTATTGTTTTATAAAAGGTACAACGTCTTTATATCTACTATGTTTGTTCAGTACAAATACACAGGTGATTATAGAAAATCACACACGCTGATTGGTCAAGCTACTTCGGATTATTTCACGATAATCACATATAGCGTTTAGGCAAAATGGCCACCAGCCAATTTGTCAGTGTGACAGATGAGGAAATAATCAATTTTAAAGAAAATGCTATTCCAAAAAGATCACCTATGTATTTATACTAAAACAATTATTCACCTCAGTGTCAGTGAATATCCACCACTATTCACCTCCACTTCGGTGAATAATTGTTAATTATTGTATTAATATCTTTTATTATGTTATTCTCTATTCTTTAGAAATGGCCTAAGACAAGAAAAAAAGAGGTACAAAAAGTAAAAGTAAGCAAAAAAGTAAAAAAACAAGAACCTTAAATGAACAAAAGTATAACATGCAGTTGAAAATTTGTGATCAATATCATATGGGACACTATACCTGTAAATGAATTCTGTAAACTCAGTACGGAGAGTAAAGACAAACAATAC
Source organism: Chrysogorgia sp. JL179-B06 (assembly GCA_035772405.1). Taxonomy (NCBI): domain Eukaryota; kingdom Metazoa; phylum Cnidaria; class Anthozoa; order Scleralcyonacea; family Chrysogorgiidae; genus Chrysogorgia; species Chrysogorgia sp. JL179-B06. Next base: position 7,501,926 of record JAYKKM010000391.1, read on the forward strand.
AAAAGAAGGAACTGTTTATCACATAGAGAATATATATACTGTAAGCTACGTTTCAGTTTTCTAAAGATAATTTCTGGAAGATTAAAACCAAACAACTTAACCAGAGTTATTCACATCCAGGAATCATCAATTCTGTTTCAAAGAGCAACACCTACATGCTTCTGCCAATAAACATTGTGTTCCAGGACTTGGTTACCAAAAACAGTATTCAATAGTTTCATATATATATTGAACAGAATTCTATCATTTGAAATTAAGTGAACTGAAATCTTTACATGTTTCCAGAAATAGAAAACATCTGCATGTGCATAAAATTGTATACTTATGTAATATTTTCAATTTTCGGATTCCGATATGACATCTATAACAGACACACAAGCAAAAAGTATTTAATGTGGATTTAACAAATTAAATGGGCTGTTTCTTGTTTATCAGATCCAGTATGTCACTGTGTTTACTTTCTATTGCCCTTTTCTAATCGTCGTACTTTTCCAGTTTGAGACGAAGGTCAAACTGCCACTTGATGCGACACAGAACCTGTCAAATTTAATTCACCTGCAGCTAAATTTATTTTGGTTTCAAACGTTGCCCTTCTGTTGCATTTATTTTTTGAACTAAATTCGCTACATAATTAATAAATACAACTTTTAAAACTGATCTTATGATTTACGTTAGAACTACCATCATCATCTATATTCCCAAACCAGTCTCCGCATGTTCGCACTGCGTACCTATTTTTACCATGTCAGTGGTTCTACTTATGAGTTTTTCTGAGTACTTCTGAGTTTATATTAAAGTGTTTCATAATCTTGATGAGCCTTTGTAATCGAGCATTTTTAGCAACGGCGTGATGCCCTAATTTCGCAAAAATTCTTATCAGAAATCACCGGAAAAGCACTAATTTCAAAATTAAAAATTTTCCTTCAAACATAGTAATTTACATATTTTCAAAGTCCTAGGACTTTGAAATATTTCAAAACGTCATCACGTGATCAGCTAGATGGATCTTCCTCCAGTTTCAAAACACTAATTAAACATTAATTTCGTTTGTTTTTGGTTCATGAATTATTAATGAGTTTGAGAAATATTATAGGACCCGGAGGCGCTCCCTAACAAAAGTATAAACTTGTTCTCAAATGTTGGAACCTGAATCCTTCATACATTCTTGAATGCACAGAAAACCTTTTATTTTTCTAGTATTTTCCTATGTAAATGCAAACAAACCGGTTGAAATAAACCCTGTCCGCCCCTGTTGATGTCACATCAACATAACGTGGTATTTAGCCGCGCGTGGAAGTGACCACTTTTTTAATAAAATATTCGTTCTTTTATAGCCTATTGAGGTGGCATGATAACGTTTTCAAGGTTACTGTAGACCTTCGCGGGTCAAAAATTAAGAAAAAAATGTTTTTAGCTTTAAATGTGGCAGTTTGCTAAATCTTTTGTATAGGAAATTTTTTTTTAATTCTTAGCAGCAAAAATGGCAAGACAATTATTACTTCAATCACGGTTTTCTCCGGACATGTTTTCGGCTGAAATAGAAAGTTTAAAAACTTCCAAGTCGAGTCCTATTTCTCAGAATCGTCTAAACATTGGCAGTCTTTTAATAGAATGATATCTTGGTAACAAAACCGTGTCTGGGAATTTTCAAATTTTAATTCTTCATCGTTTTAAAGCCTTTTTCGCAATCCCAGAAAATCCCAGACACCGTTTTGTAAAACAGACGATTCCGATTTGACTCATATCTAAATGAATGCAAAACTCCAAACTTTCGCGACGCTTTAGCTTCTTGAATCGGGGAGTTAGTTCAAGAAAGGCGAGCGGGAATTTCTTTTTTTTTTCCAATTCAACCAAACATATTTCAACAGAGACTTGTAGCCAGTTATATAAGCTATCCAATGATATATAGGTTTATATATTTACCATTGATATATACACAGAGCGCTATATTGTTTCCCGCAAAACACGCCGCGAAGGTCTACAGTAACCTTAAGTTCATCTGTTTAATATTATGTTCTAAATGCATATTGAACATTAGTTAAATCTGAAAAAACATTTTCGTTTCATAGCCATAGGCACATGGAAATATTAAATATTTCAAATTCGAGATGTTCAAATTCGCCATAATAATCGCATTATATAGTGAGCAGACATGCATTGGCAAATTGTGTTGGCAATTAAAAAACAAATGCTAAATTTACATCTTTTAGGACTATGCATGCGCATAAGGTTAATAATCTACTGAATGGTCTATCAAACTCTAAAGCTACTGGTATTGACAAGATATCTATTAAAATTCTCAAGATTACTTCTGTTATTTATGCGTCGCTGACATATATCTTTATTCAATGAATTGTGCTAAGCACATTGCCATTCGAGTGAAAACTGGCTATAGGGTGACACCCATCCATAAAAGTGGACCGCAAAATTTAGCAGTTTAGCTCCCAGCCATAAGTAAAATTATGGAACGGATTTTAATTTGTATATAATCCTATCTAACTATAATAACAACTTACTTTCGACAAAACAATATGGTTTTCGAAAATTCTACTCAACAGTTACAATGGCTGGCGTTACTCAGGGCATTTTTTAAGGAATTATGACTACTGGGGCAAAGTATGTAAGGGGGCCCTTTTCCCTATGCAATTTACTGAATTTAGTGTACAGTATTGTACACTAAGACCATTCTTTCTGACTTTTGATTTAAACACGATAAAACAAAAGGATTATTATAGGGAAGGTTGGCAGTTGAACGCCTGAAACCTTTATTAATGATGAAAAGGGCCCAGTCTACTGGGGCAAAAACAAAAAAATTTTGCTTCACTACTAGGGCAAGCATACTAGGGTAAATGCCCCAGTTGTTTATAACGTTAAAAAATGCCCTGGCGTTACTTGACTGTAAGAATATTTGGTATATTAATATGAATATTTGGTTGTCTTTATTAATTTAAAAAGGCATTTGACACTGTAAATCATCAAATACTACCGCGAAAACTATACCTTTATGGAGTAAAAGGTAATGCCTTTAATATCATTAATTCAATCATATTTAACAAATCGAATTAAGTGAATGGCTGTACGTCATCTGGAAAACCAGTTGTTTGTGGAATTCCACAGGGCTCTATTTTTGGGTCCTATATGAAATTAGACTCGTGGACGTGGTGTTGACAAACGGAGTTTAATTCAAAAACTACATTCACTTGACGTAAAACTGGTTTCAGAAAATGTAAATAAAAATACAACATTTAACCATAGTTAGTATAGAAGGGATGGTTTGGAAGGTCCGCAAAAGTCATTGTTGTATATTATTGTTCACTTTCACGGTTACTGTCTTACTGAACGTATTGCATTTTCTGTATAACGAAGCAGTCATCCAATAACAACGTTCGGATTTAATTAGTGTTGTCCTTCACCGTCACGTGTCCATGGAATTTCCTTTCTCCAACCAATGACAAACACTAACATGACGATTGCGTCATCTTCACTTGAAAGACAATGGGCTTCCAAATTACCGTCCCTCTCTACTAACTATGATTTAACTGGCCTATTACTTTATTCAAAAGTTTAAACAACCTAAAAGTCGATATGCCACTCGCGAGTCTATTGTACGAGTGTTTTAGTAAAATACCTTTCTCCATTTAATAAGTATATATGAAAAATACCAGGAGAAAAAAATACCAGCGACCTAATACTATAAATTTTACATTCGATCCATATTTTATATATGCTAATGCTATAATTCCAAATTATAGTCTGACAATAGTGTTTTATTATCGGTAACGTCTCTATTGGTCTCCATGGCAAGCGTAGTAATAGTTTCTTGTTCGGGAACTAGAAGTTCATCTGATTGTGTTAAACATTCTGTTAAGGTTTAAAAATACATATTAAAATGTACAAATGTAGTATACTGCGTACGAAGTGTTAAAATAAGAGTAACTTTTAATAGGTTGGTTCACTGTCAAAATAGTGAATAGGTTTAACGTTTCGAATGAATGCCCTTTATCAGAGTTCTGTAGACTACCTGTACACCACCTGTAGACCTCCTATATATAGACCTCCTGCATTAGACCTCCTGTAGTCCTCCTGTAGATCTCCTGTAGATCTCCTGTAGACCTCCTGTAGACCTTCTGTAGACCTCCTGTAGACCTCCTGTAGACCTCCTGTAGACCTCCAGTAGACCACCTGTAGACCTCGAAACGTTAGACCTCCTGTAGACTTCCTGTTGTACTGTCTTTATTATATCGATTCTACTATACGCCTATCTAATACATTATATCCAGACCGTGCGTTTGTTTCAATAATCCTTTTTGTTCCTGTCACGTGATAATTGTGTATCAGCTAACTACATTACATCCCTTCCTTTCTCAGATTGAAATTATCTGGCAACATGAACAAATTAAACAAAATATCAAATTCTAGTTTCTAGTACTTAAATATGGTTTGTTCTCGTTCAGTTACTCAACATACTGTAGTCTGAGATGGCTGGTCTTCTTACGTTTCGTCTGGGCTGTTCTCGTTCTGTTGCACCTGCAGGATGTTCCCTTTGTGCAGCCTGGATCGGAGGTTTGGATTGGTTGAGTTCACTTGAAATTATAACTTTAAATTGAGATGAATTTCTTGTTATACTTTTGGAACCATTTGATGCTGTGATCATTGTTCCCTTCTTTTCTTCAACAATGAAAGGCTCTGGGTTGAATGGGGGTACTAAGCTTGTTCTGCTTTGGCTGTCTAGTACAGTATCTCCTGGTTTGATGCTGTATTCTCTGGCATGTGTCTTTTCATCATGCGGCTTTGATTATGTTCTTCTCCTTGGCATCGTTTGTGGCAATGTCTTCATGTTGGGGTAAACGGACTGAAGGTATTTCTGGTAGAGTTGTTTTCAGCTTTCGGTTATTTAAAGCTTCGCTGTAAGAGATACCAGTTGTTGAATGAGGTGTTGCTCTGTAGTGAAGGAGAAACTTCTGCATTTCCTGCTTCCAGTTCTTCTCCAGATGTACTGCTCGGATACATTTCTCTAAAGTTCGCATGAAGCGTTCTGCCTCGCCATTGGCTTTAGGCTAGTAGGGACTAGGCCAGTAATCTTTCGATGGTGAAAACCGGAATGTTCAGCGTAATCTTTGAACTCTTCTCCTTGGAATGGTGGGCCGTTGTCACTCTTCAAGTTCTCAGGTATCCCTTCATGACGTGCGAAGATTGCATCGATTTTGGGAATTACTGCTCGTGCTGAGGTCGTTCTACTGTAAGTATCTCAACTTCTGGAAAACGACTGAATTCATCTATTACCACAAGGAGGTATTCACCAGTTGGGAATGGTCCGAGAAAGTCTGTGGCAACGTCTTTCCAGGGAGCTTTAGGTAATGGCGTCATTTTCAGTGGTTCAGGTGGAGAATGAGTTCCTGATGTTGTGGCTTGACACGGTAGGCAGTTGTGTATTTTGTCTTGGACGATGTTGTCAATTCCTGGGAACCAGACTTTCGTTCTAAGGAGTCGTTTCGTTTTAACAGTTCCTTGGTGGCTAGCATGAGCTAGTTGGACAGTTTTGTTTCTCAAGGAAGTGGGCATGACGATTCTGTTGCCTCTCAAGATGATACCGTCGTGTACTGTTAGCTCGTCTTTGACTTTCTTATAGTCTTGCACTGCTGGATGAGACCACTGGTTGGTTTCTATGGCTTGGATTAATAACTGCATGATTTGGTCTATTTTGGTTGCAACTTTCACTTCTTGAATGATCATCGCCTTGGGTATGGCATTGGTGCAGACATAATAGACATATTCTTCTGCAGCATTCATTGGTGGTTGTTCCAAACAGTTTGGGTGTCTGCTAATAAAGTCGGCTGAATTCTTGTCATCATTTCCAGGCTTGTAGATAAGCTCGTAGTTGTAGGTCATGAGGCGTAGTTTCCATCTGTCAATGCGGGCGTTGGTTGCTTTGTGGCTGTGAAATATGTTAAGCAGAGGTTTATGGTCAGTTACAACGGTGAACTGAGCTCCATAAACATAGAGATGGAAATGTTCAACTGCCCAAATCACAGCAAGCATTTCTCGCTCTGTCTGGGAATATCTATTTTCCACGTCGGTTAAGGCACGGCTGGCATAGCTTATCACTTTCTCATCTTGCATTAACAGGGCACCGAGACCAACTGGACTGGCATCCTCGATGATCTGTGTGGGTTTCTGGGGATATACAGTGATCATCACTTGATCACTTGTGAGTGCTTGTTTGAGGTTGTTGAGGGACTCTTGCTCTTCTTCTGTCCAGTTCCAGGTTGTATCTTGCTTTGTTAAGGATCGCAGTGAAGCTGTGATATCAGCAAGCCTGGTATGTATCGTGAAAGGTATTGCGCCATACCAAGAAGAGATTTAACTTCACTTGCATTTTGCGGAGCACTGGCATTCTGGATGGTTTCAACTTTCTTGGGATCTGGACGGAGGCCATTAGCACTAAAGATATGGCCAAAGAAAATTACTTGAGATTGGGAGAAACTGCACTTCTCTCTGTTTAAGCGAACATTGAATTCTTTCAACCTCTCAAGACACGGCGGAGGTTGACATTGTGGGTTGGCTTGATCTTTTCCGAACACGATAATGTCATCTGAGATGTTTTTACAGCCAGGTAGACCAGTAAGGCCAGGTAACTCCTCGATAGCATTCTGGAAAATTTCAGAGGCAGCATTGATACCAAAAATGAGTCGCTTGTATCTTCGCAATCCAACATGGGTGCTGAAGGTAATTATGTCTCGACTGTCTTCATCAAGCTCTAGCTGGTGGTAGCCCGATGAAAGATCCAATGTGGTGAACACGGTGGCACCATTTAAATCAGCGATCAGATCATCTATCGTAGGCATTAGGTGTTTCTCCCGGCTGATTGCTTGGTTGGCTTCTCGCATGTCGACACAGATCCTTACCTGGCCGGATTTTTGGGTACCACAACCATTGGGCTGACCCAGGGAGTTGGTCCATCTACCTTTTCGATGATATCTAATTGTTCCAATCGGTGTAGTTCGTTTTCTACGTCAGATCGTACGTGGAATGGAATTCTTCGATGGGGTTGTTGTTTGGGTGTGACATCTGCATCGATGTAGTGGAACTTGACTGATTTTCCTTTTAGCTTGCCTATACCATGAAATAGACATTCAAATTCTTGCTCCAACGAGGAACAACTTTGTGGTGTGGCAGAGGGTGTGATGTCAGTGTGGTTTACTGAGACTTGAATCAATTGAATCAAGTTCTTGGGCTGTGTTGTAGCTCAGCAGGTTTCCACTGTTTCCTTGAACCACGTGAAATTGTGCTGGTGGATTTGGCAGTGATGGTTGTTGTAATCAGTCCTTTCACTGGCAATGGCGTTTTCGATCCATACGAGTAAATTTTATGATTTGTTTTCTCCAAGGATGTCTGTTGAACTTCGCTGATTCGTTGGAATGTGACCTCATCGAGTATGTTTACTGATGCGCCTGAATCGATCATAATATTAATAGTGACGTTTTGTCCTCCGATGTTGACGTTGCAAGTTGGGGGTTTTACGTTTCCAGACATTACCAATAGTAAAAACGTAGTCATCCTCTTCATCTGAGTGATCTGACTGTTGCAATACATGCTTCACGGACGTCTTTGTGCCAAGTCGGCGAATTGACAGGTCTTGGCAAGTTGTCGCAAACGAGTGTGGTAGATGTCCAGAGATTCGCCAGGCTTTTATTTCGCCTGTCTGAAGTTAAAAACTTCGAATGTGACGTTGGTTTGTGGCAAAAAATACGCGTTGAGGTTGTCGACGGCGCTTTTGTATTCTTCGTCAGCGTTTGCATTTGGCAGTGTTTCAAAAATCTGGTCAACTTCGGGACCAGCGTATATAGTGTAAAAGAAGTGCTCTCTTACGCTTGTCTTGTGTAAGATTCGTTCCAATGAATAATAGTCTGGCGTGCCACTTTTGCCAACGAGGGCCAACATTGCCATCGAGGTGTACATCAAATGATGGGAACGTTGGAAGTGATGACATGATTCAAGCGTTTTGTTGAATTAGTCGTGTCCTCGGTTTCTGGAATTGATTAATTGACAAAGTTCGTACGCGCTTTGGTACTTAGTTTATGTCGGTGAATGGAACACAATTAATCCTCGTCGCCAGTTGTACTGTCTTTATTCTATTGATTCTACTACGCCTATCTATTAAATACATTATATTCAGACCGTGTGTTTACTGTTTGTTATCCGCACCCCCTGTTGAGGAAACCCCTTTCTCTTAGTTCACTCTCCCTAGAATTTCCAGTTGTTTTTCGTCCCCTGACCTGGAATTTCCAACTGTTATTTGGCCCCTGCCCTGGAATTTCCAACTGTTATTTAGCCCCTCTCCTGGAATTTCCAACTGTTATTTGGCCCCTGCCCTGGAATTTCCAACTGTTATTTGGTTTCCTTAGTCCGTAACGCGGATTAACAATAGGTTTTGGAATTAGATGGTGTTATTTTACTGTTCTCGTTTTCAACAATCGATTTGAAAAGATCCCGAGTTAGCGATTCTTGATGGTCGTTTATAGAATCAAGATCTGCCAAGGCAAGCGCCTCTTGATAGGGGCGATTTGGAAAAACACAGGCTAAAGCTCTTTTCTGGACCTTCTCCAGTTCTGCCCTCAGGTAAGTAGGGAGCGCGTAGTGGAAAAACAGGGCAGGCGTAGTCTAATGAGGATCGAATACACGCGCAGTAGTATGCGATAAGATGCTTTGGTGGAACTTTAGCTCGTTTTAATTTCACAAGAAAGTACACTTTACCAAAGGTTTTCTTCACAAGATCTGCAATATGATCATTCCATGACAGGGTACTGTTAATGGTGAGCCCAAGCAACTTAACACTATTTTCACAATTTATTGGAGTTCCATGTATGAAGATTGTTGGAGGTGGCTGGTTCTTGGAACGACGGAAATTAACTATCATTTATTTGGTTTTGGTCAGCGACTTCTTGAGCATTGCTTTGATTTCCTTTGGTAATTACCTCGGATATCGTAGTATCGTCGACGTATTTCCATATGTTGAAAAGGTTTTCGTTAATTGCGAGGTCGTTGATCATTACCAAAAAAAGCCAGGGGCCAAGTTTGGTTCCCTGAGGAACACCTGAAGGGACGGAGCCCCATTCGGAACAGCAGTCCTGACCCAGCTTTACTCTCTGTGTTCTATAGGTATAAGAAAACTGATAATCCAGTTGATGATGGTATGGGGGATTTCCAACTGCTTCAATTTGGTGACGAGAACAGCGTGATCTATAAGATCGAAAGCCTTGCGGTAGTCAAAAAGCAGTATACGTACTGTAGTTCCTGGTCTGTCCGTGGCACTCAACCACTCGTGTATATTGATTAACGCCAATACTGTAGAAGAGCCTGGGATAGTCCCATATTGATTAGGGTCTATTGATCTTATCACAGCTGGTTTAACGTGGTCGGTAACCACGAATTCTTCAGCCACCTTAGAGAGAGATGGAGTTAGTGAAATAGGACGGAGTTGTTTACTGGGATCTTTAACTTGTTTCTCTTTAGGAATAGGGATGATGTCCGCATGTTTCCAATCGGGTGGTACTCTTTGCTCTCTAAAGGACGCGTTTAAAATATCAGCAACTGATTCAGCAAGAAGCTCCGCATATTCCTTGAACAGCCAGTTCGAAAGGCCGTCGGGGCCAGGAGCTTTGTGCCTGTTAAGGTGTTGAAGGGTATTGTAGACACGATGGTTTGAGATCTCCTGTAGATCTCCTGTAGACCTCCTGTAGACCTCCCGTAGACCTCCCGTAGACCTCCTGTAGACCTCCTGTAGACCTCCTGTAGACCTCCTGTAGACCTCCTGTAGACCTCCTGTAGATCTCCTGTAGGCATCCTGTAGACCTCCTGTAGATCTCCTGTAGATCTCCTGTAGACCTCCTGTAGACCTCCTGTAGGCATCCTGTAGACCTCCTGTAGATCTCCTGTAGACCTCCTGTTAGACCTCCTGTAGGCATCCTGTAGACCTCCTGTAGATCTCCTGTAGACCTCCTGTAGATCTCCTGTAGGCATCCTGTAGACCTCCTGTAGATCTCCTGTAGACCTCCTGTAGACCTCCTGTAGACCTCCTGTAGACCTCCTGTAGACCTCCTGTAGACCTCCTGTAGACCTCCTGTAGACCTCCTGTAGACCTCCTGTAGACCTCCTGTAGATCTCCTGTAGACCTCCTGTAGATCTCCTGTAGGCATCCTGTAGACCTCCTGTAGATCTCCTGTAGACCTCTGTAGACCTCCTGTAGACCTCCTATAGACCTCCTGTATATCTCCTGTATATCTCCTGTAGATCTCCTGTAGACCTCCTGTAGACCTCCTGTAGACCTCCTGTATATCTCCTGTATATCTCCTGTAGACCTCCTGTAGATCTCCTGTAGACCTCCTGTAGACCTCCTGTAGACCTCCTGTAGATCTCCTGTAGACCTCCTGTAGACCTCCTGTAGACCTCCTGTAGACCTCGAAACGTTAGACCTCCTATTCACTATTTCGGCACTATATACGAACCTTTAAGAGTTTAATTTCGATTCATATTAAAACTTACGACGGCAAACCACAACAAAATTATCTTTAAAATAATTAATATACAGTGTCTATTGAAATTAAAATATTTTCAGAAATATTGAAATTATTTTCCGATTTTCCTTCAACTTTGAGATATTTTCGGTTTGAGCGCCATAATTCTGATACATTAATTCTGATAACAATGGCATCTAAAATTGTTTGATATATCAACATAAATTATACTCCCGTTGAAATGACGTCATTCATGTTCCTATCACAATACAGAGACACATTTGTTAATTAGAAACACAACTTTTAACCAATCAGAGCACAGTTATATTTTATAAACTCGTTAGCAAATGGAAATTAAACAATGACGCAAAGTTGCGAACTGAATTGTAATCCTGTGTAAGTGAGATATTGAAAACCGCACCAAAAGTAAAATATATTTGAATGGCTCTGTATACTTGAATGGTACGTATTTCTCTTTACAACGTTTCGGAGCGCTGTCTCATTCTACCTCAGCGGTGTCTCCTTCAAGTCAAGTGAAAAAGAACCCAACTTACCCTTGTCTTCATTAACAAGGACACGTTGAGAACAAAACCATTCAATTAAGTTTTCCTTTCTGTATCTTAAAAACCAGTCTGTGATATCATCTTCATATTCTTCTAACATATGTACACACTGGAAAATAAAAAATAAAAATCCGCCTGAGATTGTTTCTATAATTTCACTTTCAAAATATCTTCTGCTTCACAGACGATTACTATGTATTCATCGTCAAGCTCAATCCTCAGATAATCTTTTCTGAGCCCTGGACGTCGTTTATCGTACCTATTATACTACGCAAACGTGTATTACTGTATTCCCTTCGTAAAAACCTGTTTATGTAGTTCGTCAGATCGCCAATCAGTGCTTCGCGTTGTCTCATGCCAAATATTACGGATCACTTCAAATGTATGCAGCATAAATCGACAGCCCAACGTAACAATAGCATAAATCGACAGCCCAACGTCTAGCTTAACAATGTTTTTATAAACACTGCGTGCATATGTAGGCTGTTGATAACTGTTATAAAATAGGTTAGCTGTCAGAAGTATGAAAATGAAGTTAGATTTTTTAACTTTTTCATTTAAAGCTCGCTATATTTTTAATATTTTTTTAACTAGACAAAAAAGTGGGTGTGATCGGATTCGGATCGGATTCGGAATAAAATGTTCACCCTCGGGTCGGGTCGGATCGGATCGGATTTTTTTGTTTTTCTATCGGACCGGATCGGATTTTGTGTGGGTTTTTTTCGGATTTAATCGGATTTGTTGGGTTTTTTTTTGCAATAAATAATAGGTTTTTTTGACTTTTTTCACAAGTCCAAACAGGTAAGCAAAAGCTAATTTATTGTATGATATTTAATTACAGTGTATGCGAGACTTTTAGTTCAGGAATTTCGAACGATCGGACATTTGATAGTGCCGGCTTTTTGTAAGTGTTGATTAGCAAACGTGTCTAAGATAACAAGATTGTGTAAGCTAAGATTTTAAGGCCTGTTTCAATTCAAACGTCGCATTTTGCATGTGTCGAATACAATTGGCATTAGATTCGACCGAATTACCAAAATGCGACGCTTGTTTCAAAGTCAAACGGTCGCATTTTGCATGTGTCGAATTCAATAGTAAACAATAGCAAATTAGCAATCATAGTATCTGTGATAATGCGTTCTTTACTTCCCAGTGGTATATTACATACAAACGTACAAACGTGACAGCGTTTTAATAGTTTTGAAGTTTGAACTTTGAAGTTTACACTTGTTGTTTACATTAGATATACACTATTGTATTTTTGTTGGGTTCATATTAGTAAAATCGTAAACAACGTTTGCCCAAATTGTTTTTAATATTGTTTTTGAAAATGGTCACATTTAATTCAAGTTATACAACATATGTTCGGATCGGATTTTTTGATATTTTCGCAATCGGATCGGATCGACACGCGAATTTCTAGCATCAGATCGGATTCAATATTTTGTTTCCGGATCGGATCGGATTTTGTGTTTTTAGCTTCGGATCGAAAAATTAGACAAACCCTCGGATTCAAACAGGTCAATCCGATCCGATGCACACCTCTAGTTTGAAGCCCCCGAGCCCCTCCCCCTGCGCGGTCCTGAAATTATGCTAGTTACAGTTGCTTTAACGATGAATGCTTTACAAGAGCAAATTATCTGCCAAGAGTGCATTTAAATACGTTCATTCACTATTCACGTCAACAAAGTAAACAAAAACTACATGCATTAATTATCATAACCAACTTTATAACTATATTATTATATTCTTAGTTATTTTATTTTTAGCGTTGTCCAATATCATTACTAACTTTTATGTAAATTACATCAAAATCAAGGCAAAATTAATTAATAAAATAAAATAAACATTTTTTAGTCTTTACAGTTACCTTAAATTTTAATCTGATGATTTCCTTTGTGTTGTCATCCAGCATATCTGGTGGAGCTTCAATGTTTAACTTTACTTTTGAGTTCTTGACTAGATTATCTAGGCCTTCACGAAAATGACTTTTTACTAAATAAAATTAAACAATATATTTGCTTTTTAAACAGAAACTAAAGAACAGGCATAAAGGCGAAAAAATGTTATTCTTTATTGGCTTTTTAAAATAATTCTGGTGACGTCATTGTTCGGAAGTGCACTACAAGCAAGGGGTTTTTACTACATTCCGGGCGTTCTTTGTCAGCGCCCGCAAGCAAACGTCTTCTGGACGATCTTTTTTAGTATGCGCGAATCATACGATCGTACATGCCTGTATGATGAAATATATATAGAACTGCTAACCCCAAAACAACTTAGATCCTAACCATAACACCCCGCCTAATGGGTTTTTTAAAGGGACACTCCGGCCCAAATACAAATGCAGTTCATATGAAAGATCTTACTGACTTTAGTTTATTTGCAAAGTTTCAGCATTCCTATCCATTTAGTTGAGAAGATATTGGTAGTTGAAGTTGAAAATTTGTGGATTTTGACGCCATATTGGTTTTGAAAATATGACGTCATTGAGTGATTCTTTATCGTCAGTGGAGTTGTTTTGATGCAGGCGATCACATAGTGATAGTTATTGTGAATGGTCTTTGGACGAAAATTAGTCGAAATAAACTATTTAGTTCATCATGCAGGAAAGTAGAGGAGCTTCTTAGGCATAATACGAGACACGTCACTCAGTGACGTCATATTTGAGAAACAAAATGGCGTCGAAATTGGACAAACTCTCCAACTTCAACTAGCCACATCTTCTTAAACTAAATTGATAGGAATGCTGAAACTTTGCAAATAAACTAAAGTCAGTAAGATCTTTCATATGAACTGCATTTGTATTTGGGCCGGAGTGTCCCTTTAATACTAATAAAAAGGGTCGTCCAGAAGACGATTGCTTGCGGGCGCTGACAAAGAACGCCCGGGATGAGCAAGCACCCAATCAACAGCCAACAACCAATCAACTACAGTGATTACCACATTTGTCTATCAGCTGGGAGAAAAGTACGAGTGTCGAATCAAATACTTTCTAGACCCAACCGGGACCAGTAACGAAAAATTCAACTTCAAGGACTTCCAGCTGGGAATTGAGCCCGCGACTCTGGATCTCTAGACCAGCGCTCTAACCGACTAAGCTACAGAATCTTAACAGATCATAAGCTTTGCCACGAGTTAATATAATGATCCAGGTTCCATGATGATCCATGGTCGATCCTGGGTCGGACCCCAACTCAAGGTTAATTGAAGAGAAAGTGCTGCAGTAACATCTCCATGTAAATGGCAACACTTTCACGTCTTCTCGAATAACGACGTTAAATTGTAGGTCCTTGAGGCCTTATAGTAGTAATTGGACATTCCAGGCTAGGGTCTCCGTTCACTTCTGGAGTGATAAACTAATAGTCGAGCGGATGAAATGCATCTTATCCCAAGGGACCGCGCAGCTGGAGGGGCTGGGTGCTTCAGCCCTTTTTTTGCCCAGTTAAAAAATATTAAAAATACAGAGAGCTTTAAATTAAAAAGTTAAAGAATCTGACTTTCATACTTCGTGACAGCTAGCCTTTAATAGGTTTAGCTATTTTTAACAGACATCCACAGCCTAAACACGCATGTTTATAAAAGCATTGTTAAGTTAGAAAAACTGATTGCTGTGTTTAGTTTTTGAATTGTTTACGTTGGGCTGTCGATTTACGCAATTGAACCATGCCGTAGAATCGCGCTTGCTGTGCATACACCATTTGAAATCATTGTTTATGATTTTTCTGTTAAAATATTTGGTTCTAGTGGTAGTAAATGTGAGGATATTGATAGATCATTACAAGATAGCCTTGATAAAATCAATTGTTGGTTAAAACTTAACGGAATGATGCCAAATATTAATAAAACCAAGCATATGTTAATTGGGACTGTGCAAAAATTAATCCATGCCAACAACAAGAGCATGAATTTAGCGATAAATGGCATAACGCTTAATGAAAGTAACGAAGAAAAACTCCTAGGGGTAAAAATTGATAAATATCTTACCTGGCATCTTCATATTGATTATGTTATAGATAAATTGAATATCTTAATGAATATCTTAATTTTCAAAATCGAATATTACTGTACAACTCTCTTGTAAAACCTATTCTGAATATTGTTGTACAGTTTGGGGAAATTGCTCCAAAGAACAGTTAAGCAGATTACTTAGAGTTCAAACGAGATGTGCCAGGTTGATACTAAATGCCAACTTTTTTGATAATTCGGTAAAATTATTCACTAAAAGCCAACCTGGCTGCCAATAATTGATGATATAATTTGATCTAAAAAACTTTTCATGCTTTATAAAATTAGCACTGGCTTTTGTCCTGAGTACATTTTGCCTAATTTAACTTATGTCAAAGATAGTCATCAACTGATAGGACCAGAGCATCGGTTAAGAATAAAGTAACTATGATTTTTTTGAGATCATCTCTGGGACCAGAGATCTTTTTAGTCGATTTTATTAGATATTAATGTAAATACAAAAAATACCCAAACGGAAAGAGCGCGAACGGGACTCGAGGACCCATGCGAGGCGCCTTCCCGTTGAAATTAAAAACACATAAGTCATAGATCAACTGCTTGGAATTCACAATGCACCAACACACGCGCAGCCCAAACCCCATTCTTCCGAACTCCACTGAAAGAACAAAATGAATAAATTAAACTTGGTGGAATTCAGAAGAACGAAGTTGAAGCTGCACACATACAACGATGCTCCGTGGAATCCAAGCAGTTGGCACATTGGAAAACTATCAGTGACAGGAGCAGTAACGGTATAATGACCATGTACAAGTCATATCAACGTCAAAAGTAGATGTTAGTAATGATAAATAAGTATTGAGTAAAAATCTTTTGAATGTTGCAAGACTGCAGAGACTATTGGGTGGTGCTATTTTACAAACAGAATTCCAGAGAGGAAACAATTCTGTTAAAGTAGGAGGCTTGGAAAGTACTAGTTTTACAGGATGGTGCTTTAAGCATAAGGGTAGGATTTTTACAGATGCGGGTACGACTATGGCTAACAAACGAGACAAAGTTATAAACATTTAGATCAGAGACATACAAAACCTTATAAAAAAAACATAGATCCTTGATTTCTCTGTCGTAAGACAAGGGCAACAGATTTAGAGCCAGAAGGCGCTCCTTATATGACATTCCCCCTATGTTGGTTTTAAGGATCCATCTTGTTGCACGTCTCTGAACGCGTTCAAGTCTTGACTTGTGGGTACTCAGAGATGGTGACCAGACTTCGGTGGCATAGCATAGCTGTGACTTTACGAGAGATAGATAAAGTGTTCGTCGAACATTACGGTCCGTAAGCAGAGGACAGGTTCTTCTAAGTAACCCCAGCAACTTGTTGGCCTTAGCTCCAATAGAAGAGATATGGGAGTCCCAGGATAGGTTACTGGTTACTGTGATACCAAGATCGATTTCTTTTTGGACACGTGACAGTTCAGCAGCGCCTAGATGGTAATCAAACAGAAAAGGCGATTTCCTGCGGGAAACTGTTAGAACCTTACATTTCGACGCATTGAATTTGAGGTTAGATTCTTGGCTCCAATGTTCGGTCATTGACAAGGTTTCCTGCAACTGAACACAGTCATCAATCGATTTGATTCCCCTGTACAGCTTCGCGTCATCAGCATAAAGCGACATTGAAGTGCCGTCACGTACAACATCTGGGATGTCGTTGATGAAAAGTAAAAACAGCATTGGACCCAAGATGCTTCCCTGTGGCACACCAGAAGTGACAGGAGACCATTGCGAAGCAGCGCCTTCTACCACAACTCGTTGAGTACGACGAAGTAGATAATCGGTCAACCACTGGCGAAGATTACCAGATATACCGTAACCCTTTAGTTTTTCTAAGAGAATACCATGATCCACCGAGTCGAAAGCTTTAGCGAAATCCAAGAATAGAACGTCAGTCTGAGTATTTTTGTCAAGTAATTGTCCAATAGAGTGTAGAGTTGATAAAAGCTGCGTGACGCAGGAACGTCCGCTTAGAAAGCCATGCTGTAATTGAGTAATCATGACTCTTACGTGGTTGTAAAGCCTGTTGCAAACACAACGTTCTAGGACTTTACTAACGATAGGCAACAAAGATATAGGTCTGTAGTTGTTGGCAGGTTCTTTCTGATCTTTTTTGTGTATAGGCGTGACGTCGGCCGATTTCCATTCAGACGGAGCGCGTCCGGAATGTAACGAGTGGTTAAACAGTGCACAAAGGCTTGGTGCAATCTGTGCACTGCATTCTTTAAGGAGGCGACTAGGAATTCCGTCAGGACCGGTAGCCTTTGTTGGATCTTGGTTTGACAGGCAGTTAGCAACTTCATCCACACTAAGAGATATTTCAGAGAGTTGTGTATCAGGCGTTGGTGAAGATGTAGAGGTTTTAGAGTTAATTATTTGTCTGACAGGTCGGAAAACTGAACAGAAGTAAGAATTGAAAAGTTCTGCTTTCTCAGCCGGAGTCTTTGCCTTCTGACCATGGTAGGAAATGATAGGATTTAGAGTAGAGCGGTGATGAAGTATTGCTTTGTGATAGCTCCAGAACAACTTAGGGTTGTTTTTGAACGATGCTTCAACTTTGGCCAAGTAATTTTGGTGTTTACATTTAATTGCATATTTAATGTTCTGGCACAAGAAACGTAGTTTTAGTTTACGTTCGGGCGTTTTGTCAAGTCGAAATTTCTTTTAATGCGGTGTACTTTTTTCGAATTAGTCGGCGAACTTCTCCGTCGATCCAAGGAGGATTGTTGGTGTACTTCACAGTTTTGACTGGAACGTGATTGTTCACTGTAGTTAAGAACAGATTTTTCCATTGTTGCCAGCAGTCATCGACGTTGTCCGTGAGATTTCAAGTAGAACTAACTCTGGTGTTAGAACTTTTCATGCCAATGCCTCGCGTCTCTGGAATAATATCGAATGATTATCCTATATCTAATAAATGCTTTATGAACAAAATTAAGGACAGTATGCTTAGAGAAATTTCAAAAATGGAACATTTCTTCTTCTTCAACGTCCTTCAAAATGCAGGAAATAGCCGTTTCGGAGCCTTAGAATTCAAAAATGTTCCCTAGAGATCAAACCAAAGCAAACGCAGCGAACCAAGAAACAAACGGAGTAACTTATCTATAGCAACACATATGTTTAGATCTACATTTTTGACATTTTTTAAAATTTGTGTTGCACGTAGTCAATGAAGCTTATCCTGCCTAAGCAAAGATGAAAGATTACCTTCTTATACTAACCAACAAATGCATGCCATTAGTAAATCAAGAAATTAAACAAGCAACCATGCAAGCAGCCAACTTAATTACCGCAATATTTCAACTGCAATGAAAGTTTATAATACCTCCTTTTACATATGGAAACTTTCGTCTAGCTCTTGACACGTATGACTTCATATGATCACAAAGATTTTCCAATGATTCCATTAATCGGATTTCTCTAAAAAACGAAACCATCTCAAGGTTACTTATTAGAGAGTCGAAATCTCTGATGCCTGAAGGCTGAATTCCATGATTTCCAGAAAGACGGATAATTCAGATCCTCTAGCACTGTATCAACTTACGCCATCGCGTTCCTTAATTGTACAGCATGTATATAAATGGAGAATTACTATTATTATTATTATTATTATTATTATTATTATCATAATATATTTTTATCATAATATATATTTTATTATCATAATATAATTATCATAATATAGTTTGAATATACGGACAGCAAATTTTTAAGAAATAATAACTATTCTACAGTATATTGATTTTATCATCAGTACCTTGAATGTAAAATATTTTGACATTATTGTTATAAAGTAAATTAAATATTATTATTAAAAAAAAATAATAATAAATTATTATTATTATTATTATTATTATTATTGTTGTTTAGATTGATAGCCCACACACATTATGTGGGCCATAGCCTTTAACCCTCTAGATAAGTGCGAGGAATGGCTTTCAGACTAGTAGATTACCAAAATTTATTATTATTATTGTTATGAGAAAGGATAGCCTAGTTACACACACATAATAAAACATAAAACGCGAGTGTTTGCTAACAAATAAAATAGCAGAATAGGGCGGCAAAGCGTAACCTATAAACTATATATGAATACAAAATTTACTACAAAACTAGATTAAATGTATCAAAAGATAAGAAATATCATATATAAAGTTATAAAAGTTATAAAAAATTCTAAAAGTTATAAAAGTTAAATCTTTCGGATAGGTGAAATTCATTGTAAATTATAATAACTTGGAATTTACGTCACCACTTTATACGTTCGCACGATATTCAGATTGTTCGAAATCACGGATTTCTGCATCCTCCTTGTGTGATCCGCATACACTGGGATATCCCAGATACTGATAACACATGTGCAGGGACACTCTTTAATGCCCTAACGTATTACACAATCTGCACAACACTTCGTGGGCTGGGATTGTCCGAGTCTTCTGACTGTAATACAGCTTATAGTTGGCAATAGCTGCTCATAAAGCTCGAACATTCCTGCGATCATACGTGAAGAGCATGAACTTCATTCCGGAGCCAAGCAAAACAACCTGATCTCATGCTCAGTTCTGCATCCTCCCATTTCACCCTCAATAGTTTTCCTTGTACATCGCTTCTCGTATACCACTTCTACCAACTGTCTTTGTTGAGCTGCGCCTTGATTTTTGTTGAAGTTAAAAACAAATCCTAACTCCTGCATATTTCATCGCGAATTCTTTCACCAAAGAATGGTGAACTTTATTTATATTTCAATTTTTATTATTATTATCAATTCAGGGATATATAACCTCCATTATTTAGCGGAGTGATGTGCTTCTGAAATTGTAATTTGAATTGTTTTTGCCTTGTAATTATCTTGTTATCTGAATTAAAGGTTTTCATTCTTTTTATTATTATTACGAGAGTGTGAGTATTTACGTAATAATCAGACTCTCGTAATAATAATTTACGTATAAACGTTATATAAACGTTCTTATTATAAACGTATATTATATAAACGTTCTGACTATTTACAGCTTCAAAAACTTTGAAAAACAGCAACCAATAATAATAATAATAATAATCATCAAGCTGCAATTTCCGAACATTAAGAACTATAACTTGCTTTGTTCGCATGAATTTAGTCAAAACGAATAACTGCCGAGGCAACAAAATCCAACGTCTTCTGTTTACTAAGTTTGTCTAAGTTACAATTTAAACTAAACGGTTTTCACACCTGATTAAACACGTTTTACTTACGATTTCTCATACACAATTGCTTTTTTCCCGTCATCTTGGTCGTTTAAGTGATACCCGGTGTGCAGAATATCTTTTTTATTTGTTCGATTAAGGGCAGAGTAAAGTTCTGTTACTAAAAGTCGGCATACTGTGAACAATATAAAGTGAATGATGCATAAGAAGCTAGTATTTAAAATTATCATACATGATCATGGTAACGTGGTCGTATTAATTCTCGATTATTCGACTATACTGCTAAATCAATGCAAAAATTGTTGAAAGAATAATGAATTATTCTGATTATTCTGGATAATCGACCAAATGGACCAAATAACTTCCTAGTATACAGCTGCAAAGTTTGACATCAAGACACATAATGCTCATACGTTTTGGAATGAGGACGACATTCAGATAGCAATTATTCACTGCTGATAAATTAGTAATTATTGATAGTAATGGGGAATATTCAGAGCACTATAGCAACCATTTTGCCAGATTGATCACTCAACCTCACCTATAGTCAGTGGCGGATACAGAGGGGGTGACTGGGGTTACTATAGTTACCTCCCTTCCCTGTCCCATCCCCAACCGATACACTATGATTGAGATACGATTGTCTCCATACTCTTGGCTGCCATTGATTCTAGAGTTTCCCCCTATAGAATGCCTAGATCGTTGCGGTTCGTCACGAACGTATATACACCACAAGTGTTGCTTACCTTTATAGTTAGCGCACGCCACCGCAAACATGCAAGCCTTGCAAGGCTCGTCAAAATGCCTCATTCCATAAATAGAGAATGTGGTGAAGACATTTAAAAATTCGCATCTACGATTTCCACGCTTAAACATCTTATAGTCACTAAGTCACCTCCACTGTATCCTCCCTTGCTAGAAGATGTTGATACAGAAAGCATTGATGATCTTAGAAAATAATTTCTACCTACCATGACACTGACTTGGTCTTTTCCAAGCATTTTCTTTCCATTCCTCAAAATATGGATCTGGTTTTGTTTTCTCGTCTTGCGTTAAACCTATCTCCACCAAAAATGAAAAAATCAAAACAATTCTTACCATGTTTTTTCTTGTGAATAGAAAACGCGGTCTATATAGTAAAACAAATTCAGTCAAAGAAATTATTTTTTAAATATATTTTACTGTTTTATTCGTAGTGCAAACAATATCCAGCTGCTTTGTTTCTCACTGTTTTCAATTTATTTCATCAAACTTTTGTACTCTTCAACAAACAAGCTCTGTTGCTGCATTGAGAAACCTACTATCAGCCAATCACATTATGCAACGATTAAAATGGCGTGGATTTAGATGTGTAGTCTACAATCTACGTTTATCAAATAGTATATATAGCGGCTACATGGCATAGATGTAATATATATCAGAAGAAAACGTTGTCACGTTTTAACTTCAGAAAAAACATTTTTGATTCGATAAGACGTCGACGACCAAATGAAGGGTTGACTCAACCGATATCCAATTTTCTGCTTTCTGTTATAAAGGTTATTTGATAATTTTATATTGTTATGGAAAACTGCAAAGATTTAAAGATTTTATGTTAACTTAAGATTTTATGTTTTATCATCACACCCTAAATTAATTGTTCCAATTCCCGTGTGTTAAATGCTTGTTTGAAAAATAATTATTCTAGTTCGGATACGACGGCCAGTTACACTTCCACGATCGTTCTATATAGTGTTATTCGGAATATTGAAAATGACTGGTATATGCATGCATAGCGTTATATAACCTTATGATATTATGTACTTATTACATTCCTGTCACATGCTAATGAGTGTTTTGATTTATT
The DNA here is from genome assembly GCA_035772405.1 of Chrysogorgia sp. JL179-B06. NCBI lineage: Eukaryota > Metazoa > Cnidaria > Anthozoa > Scleralcyonacea > Chrysogorgiidae > Chrysogorgia > Chrysogorgia sp. JL179-B06. The sequence goes on from JAYKKM010000391.1 coordinate 7,524,050, forward strand.
ATCCCTAAATTTTCTTTCTCAAAAACCTATATTAAAAACAGTACTGTCTTCAATTATTTAAAAAAGAAAAGTTAGGAGAAATGAGTGGTAAGACGCTTGTTCGGAGTCCTCGGATTCGATTCCCGGTTTGAGCAGTCAGATTTTTCTATTATATATATAGGAACAATGTCGATCCTAATGTGTATTTGATTAAACACACGCATAAATTCGATGTTTGAAATTCCTAGTCCTAGTATAGCCCAATGGTTATAGAACGTCTCAAGTAGTTAAGATTAAAAACCTGCATCTCGGGCTGGTGTCATGCAGGGACTCTGAAATTTCCAGAGGTTTTCGATACAACATCTGCACTTTTCTCATAATTTGGTAGTCTTTTGTTCAACCACTAAATCTTACACAAACACACGCTATTAACAATAACACACAGTGCATGCGTGATGGATTAATAATATCAACACAATTAGTAAAACGACCTACAACACAGAAAATATTAATTAAAACATAGATTAAACAAGCGTTTCGAAACAACTGCTTATTCAAGCACAGAAAAGCAAAGTCAAACTTACAATTTATATAAAACCATTTAATATGTTTCGATTTACGATCTCATAAGATCACTCTAGTCTCCGACCTACTTACACAAATGTCATAGTGTTTTACAGCAGTTTATATATTTGTCCTCAATTATTTATCAGTTAACGACATATAATCAGACAACAATGATTAATGTTTTTAACGATCCCACTAAGACAAGAGATTTTTAAGGGCTAAGTGACTAAAGGGATTAAAAAGACACGAATACGTTGACTGGTATCAACTATGGAGGGAACATTATTAAGGATAGTCCCATTATTGATTTTCCCTTGGATGTTGGTTAGTTTAGTTTTTATTGTGTATGGTGAAAGTGCCGAGGAGACGTTTGTTGTGGATGGAATCCTTGTTAGTAAAACAGAACTCATGGAAGCTGAGTCAGAACGAAAGAGAGTTGAAGAAGCGATGGAAATTAAGGTGAAACTTGATCAGGAAGAAGCATTGCTTTATAACGAAAGTCGAAAATGGACACAAAAATTGCCAACTAAATGTCAAGGTTAGGTTTCTTCAAACTGTAATTGATAGAATCCTAAAAGACTATAAATTAAGCCCAGCACTAGCAGATAACTTTTTATAGGCACGGCATATAATAGAATATTTTATTAGATAACGTTTTGTTTCGTATATTTCAAATGTTTTAAAATATATGTTATTAATATATTTAAATATTTTATTTAATGTCTTGTCTGAGATCTATATCTGCTGGGCTTTGATATTAATTTTCAAACTACGGCTCTGGTACATTAATTGCCGTTAATTAATAAATTTGAGTTTCGACAATTCTCGCGGTATTCAAAGGCGTGAACAGTTATTGCACTTTCTAAATTGGATCTATTGATGTACCTATAGTATAGTATAAGGTCTGTATCAGACTTTTAATTATCAGGGGCGGACCTTGGAATTAGGGCTAAACGATCGAACATTGTTGTACAACATAGGCCAACGTTGTTAGATAGCAATGTTGGTAATGTGGCTACACGAGCACGAACATTGTTGGAAAGTATCACTAGTTTGGGTGTTTTCGAGGGCAAATTCAAAATGGCGGCATTTGCTATAGAAAAAAGGAAGCAATTGCCACTATTGTCATACTAGAATTACTAGATGATCAAGTAGTCAATAGAAAAGAAAAACGACGACATAAAAAGAAATGGATAAGGAAAAGTGCGGAAAAGGGGTCATACATAGTGTTAGTTCGAGAGCTTTTTTAAACGACAGGAGATAATGCAAATAATTCCAAAGGATTTTACGTGCCCGCATACTGCCGGAAATCAGCAAGAAAAGTACCGTCATGCAGGGTGAAATACCAATTACTCAATTAGTATTTCCGCTTAGCTTTATTAGCAGTTGCTGAAGCAACTTTAGCCATTTTACCGATTACTTTAGCCATTTTGACACTCGGATAATTTTCCAGGAGTCTGGGCCGGAACTTAAAAATGATTGGTTGTTTAGTTTTATTTTGTTGCAACATTTTTGGAAACATGGCTAAATGCTCTAACATTTGTTAATTCTGCTTAACTGTCATCAAACATCAGAACATCGAAAAATGGTGTGGTCGGCTGTACCAAAATTTCTGGATGTGGGCGTCTTCCGGTTACCCCTCCGATCCCTCCTGGACACTTTGATAAAAACGTTTTTGGACTAAAACTGCGACTAAACGTTCAAACAATGTTGTAAAGCATAGGCCAACATTTTCTGGTCCAACAATGTTTGATTCCATGTTGGGCAATGTTGTAAGCCAGACCTGAACTGAACCATGTGTCATTATGCCAATGGCATACGCGCCCACTTAGGACCCCCCAACTGCGTCCCTTTCCCTTTGGACTATATTTGATTTGGAAAAAATATTTGAAATAACATATTGCTGTCCTCTACCAATTTATAGTACATTTTTATTGAGTTGCCCAGTCTTACTAGTGACATAATTTTCGCGTGGCCACAACGATACTCATTTTGATCAGATTTTAGGCACGTAATGTTGAAATACATAGCAGTTCTAAATTTTCCTTAGGATGACCCCTGGAACTATATATAAAAGTGTTGAATCAAATTGAAAACTCTAAAAGGTTCGTGTACTGCCGAAATAGTGTGTATGTGTGTGTGTGTATGTGTGTATGTGTGTGTGTGTGTGTGTGTGTGTGTGTGTGTGTGGGGGGGGGGGGGGGGGGGGGGGGTGCCAACCTAAAATCTAAAATTTCCGAATGAAATATTTTTCACCCAATACTTTTAATCACAATACTTTGCCAACTGCCGAAAAAAATGAATTCGTTGTTTACGTGAAAAAAATAAAGGAAATGTCAAAGTACGCTTTTGAAACCCATGATGGAACTCGCAATATTCACATTCCATGCAGCACACGTTTGTGTGGCGGGTACTGGGAACGAGAATGGCGAATTATTAATGTCCAAGTATTAAATTCAACTGACAAGTTTTCTGTTACCAGTGCATTTGATGTACATTCAAACCGCATATTTTGATAATCTCTTAAAATGGTCTTAAATAAAAACAGGTCCCAATTTTCCGAGTAGACCTGTGAATTTTCCGAATATTGCAATTCTGTAAAACGCTATGGCCCTGAACCTCCTTCCTACACACTATCTCAGCAATACACCTTTTAGAGTTTTCAACCTTTAAGAAGTTTCACAATTTGTATTTCTACACTGTCTATGCTACAACACTTTGAACTACAACCTGAGTCAGAGAGTGAAACATAAATTCAACGAAAATTTAAAAACGTTTCAGAAACGTGTTTTGAAGGGGTAGTAAGACGCAAAATCATTTATCCCAATTTGGGCTTTATCTAGAAGTGCATTCAAAATAAGCAAGAATAGTGCTCTTACTTTGTCAATGTCTTATCTTGTTCCAGAGATATTTTCAGTTTTTAAAAGCTGTAAATGAGATACCTGATGACGTCATCTACTCCACTCAAATTCTAAAAATGAGGAATATCTTTGGAGATAGCGGCTAGATTGTGTTGAAATGTTCCAGATGTATGCTACTAAGAATGGTACACTGCACTGTGTATAGTTAATACTTTATACATTTTTCATTTTAGAGATTTCCTTTAGTTTAAATTTTGGAGTAGATGACGTCATAAGTTCATTTGCATCTTTCAAAAACGTCAATATCTCTGGAACAACATAAGATATTGACTAAGTAAGAACGCTATTCTTCCTCTCTTTTTTTAGTACTAATAGATAAAATAAAAATTGGATAGACGATTTTCGGTCGGTCTTACTACCCTTTAAATAATTACATGAACTAACTTTTAGTGTGTCGCCTGATGGTAACTGAGATGCAAAGAAAGCTAAACGTATTTGGGAAAGTGAGGACTACAACGGAAAAAGGAAGGCTCGTGTATTATAAAGAGTAAGTTCATTTTATAAAAGATATTTAATGCAGCTGCATGTTGCTAATTCTGGGAAATTCTCCAGCAGAAAACTGACTGTAATTAATTACATGGCAACATGTACATTTAACCCAGGGTTTACAAAATTGTGAAATTCGGAAAAATGACAGATCTATCCGTTTTTAATTCGTTCTGTTTGTCCTGCGAAAATAATTTAAAAACAAACGCTTAATAGAATAAATAATTAAACACATTTAAATAAATTTGATAGCTGGTAGTTGTGATGGTTTCATTTGCCAATCTTCAAATATGAATTTTTTCTCAATGAGCCCGCGATCATTCATTCTTTAGTTTATCCAGGGACCTTTTTGGTTTAGGTTTTGTTAGGTTAGGTTAGTATAGATCTTTTGTATTAGATTATGTATAAGATCAGGATAAGCTACCTTTTTCTGCTGCATGTATAGTCCGACAGAGGGGTAATGTATCCGAAGGGATATATGCCGTGAGAGTCATTCTGTCAGCACTATGGATCATTGATCGTTTTCATACTGGTCCCAAGACGGACAAATGGGGAGAGTTGTATCAGAATGGCATTGGGTGTTAAACCTTGCTAGCTCATAGCCATATATGGCTTCGTGTATAAGAGGGATAACGAGTGTCGGAAGCTGAATTAGAGCCGAATTCATACCCACTCCAGGGTCTTATCTTCGCTGAGAGTGTGCACAGGAAGATGTTTGTCAAGGAAGTAAAGATAGAGATAGAAAGTGCTGAGAAAAGTTAACGTGTGACTCAGTAGGCTACTCCATAGATGATGTCCATCACCATCCTCAAAAAAATGTTTTGATGATAACAAACGTAAAGAATGTGAGCGCAAATTTATTTTCAACTTTAAAGGGACACTCCGGCCCAAATACAAATGTAGTTCATATGAAAGATCTTACTGACTTTAGATTATTTCCAAAGTTTCAGCATTCCTATCAATTTAGTTAAGAAGATGTAGCTAGTTGAAGTTGGAGAGTTTGTCCAATTTCGACGCCATTTTGTTTCTCAAATATGACGTCACTGAGTGACGTGATCTCGTATTATGCCTAAGAAGCTCCTCTACTTTCCTGCATGATGAACTAAATAGTTTATTTCGACTAATTTTCGTCCAAAGACCATTCACAATAACTATCACTATGTGATCGCCATCAAAACAACTCCACTGACGATAAAGAATCACTCAATGACGTCATATTTTCAAAACCAATATGGCGTCAAAATCCACAAATTGTCAACTTCAACTAGCAATATCTTCTCAACTAAATTGATAGGAATGCTGAAACTTTGGAAATAAACTAAAGTCAGTAAGATCGTTCATATGAACTGCATTTGTATTTGGGCCGGAGTGTCCCTTTAACACTTTACACCCACATTTTCAATTTATTTAACAATTTACACTTGACTGGCATATGATAATTTTATACTTTTGTCACCTTTTTTACATTGGCATTGGGTCATGCAGGACAACATCTCGATAGAGGTTTGGAAGTACCTACGAGAAGTAAGAGTCGAGTTCTTGACGGATCTATTCAACAACATACTATACTGACGCAGCACATGCCGAACGAATAGAGAGAAAATACCGTGCAGGTACCCATTCACAAGAACAAAGTGATGTGCATTCATGCAACCACCACGGAGGATCGAGTTGATGGGCGAAGTTTCATATAAATCCAAAAATGACGTCACATAGACTCTCGCTAATGAAATTCTAAATTAAAATCAGCTGTTTTTTTCTAAAATAAAGCATTATCATAAGAGTTAGTTAGTATTAGGTTTTATAGTTAGAGTACTATGTTGAGATTCTTATAGGTCGTCAGCCAGTTGATGAGTCACATGATGAAGCTGTACAAGAGGGGGAAAGTAGAAATTAGCAACCTACCTAGAAATGGCACCACAGACGCGATCTTCACCTCGAGGCAGCTACTGAAGGACACAAGGGACAAAATGAACTGCATTTAGATAATTTCTGTGTTAAAAAAGTGTTGTGTTACATTTCACTCTCCCAGTGAAAAGGTCACACCTCTTGCACACTATTTCAGCAGTACACCAACCTTTTAGAGCAGTCGATTTACATTTATAGAAGGTTTACGACCAGGTTTCGAGGCAGTAGGACGGAGAAGTACGTTAAGGTTGTGCAAGACACGTATAGAGACACAGTGGAAGGCATGCAGTTGGAGTCACGAAGACCTTCAAAGTGGAGGTGGGAGCTTAGATCAGCCATCTGTTACAAACTTTTCCTCGTTTTAATGTACGTGTTGACAGAGCAAGTAAGGCCGTAAGTCCCTTGGAGCATTATATAATGTTTGAAGATGATATTGTGCTGTGCGCGGAGAGGAAGGAAATAACGTAGGAGAAACTGGAGGGATTCGCAGGAGAAATGCGAATGGAGGGGTGTGCTGGAGGACAGAGCTAGCTATGCACGTCAGCAGAACGAATATAGAGTAAATATCAGTGACGACGTGGCCGGGGCAGCTACTCACCCTACGGCACAAATTTTCGTCGGCAAATGGTAAGGCTGTCGGCGAATGTCCGTGTCCTCTTTTCATAAATGATTAAAATTCATTGAATAAAAACAGTACGTTCTACGCAATAATACATTTTTGGAGTAGTCAATTCCTAAGCGCAGGCAGAAGAAGTTCCCAACGCTAGACTTTCGTCGAGCATACCCCCCACGAAGATGTTTGCAAGGGGCTCGCCTGACACGTCGGCAATGATTTGAAATATGATGGCACTGTCAGAAAGCTCTTATTTCTTACAGTACTTTATAATATGAAAATACTATGAAATAAAAATAAATGTATTCCAAGTCCTCAAATATGTTGTCTTTTGAGTATTTTATATAACGCCTTCAAATTCCGTAAAATCTCTCCCTAAAATGCAGGAAATGGCATTTCGGAGACTCTAGATTTGAAAATATCCGCCGAGGGAACATGTCCCGGATCCTCTATAGATTTCTCGCGCCTATGGAACTCTAATTGTCCATCCCTGGTTGTTCGTTACCCATGGTCGTCGGGACTTTCACATTTATTGCCCGCCCCCTATTAGGTCAGTCCCATCATACGCTGCTGGTCCATATGTTGTGGGGTGTGGGAGATCAGGTGACGACCCTGAAGTACTCCGAAAGCGGATGTGCAGAAGAACGGCGATACAGTGTGGATCAACTAGCAGGAAGTTTCGGGAGTGTTGTGCGACAAGAGTGTCAAGTGTACAAAGGCGTGGTGCGGCCAGCAATAATGTATGCATGGTTTGGATACAGTAGCGATAACGAAGGCGAAAGAAGCAGGATGATGATTGATGAGATATGGAGTTACAAGGAAGGAAAGATAAGAAAAGAGAGCATCTGAGGAACTGTGAAGGTGGGGCGTTATCCAAGAACGTGCGAAAGGTGGTTTGGATATGTGAAGAGGAAAGACGCAACACACGTGGGAAGGATAATGATGGATGTTACGCAGTCTGGTAGCAGAATAAGGGGGAGCCCACACGGAAAGATGGATGGACTGCCGCTTCTGCGAGATGCAGCTTAATAAGGAATTATAATGTAGAATAATCAGGATTGGAGACGAAGGAATTTCAGTATCTGCCCCATGTAATGCCGGACCAATAATGCTGAAAAAATAATTAAAAGTAACTTTGGATCGGAAAGTACAGTACTGTGCAATATAGACAAGCGTATCTTTTTTCTATATTCCATAACATTTAGTAAAATGCATAAGTAAGGCTAACAAAGTTATATAGAAGTGTTTTCAAAGTATAATTATTTCAGGAAAAAAACTATATAACCAACGTAATAAAATTCTGACCATATAATTGATAGCGTGGGTTCAGTTACCGCATCGTTACATGATTGCTGTTTTTTCTTTAAATTCAAAACCTTCGTCTACTTGCTTATCTATAACTCATGAAATCCAAGTTTACGACCTGAAATTTGTTGGACGATACATGAACGATCGTCAAGCTCGTATCCTCAGAAAAATGATTCTGAGTCCCGGACAGGAATCGAACCTGTAACCTTCTGATTGCTGGTGAGACGCTCTAACCATTGAGCCACCGAGACTCAGATGGAGAGCGAAGGTTACAATGATGTTCGATTGATATATGTACTGCCTATGCGGCAGTCCCTATATATCGGTAAGGTTTTTTGGATATATTAATATATACACACTGCTGTAGTGAATGTGGGAGAGCTTGGAGTAGTCCCAGACAGGAATCGAACTTGTAACCTTCTGATTGCCGGTGAGACGCTCTCCGTGTGAATCGAACCTGTAACCTTCTGATTGCCGGTGAGACGCTCTCCGTGTGAATCGAACCTGTAACCTTCTGATTGCCGGTGAGACGCTCTCCGTGTGAATCGAACCTGTAACCTGATTGCCGGTGAGAGCGTCTCTTTGTATATCTTTGTATATTAATTTGTATATATATGTTATAGGTTGTTTTCTTTAAATGTCTTTTTAGCGATATGGTTCTCTGGAATGTTTTTGATGAACTTTGCAATGAAATGACAAAATACAACATCGATAAGAAAACACCATTTAGATATCGCAAAGGTGGTGAGTGATTTTAACGTTCATTTTCACATGAACAACTGTTAAGAGAGACGGGTGTGGACAGTTTTTTAATGTCTCTTTATAACTAGCTTGCTTTTCTGTCAAGAATATGAATACTGCAATTGGTAGTTACCCTACAGAACTGGAGGCAAGTGTTCATCCATAGTAGTATTGATAAGGCAACTTAGGCAAGACATAACACATATTATATAGCTACTAGTAGGATATGAGCTATCTCGCAATTTGATTGGCTCCTCTAATCAAAAACAAGATGGCGGCATGTTTTTTAGGCCGAAAAAAGCTGAAATCGATGGAGTTTTATAAAGAAATCCCGAACTGACTAAGTGTTTGGCTATATAATAAAACAATTATACCATTCGGTCTCGTCGTATATGAACTAATAGCCAACTCGGCGGTTTCGCGCCTTTTTGGCTCATGTACGACTCGAGCTCATTAAATATACAGTATTTAACTATATATATATATATAATTTTGCTTTTATGATTTTTTCATGTGAGTTGCGTTTCTCAAACTTCTTCAACATTGGGGAACATTAGTACCATGCAAAGCTTACAAACATATTAATCATTTATAGCTAAACGTGTTTTTATATGCCCTTTTGTAAATATTAACTTCCTCTAATACACATGAGTTTTACAGACCAAGACCGTGAAATCTTACTATTGTGACAATAATTGCCAATATTTATAATTGGATTTTATAGATATATTTATTTTTAGTGAAAAGTTATTTGCGAAGAAAAGCGGATGAAATGACAAAACATTCACTTAATATTCAGTGGTTTTGGAATATTGATAAAGCTGATATAGATGATCCAACTGGGGAAATACGAAGGCTTTCAAAACAGGTAAAAGTATCTTCGTAAAATAATATCGCTTAGCTAAAAGCATTGCGAGAATAACTTGTGTTTAAAATGCCTATCGGGATTTGGGGATTTTACATATTCGTAATCTTTGGGTTCTACCAAGAAGAAATGTAATATATCTTGTCGTTATAAAATTTCATCTTCATGCCTTTTTTTCCCTGCTAAAGTTGATTTTCTATTCACAGGAAATGACGTCAAAGCAGGGACACGCAAAGTCATTGCACATTGATTCAACAGTAAAATACAAAGAAAGTTTGTCTCTGAACTTTAAACACACCTGTTTCGACAAAATTCGCTCAATTCTTTCATTGTATTTCACTGCTCAATCAGTGTGCAATGTTTTTGTGTGTCCCTGCTTTGACGTCATTTCCTGTGAATAGTAAATCACTTTAGCAGGAGTAAAGGTATGAAGATGAAATGTTCGCACGACAAGATATTTTACAATTCTTCTCAAGAGATTCCAAATGTAAAATACCCAAACCCAGGATAGGCACTTTAAGAAATAGAAAATATTTTCCTTGTTTCAGTCCATACATGCAGTTATAAAAACACGAGTGGAAGTTTGTGAGAACGAGAAATTGCCTTGGGAAAACGAGTGTTTCTAAAACTGTATGGAAACACGGAATAAATGTTTTTATATTTCTTTTACAGGGCCGTCGGAAGCAAATTCATCAGTTTGGGGAGCTGAAAAGGGCGGGGCCATCTAAAATTACTGACCGCATTTCTAGTGGGGTGGGAAGTATGCTCCCCAGGAACGTTTTGAAATATAGAACCTCGGAAACACCATTTCCTGCAATTTGAGCGAATGTTTTCTGCTCGTTACATTCAAAATTACATTTTGAAAATAGGAAAAATGTTCATTTATTAAAATCATGGAAATGTAAATTCTTCTTACTTACACAAAAATCACTCTCAGCTGTTAATGCGACTGAATTGTGAGAGCAAAAGCAATTTGTTAGAGAAGAAATACATGAATCATCATTCATGAATCATCATTCATGAATCATCATTCATGAATCTATTCATGAATCATCATTCATGAATCATCATTCATGAATCATCATTCATGAATCATCATTCATGAATCATCATTCATGAATCATCATTCATGAATCATCATTCATGAATCATCATTCATGAATCATCATTCATGAATCATCATTCATGAATCATCATTCATGAATCATCATTCATGAATCATCATTCATGAATCATCATTCATGAATCATCATTTGCTTTTGCTCGCAAAGATCAAAATTTTACATTTTTAAACTTTTGAATTTAGCAACCTTTCGTTTGAGTTCAAAAATGGCGGGAAAATTCCATGTTTTACACAGTTATAGAAACATGACTTTTAGCCAATCATGAGAAAACACCTTTTCAAAATTAAATGTTATTTTATAAAGACAAGTATTTCCAACCGTTAGAACTATTCATATTTTTGATTGAGCTCGAAACGACGCAACTGAGTTAATCCAAGTGTCCTACAAATATAATAAGAAAGATTTTCCACATTTTGCAACAGATCCCTGCACATTGCTTTGATATACAAACCTTATTCCAAAATGGCTGCCAATTTAATATTCTTTTATGTGCATTTTAAATAGCCCTTATAGCTTCGTTTCAGAAGAAAAATTATTTTAAATTTCGTACACAATAACGAGGCTATAAGGCTATAATGTGCATATAAAAGAATATTAAATTGGCAGCCATTTTGGAATCAGGTCTATAGTATGTCCATTATAATTATTTTCATTCGCCAAATGATATTCAATAGACAATTTTATTTTTTGATATTTTAAGTGCTACGTAATGCTTGTTGTCAATCAAGATATGATAAGAAGATGGTTTTATTCATCTCAAGAGAGTGATCCTTTAAAATGGTTATGTGCAAAACGAATATTGCAGCGACGTTATTCACGTGGTAAGATACACATTATGGAATAGTCTGCCAGAAAATAGCAGAAACATTAGGTCTCTTAGGGGGGTGTTTATACGAAGAAGGGCTACCCTCTTGGTAGGGCTCCGCTGGCCCTATAGTAAGGATGGATTTCACCTCGCGTTTACATGGGAATATTTTAGCCCTTCGAGGAGGTCTAGCCATTCCAGGAAGGCTGACTTGTTTACCGAGTTGACAACATGTATTTTCCCACCAAACCCGCTGTAACCCATTTTCCCGCACAAGTTTTAAATTTAAAACCTACTGTACGTATGACCAAACAGAACTTGTGAAATAAAGAATTGTCAATAAATATACGGGCGAAGACTAACTTTGTCGCGTGTACGGAGCTTTGAGTGTGTTTACATGGAAAATTTCCAGCCCTCGTAGCAGAGATCCCGGGTAGGAGGGATGGCCCTCCTCTCATATAAACAAAAACAAATTTTACATCCAAAAGGGCTCCCTCCTCCATATAAATACCCCTTAGTGAATTTAAATGCTGTGTTAAAACTTTTCTTTTTACACGAGCATATTGTATTTTTATTTTTATTGTTATGTAATTTTATTATGTAATTTTAATTCTTGTCTCGATTTTTTACGTGTAAAGCGCTATTGGATTTTTGAAGAAATTGCGCTATATACATTAAATATTATTATTATTATTATTATTATTGTTATTATACATTCAATATTCGGCCCCAACTTCTGCAGTCGCTTGCAATTTTGAAAGAAGAAAGCTAAATATTTTTATTGTTTTGATTTAAGGCTGTTTGTGGATTCAAGATAAATACCTTGATCAATTGTTGCAAAACAACAAAGATATGGAACAAGATAAAGAAACAGGTTATAAACAGGTTAATTACCATCAAGAGCTCTGATAATCAAGGTTAATAATTGAAGAAGTCACTAGACTTACTACATAGCTCACAGTGTAAACCATATAACTTTTATTCATAATATAATAAAAATAATAATTAAAAATAATTGGACAGGTCTATATAAACGATCCTATTTATAATTATTTCATGATTGAGTCGCGGGTTTCCTTTTTGTTTTTGTGAGATGTATACACTCATAAATTCAAGGTATTTATATGGTTGCTTGCAGGCATTTATCTATATAATTAATTATACCTCATTACTATTAATGAGGAGGACGGCCGGCGGTGCATAAATGGTTTTTTCTATCCTAAACAATGACCCCAACCCCTCTGAATCCTAACCCTCCGGAATTTTTCGCAACATTGCCACAGCTTGACACAGTTTTTCCGCATATATTATTAAAAATTCTGGGGTTAGGATTCAGGGGGGTTGGGGTCATTGTTTACCGTTTACGAAAGGGAAGACTGCGCCGGCGGTACGTGGTTTAGATCCACATAATACCCGTCGGTCTCGGTATATAACCGACTTACATCTTGATGGGTGAGGTTCACGAATGTATTGTTTCTTAACACGTGTAGCTAAATTCATGTAAGTAATAGATAAACAGCGAGAACGAGGGATGTATGTGGCATACAGCCCCAAGGATGCGTAGCGTCCGAAGGCTGTATATCGCATAAATCCCGACGTTCGAGGTGTTTATCTGACTTATTACATTGAGGAGGTTTCCAACAAAGTTTTTGTCGATTTTGTCCACCTAGGACAAAAATTTTCCTAGATTTTTTCTTCGTTTCTTATCTTATTAGTATTCATAGGGATGTATGGCGCATACATCCCACGGTACATCAAAGGAAACTGACTCCATGTAATAATAATTAACAATTATTCACTGAAGGCGAGGCGAATATCGGTGAATAAAAACCGAGACGAAGTCGACGTTTTCAGTTATTCACCGGTATTCACTGAGCCTGTGGTGAATAATTGTTTTAGTATAAATACACATTTTCCCACTCTTAGGAACAGCATTTCCTTAAAAAATACTAGTTTCTTGACTTTTCTCCTGTCACTTTGACAAGTCGGCTGGCGGCCATCTTGAAAAAACACTGGAGGTGATTATCGAGAAATAATCCGAGGTAGCTCGACCAATCAGCGCACGCAATTTCTATAATCACCTAATGTATTTATACTAATTTAAAACAATTAGTCACTGAAGTCGAGGTGATTATTGGTGAAAAATAATAAAAAAATTCGTCGTACATCAAAATGATGATTCCGAGAGGAGACTGGAACGAATAAATATAGTCTCGTTACAAAAAAACACTTTTTCAAGTATGATTTCTAGTGATGTGATAGTCACCACGCTACGCGGTGACTATCGTCTCAGATTTACTGGTCGTCAGCCAATCAGAGCTCGTTTAAGCTCAGAAATTATACTAATAATAAATAATAACCTCGAACCTCGATAAATTTACGTCTGAATACCTCCGTTCTCGGTATTTATCTCTTACATATTAAATTCATGTTCACATCCTTTCCTATTCCTGTGATATTAAAGTAAAATTGATTTTGTGTTGGAGTAAAAAGTAAATTTCAAAAGCTAATACATCACATGTATTTATAATAAATCACAACTTAATTTTAATATTAAAGTGCTGGAGCAACATCAGAAGGTAGTTCAGTGTTCATCAAGTGATAAAGAAGTCCTCTTCTTGCCATCAGTTCTTCACGTGGTCCTTGTTCAACAACTCTACCACGATAAACAATTACTACTTTGTCAGCTTTCTCAACAGTTGATAAATGTCGAGCAAAAATAATACATGTTCTTTTCACGCAAAGGCTTTTTAAAGACTCTTGGACTTCCTTAAAAGTAAAAAAAGGCCAGAGCTGTATTAAATACTATAATAAATACATTACGTCTATACTAAAGAATATTTTCTACTAAATATTACTAGTATAAACTTACTAGTGTAGTCAAATGCAAATGCTGCAATCTATTTATATACCGAAAGTCCTTTTGGGGGTCGCTACTTTCGGGGGGCAGCTACTTTCGGGGAGCCGCTACTTCCGGGGGCCGCTACTTCCGGGGGCCGCTACTTTCGGAGGGCCGCTACTTTCGGGGGGCAGCTACTTTCGGGGAGCCGCTACTTCCGGGGGCCGCTACTTTCGGAGGGTCGTTACTTTCGGATGGTTGAAATACGCTAAGAAGAAATATCAAAAGTCTCCGTTCATCAGTAACTATTTATTTACTACATTAGTGCTATTTTCATGTAACTTTTTCTGAGGATGATTCTGTAATTAACAACTAATGGTATCAAACTGCCAATATTTTTATCGATCTTATTACAACTTATAAAGAGAGAACATGTTGTAAATATTGAAAAATTAAAGACGAACACGTGCTTTCATCGAACAGAAATGTGGATAATCGAAAAAACATATATTACTATGGCTTTAAGCTGATTGTTAAGTTTTAATACGTACATTACTTTTTGTTGGATAAACATGTATTTGAAACATTAAAAAAATGCGCCACATTAGCCGAGTTTCACTACCGCCGAGTTTCTCGTCAAAAATTATTAGAACACGTATGCAAATTTCCAGTTCATAATTAATTGTTAATTATAATTATTGAAACTGCTGAATTGAGGCAAATAGATTCCTGGAAACGTGGAGGGAGTTTGATTGACGACGTCACAAATATTTTAGAGCAAAAAAAGATATACCATGTGTATAATCAGATGTAATGATATACATTGTGAAAAGTTTTATTATATTCTGACGTGAGCTAGCTCTTGGGATCTTTACCTTTCGCGTTTCCTAGCAGAAGTTTCATATCGGACTCATGTTCTGTTCGTATTTTAAGAACAGCAGCTCATAGACACTGGTTCTGGCCGGAACTGAAATAAGTTCCGGCCGGAACTAACCGGCCGGAACCGGGTATCAGAGTAGTATCTTTCCGTTTGAACCATGCAGTAGCTTAGTCTAACATTGTCCTTGTGGAATGAAGTGGTCAAAAAGTGAAAATAACCCTTCATTAAACAATACCAGATAGAAAATTATTAAAATTATCCTTCCATTACATAGAAAACTAGTTTTATAATGTTTTAACTTTTTGTTTTCTACACTGGTATCATGAACATTTTTGTCCGATCAAATGTGAATACTGAATATTCTCAAGAAAGTCCTTTTTTAATCGCGTTGACGCCGTGCATAGTCTTAGAAAGCCTGAGCACTACAGATCAACCGCTGACCATATTTTGACAAATAAGTTCCGGTTCCGGCCGAACATTTTTCATGAGTTCCGGCCGGAACCGGAACTTGGAAAAATCGGAGTTTCCGGCCGGAAGTTGATTTATTTTAGCATCTTAAAAGATCAGAGATAGATAGTCTCTGTCGCCTATACTTGTAAAACCATATTCCATATAACGTGGTCCCAACAAGCTACTTCCGGCTTCATTTTCTGAGCAATAATTATCCGATTACTCGATTAGGTCTTTTTTATTGATTGATTGATGATTTATTTATTTGGAGCAAGTTGAAAAATGGGCCTAAAGATAAGTGTGGTTTGTTTGTGTACTTACCATGCTTGTTTGGGAAAATTCATCAATGATAACAATTCTTGGACTTCGAATGATCGCTCGAGTTACTGCAAGTTTTTGTTTTGTTATGTTGTTCAGAATGACATCATCGACGACCAACGAGTCATAGGACTAAAACAAAGAAAACTTAAATTTAATATCATGTGCGTGTATCATTTGCATGTCCTGTTATTTTTAGAGGCTTTACAAATACAACGCGATGTTTTTATATTATAAGGGACCGATCATTGTTTATATATGGCCGGGGTGGGGGCGGAAGAGAAAATGGTTGGGTAACTGAAAATTCTAAGACCTAAATGGTTGGGTAAAGGGTTGGGTAAAGGGTTGGGTAAAGGTGCCGTCCAGTCCGTTCTGCGCATGTGTGATATTTCAAACGTGCGGGACTCTATATCTCAACAAACTTTAACGGAATAGATTTGCGATAGTTCGAAAGCGAGCATTCGTCAAAGGCGGCGAAGGCGCGAGTGGTATATTTTTACGTGTGTAGTTTGATATATTATACTCACATTTACGAACAGAACAGCTTCTTATAACACGCTTTTTAGGCGGAAAAGGTCAAGCGTGGAAAACAAATCCGCAATACTTCATGTTCAATGTTTATATAATGCAATGTAAACAAACGATGTAAACAGAAACGTGGACATGCGCAGAACGGACTGGACGGCACCTTTAAGAGTTCATCATTTAAAATTCGAACTCGTCATCAATTCTCTTTAGTCATCTGCATTGTTATTGTATTCCTCTCCTTGTTTTCCTTGGATTCCTGCTCTGTATAGGGAGATAATAATTTGAAAGGGTTAAAATTTGGATTTGTTATTAAAACTTGTATCGACAATATGCCGGGAATTGGGCTTTATCTAACTTTTTTCTTTTTGGGTTGGGTAAAAGATTTTCTTTATCCATAAATGGTAGTTTATTTATTTTATAAATGGTAGTATTTCTGATCTTAATTTGGTTGGGTAAAATTTTTTTGCAGCACCAAATTTATTTCTCTTCGGCCCCCACCCCAACCACAAATAATGAGCGGTCCCTAATATAATTTTAATCCAAAGCAAAAGCAAAAAATTGCTGGGATTAATTTCACATCTTCCTATAGCTCGTCGAGAGTCAAAGGCAATAAGCTTGTTGAATTTGACATGATGAGTGATCTAGTAATTTGCCAGCGTTGTCGACCCTGTTTGTTTTCTACTGGGCTACTTTTTCTAAGCTAGCATATAAAACTGTTTAAGTAACTCGACGTTCTATACAACACCTGACTCCGTATAGCTTTATATATGGTTAGATAATCTTATTAGTAATCAGGCGACGGTTCGATTCTCGTGAATGAATTTGACAATGAATAGTTTTGAGTATATAACTTAAGGTCATCATCATTGGTTATCTGCCAGTTGGCAGGTTTTAGGCATGTAGTTTCTCCAAACTTCTCTGTTCTGTGCCATACTCTTAAGTTCAGCATAGTTGATTCCTCCACATAAGTTGTTTAACATCATCACACGTTTCCTTCCTCTTGGTCGCTTTCCAATGATACGTCCTTCTATCACCTCTCTCAGCAATCCGTCTCCTCTCAAAATGTGACCAATCCACCTTTTTTTTCTTTCCATTATTACATTCATTATCGTCCTTTTCTCTTTCACCAAACCTAAAACCTTCTCATTTGTCATCTTGTCTCTCCACTTATTTTCTCCATCTTTTTCCATATCCACATCTCAAATGCCTGTATTCTTTCAGCTTCTTTCTTTCTCATTGTCCAAGTTTCACATCCATATAAGGTCACACTCCATACAACAGATTTTATGATTTGTTTTTTCAACTTTCTATCCATTCTCTGGGTTAGCAACTTAAGGTGAATCACTTCAAAACATGAGCTTGAACAAAGGATTTGCTAATGTACATTCGGTTCGGTACATGAAAAGTTCGATGTTTGAAACGAGACTGAAGGTGAACTTCAAAACAATATAAAATATATTATTTCAACTTGGGCAATAGTACTTCAATACCTAAACTGTATAATGTTCCCATGATGAGTGTAAATCATCAAATGAATTTGTTGTATTCTTTAATAATATGCGTTGCGGCATTGACCTGAAGTAGTACATTAATCACGTATAGGGTGGGGTACGTATTTCTAAAGCAATCTTGATTCTCATTAGTTTGCCTAGAAACAAGAAAATATTTCAGAATGCACTCACCTTTGGTAAAGAATTAACGAAGTCGTGCAAATGAGTTACTTTAGATACATTTTCAAGATGTTCATTGGTTAAACGTCTTTCACTCTGCCCAATTAATAAATTATCAGCCACTGAATGATGACTAAGGACACCTGACACGGATACAATTGCCATTTGAGATCTTAACCATCTTACATCCAAACTACGAATATCAATATCATCTATAGTCTGAAGAATATAAATAATAATAAATAGTATAATAATTTAAGATGAGTGATATATCTAATTGCATATCTAAAGTAATTTAAGATGAGTAATAATAATATGATAAGTGTTTTATGTATATTCTTAACAAAAACTTGTAAACTACTTTAATTTGCTCTTTTCTCTCTCTTTGCTCTCGTTTATATACTTAGCAGATGGCAAAGTCTGTCTATTCTTGCAACAATGCATGTTCAATTGAATTTCGTGAATGAATGAACGAACGAATGGATGGATGGATGGATGAAAAAACAGTACAGCTGTATCGTCGATATCATACACAAAGGACTCTTGTCTATAGTTGCCCTCCCTTTCCTCCCTCTGGTTATTTCTACACGATGTGTAACTATTAAATCTTTCCTGTATGGTCCAGTCAAAATCGGTCGTACAAGACTGATGAAGTTGTGAATCGAAAAACACGGCGCATGGTAAAGCAAGATTAAAAATCAACAAGCGCCAAGCACATGAGATGCACTCACACGCCAAGTTTGATTTGATTTCATTAAAACCTCTGCGATTGGTGTCATTTTGAATTTTCATGATGATGAAAGTTTTTCAACCTGATTTATGATAATTAATACTAATTTATATTAACATAATGTATCTTGTTCGGGAAATTTAAAAGCACTAGTAAAAGCCGATTTATTGGGCTTTCAGAAAATGTATAGCTTTCGCAACAGTTATGTTTATTTCAAGAGATATCATTAGAACAAAGAGGTGGTTCAATTTTGATATTTTTCAGCCCGACAGGAGAGAGTTAAGAGAGCGAGAAGATAGAAGACATAAAATTCCTATTCGCGAGCAAATATTTTTTTTTGTCAAGTGATGGCGAAGTTTAGTGTGACAGAAGAACAAGTAGTTACTATAAAACATGAGAATTGAGAAAGGGTTTCATCGTATATCTAGAACACCAAATGATTCAGTATTTAAAAAAAATGATAATGATGAACGTGGCGTGCTGTGTAGGCAATGTTTTATCAAATATAATGATAAAAATACGAAATTAACTGCTGCAGTAGAGTAAACAAATTACTAAATTGTCACGTTCGCAGATTTCATATATCCGTAATGTCTGGGTATTCCTGAACAAAATCATAATATATATTGTCAGCCGAAAATTTCATCTTCATGAAGTTTTTCGCTGTCAAAGATACCCGATGTGATGTCACAAGAGGCATTCCAAACCAA
The DNA here is from genome assembly GCA_035772405.1 of Chrysogorgia sp. JL179-B06. Taxonomy (NCBI): domain Eukaryota; kingdom Metazoa; phylum Cnidaria; class Anthozoa; order Scleralcyonacea; family Chrysogorgiidae; genus Chrysogorgia; species Chrysogorgia sp. JL179-B06. The sequence continues at coordinate 7,543,492 of JAYKKM010000391.1, forward strand.
TTTTCGTTTGTTACTTGCCACAAAAATGCCTCTTGTGACATCACATCCGATAACAGCAAAAAAGTCTATTTTGCTCAGGAAGACCCAAATATTACGAATATGTAAAATCCCCAAACGTGAGGCACATTAACAGAACTAAGTTACGAGTTAGATATGAACGTTCTGGAAATTCGTTTTGTTTTTAATTATTTTACTTACAACAGATCCTTCGGCTGGATCATAAAACCTTTCTAGCAATGCAATGACGGAATTACTATTAAAATCAGTTGTACCAACAAAAGCTAACGTTTCTGATGATTTCACAGAAATATTCAGACCACTCATAAGAACACTTTTCTTCTCGGGATGATGAAACTCAACATTATGGAACTCTACTTCTCCCCTGACCTCGTCCTAAAATGATTAAATAGTTGTTACATTTACATACGATCATAATAAAATTTCTGCATTTAATAATATGAGCCTATAAGAAACCTATAGAAAACCTCTTTTGAAACCTTAATTTAAATTAGCACTATTAGCAATGGGGGGGGGGGGAGTGGATAGGTGTTAGGTCCACACTCCACATAATACTTTGGGTTAGGTTTACGGCATGTTTGGGATTAAAGTTCGTGACTTAGTTTTAGGGTTAGCACTACCAGAAAGAACCATTAAATTAGGTGGAGCACTTCTGCTGGAAACAAAGCTAGTCTGCATGGTTTCCAAGCCATTTCGCTGAGTCTGCGATGATGTCTCATTCTCATTCCCCCCACTTCTGCAGGTCTGGCTACTCCACTGATCAACACGCTACGATTTTCCTTACGATTTTCAATTTTGATGTATGTGATTGACTGACATGAGTGTAAAGAGTGTTTTTCAACATTTTCGAGAATTGTGCCGATAGAAACAATCGCATACGCCAGTATATCACAAAGAATAAAAAAAATCGTATCATGTATTAAAATGGAACTTTGAAAACATTATTTTTAAACAGTTCTTGTAATAGATCTCTTTCATAATGGCACCCAAATTAAATATTATTTTATATTATTTTAAATTAGCCTTTTTGACCGCGTTCGTGTGTCCGTAATTCCAAAGAATCTTTACTTTGTAACGAGGCCAGAAAGACTAATTTGCATGCATATAAAAGAATATTTAAACTGGCCCCCATTATGAAAGAGGTCTATAACTTCTTCATATGATTCTCACTTATCATGGATTACACAAATCGAATTTAAGACAGTCAAAGCACTTTGTTTTTTAAACTGTATTCTTCCTGTGCTTACTAGTTTTTCAGCTTTATCATCCGCTGTGGCTTCTTGAACTTTGACATCATCAAGTAGATCTTTATCTGAAGTTTCATTCTTTGTTTTTGACGTTTCTGCTGGAGCATTTGACGAGCCTGCTCCTCCAAATAACACCGTCATAAGAACTCTAAGTCAGAGGAGTTTGAATAAGAATGAAAAAAATATTCATCGCGCAATTTTTCCTAATTAGTGCTGGTTTAAATTGGCTATGCAATGAAATTTTGAGTTTGCATTTTCTCTTCTTATCTAAAAATTTCTTTCCTGATCATTTTGGTATAGGTCCGCCGACCGGCTAAAATATGCGAACTAGAAGTTGTTACAAATTACAGCTTTAATCAGGTAGCCTGCGTAGCAGACAATACGCGCGAGGCGGAATTAACACATACAAGCATTACTGATATACAGTGACTGCCGCATAGGCAGTATACATATATCAATCGAAGAAGTCGTACATCATTGTAAACTTCACTCTCCATCTGAGTCTTGGTAGCTCAATGGTTAGAGCATCTTACCGGCAATCAGAAGGTCACAGGTTTGATTCCTGTCCGGGACTCAGAAGGATATGCACGAGCTTGACGATCGTCAATGTATCGTCCAAAATATAATATCCAGATTTCCTAACATATTTTACAATTTTCAAAAAACTCATTATTAAACTTACGTCATGACACTTTCAACAGTCATTTCTCCATTGCGCACAAGATAACCTCCATATCTCAAAGATCCAGCATAAACAAGAAATGTGACACTTTCAGCAATCGCGAAGGCCAGACCAGTTGCAATCAGCGTTTTCACAATATATCTAAATGTTGACATCTTTATGCTTTAAAAACATACTACAACTGCAGACAATAAAAGTTATTTTGCATCTCGAATTTTTATTGGTTGATAGTTTGCAGATAACCGTCTATTGTCTGTAGGTAAATGACGTCATCAGGGGGGTCGGTACGTTAACGCGGAGTCGGTCGGTAAAACCGATCGGTTAAACTGGGAATTTGAAAACCTTGTGATAAATAGACCTGTTGCCTGTCGGTAAACTGTTCGTCTACATTAAAATTGGTTGTCGTCAATAAACATTAAAACATGAAGCTATAACGGTGGATTTCGTATGTATATATATAATACTCAGTCTCATTTATAATTCACGAAGGAAAGACAAAATAAATGAATGCCTCATTAGTATAGTTGCAAAAATCGTCCTGATTTTCGCAAACTTTTCGTTCGATTTTCTCAGCCAAAATCATTTAATATCTTTAGGATTTTCGATGAATACGAACGTTTACATGCATTCGTATCACATGCTATTTACAACATTTGCGTCCGTGTTGTATCGGATATACAATCTCTCGTCGTTGGCTCTTGTATATCCGATACAATACTACCGCTCATGTTGTAAATAGTACATAACTTCGTGCCTAGATTGTGCTCCATCGAGAAATGGAGCATGCACGACAGCCAATCAAAAACAGAGAATCAATGTTTTAAGAATAATTATCGGATGTGGCTAAAAGGGATGACTCAAAAGGACCTTTCTGTTTTTGTCTGGTCTTTATTTTTGGTTAGGTTAGGGTTAGCTACGGTTAGGTTTAAGGTTAGGATCAAGGTTAGGGTTAGGATTGGGATTAGGATTAATTTAGACTAATTCTTGAAAATGTGAAGGTCGTTTTGAGTCATCGCTTTTAGTCATGGTTGTCCTTTTCGCTATGAGATGTTTTTCAACCTCAATTTATAACTTACCTATAAGGTTTTAGAAAGTCATCTCTGTATTTAGAAGAAAAATCGCTTGGTATTTTACTTGATTCTGATGATGTTAATCCGCGAATTTTTTTCCACAATTTTGATAATATCTAAAACGATGAGAATATATACAATTCCTTAGATTTCCTTTCAAATAATTCAGTTCTACATATGCTATAGAAAGATGGAACCACAATATTGATATCCATGACAATTGAGTGTTGAAAAGACACTTGAAATGAGTGTTGAAATGACTTGGAAAACTGAATTAAAGGTGCGATCTGTTGAGCAGGAGATCATGAACTTGGTACCGTCCACAAAACAAGTATTGAAACAACTAATATGCATCAACATCCGAATACGGTGTCGAACACGACAGACCAAACGGAAAGAGAAAATAGTGATGAACATGATCAGGATCCAATTAGAAACTTCCGCGTTGATGAGTCACAAATAGAGGTTGAACAAGATCTTTGTGAGCCTCAAACAGAAGATATGACTGAACCTCTAACAGGAGAGGAAGCACAACTGAATACCTTATTCAGACAGGCATTTGATGAAGTAACATCTGTGGTGGATATAGAAAACAAACCAAACGAATGCTTATCATAGGTAAAATTAAACCAAGAGATTTTAAAACCTGCTAACAACATCCTTGCAAAGCACATAAATAATGTCAGTGACATTTGTTTTATTGTGTATACGCTATCATATGCGTCGAGCCATTAACCAGTGAATATAAGTGTGAAAAGGAACTAAGGAAGATACCTAAAAAAAGTAATGGAAAAGGGAAAGGAAACCGACAACAATTGAAAAACAAAATTAAAGAAATTAAGACAGTGGATTGCTAAAGCTGCAAATGAATTCTACAGAAGGATGGTTAGGAGGAATGCCAGCAAAAAAGCGAAATGAGTAAGAGGGTACGTACAATTCTATGAGTATTGAAGGTACATTCTACAAATCAATTTGTGAAACCAATTAATATGTATACTGGAAAACACCAGGCATGGATAAATTTGAACAATTCTGGGGAGGTATATGGGAGAACGAACAGATAACAAAGGCCATGGCAACCTCGTACCCAGGGATGCTAGTCATCAGAGATTACATCAAAGATCTCTTCAGTTAGGGAATTCACCCTTGAATTATTAAGTAAAAAAATAAAATCTATCTTTTACACAAAATAATATGTCACATGTTTTTACATAAATAAATTTCCGTATCAACTTGACTTCTAACCGGTGAATGACTAGTGAATGACCGGATCAAGCCTGTCTGAGATGATTTTTTCAATATCGTGGACTTATGTTTCATGTAATCCTTTGTTTCTTCTCGCAATCCTTTGTTTCAAGAGGAACATTTAATCTCAAATATTCCTAACTATTATTAATGATAATAATCATTCATGAGACGATAATGGCAAGTTGGTACTGTTAGTTATTGTTGCCAAAAAACAACTTTTTAAGTTACTTCGGCAAATGATATACATACCCCATTGTTTTCCTCCTCATTCGTTTTCTCCTCCTCTGGTTGACCATTTTGAACAGATTGAGCATAACCAATGATCGGGATTCCAGCAAGAACAACTAATGTCATTTTCCAACCATTTGTGAATGCAATGAGCATAGTCATAGTGGTAGATATAGAACCACTGACTTTCGTTCCTAAATCTGATAACGAAAACTGAAAAAATATTTAATGTAACGAACTTGTTGCATCTCTAATATTGAGAAAAAGACTTGATCATTACCGAACTTTTAACGGAACGTGATGCATCTTGGTCCATTTTCTCAGTCATGTCTTCTGCTTGTGCATTGTTTGGATTATCTAGTAGATTAAGATCCTGAAACAGAGGTAGTAGTACATTGACTGTCTGTTGTAAAACGTTTTTGAAAACGGTGATCGATATGTCAATTTCTATGAATTCAAATAATTTATATGCGATCGAGACACTGACAATTAACAATTATTGGACGAGGTTGAGCAAAATATCGTGATTTGGAAGCCAATCGCAATAAGGAATATATATATATTATAAGGAATATATATGTATTATAAGTAATATATATGTATTATAAGTAATATATATATGTATTATAAGGAATATATATATGTATTATAAGGAATATATATGTATGTATACCGAATTCAGTGAACATTGCGGCAGCATGGCGACAATTTAATGAAAATACATAAATAAGCTGTTTTATCAATAAATAGTGTGAATTGTTTCGTATTTTCGGCATTTTTTGTTCTAGTAAACACGACAAGTCGTCTTCCAACATCTTGGCAAAACGAGCCATGTTTACAGTTGTCGATAGCATTAACGCGCATGAGCAGAATATTATTTGCAGCGGAGCAACGTTGCTCAGTAATGCGCATGTGCAGCTTGTTATTTGTAAGAAGTTATTTGCAGCTGTCGTAGCTAATAATCAAGAGAAAAATAAATTGAATTAAATCAAGATATTTTGCGCAATAATGGAGTTCAATAATTGTTTTATATTTCAATTTATATTTAACATTGTAATTTTACATTGATTTGTCATTTTTTCATTATTTTAATTCCAAGTCACTTTGTACGTGAAAAATTATTTTCATAGATGGATGTTACTGCACATGAGTAAAGTATTATTTACAGCAAAACAACATTTCCATCTTATGCGCATGCTCAGACTATTATTTCTCAGACTATTATTTCTCAGACTATTATTTCTCAGACTATAATTCACAGCAAATAAAAATTGAGAAAAATAAATTGAATAATTATCATTTATATTTTCGTCATCGTAATTGATTTTCCGGGTGGAGAACCTATAGACGTATAAAACAAAGATAAAGGGCCAGATAAATATTTGTAAGTTGACTATCAGAAACAAAACAAATCAAACATTTTTATGAAATGTTTACTTTCTCTGCGAGCGAGAGTAGCAATTAAGCGCTTCTAGACTACGCATATACGTCTGGAGATAACTAATGTTAAGGACCATGGTAACAACCACTAACACTTAGCTAGTAACTAGTCCCTGTATCAATGTCGTACAGCTCATGGTGTGTAGTATTCATTGCCATCGTCACTGGGGACCTTAAGATGCTGAACTACGACGAGAACCTTAACGATGTCAGTCTCTTTGCGTGAAGTCAATGTTAAGGGTGTTCGGACATATTTAGATTTGCTTACAGTGTATCCGTTGCTAAGGAAGGTTAGAATTAACAAACTTGCCATAGAATCTATCAAGACAGTCTGTATGTGGGCAAAACGTCACCAAAAAACGTGACCAAAAAACTCTAGGTTTTAGTTAAGTAAAATTAATTTTTCACATGTGATTAGAATCTGGACTGTTACCTTCAAAAAATGAATTTAGAATTTTTAAAAAGTAGCTGAAATATCGAATTTTTAAGGTGAAGAAAATACAGTAACATATTGATAACTTCATTTTTTATCAACAAATCCATACGTTTAGGTCTACACGAAACTCACAAATATAGTATAATGTGAAAAATGACGAAAATTATAGAGTTTTTGGTTATGCACAGCATATGTAAATCTACTTGGCCTGTGTCAGGTTACAAACACGTTTAGGCACAAATTACCTTTATTTACACAATCTGTGATTCATTAGCTTTTTACTGATATATAGGTTTGTATGGTTATGGTGACTAATGTGGACATTTACAGTCATTTATAAAAAGTCACTTTTTTATGTTTACCCCGCCTTAAGGAACAGTTCTCAACTGTCCAAGTTACCGTTGTGAAAGACGCGAAAATGCTCTCAGTGGTGTTGTATACAGAACGATAATGGCGTCGAGATTACTCTTAGGAATAAAATAATTTATTCTCTTTGTTTCACATGGACAATTAGTTTGTTTGAAGGACGTCGTTGTCGAGATTGACGTCATAGATCTTAAAGTTCCTATTGTCATTCATGGCGGACGTATTGAACATATTCTATTGGGTTACACAGCTTTTGAAAGGGACTTTACCTCGTATGTTTTGACATATAAATAAACTCAAGCATGGCTGTTGACTTCAACACTGAAATTTCCTATTTTCCAGAGATTTTATCCAAACTAAGTCTTAACTTACCAAACATATTTATCATACAGTAGGAACTAATTTACAGTTTTTTTCCACGACAAAACAAGGTCACGTGACTCATTGATGCAAATATTGATCTAGTTTATCAAGCTAAGTTGCAAGATTGTATAGCTTTACCGTAAATGGAAACTTTTAGCAAATGATTTTTCCTCTAATTATAATTTCTCTAATATTTTTGTTTATGCAAATTGATTCCTACCATATTCAACTTAACATGATAAACGTAATCAAAGTTTGCATCAAATTACGCTGTTTAATTGTTTAATCGCGTGTCCTCAAGAACGTTTTAAGTTTTCATCCAATATGGCCGACAATGAGTCACGTGACCTTGTTGTCATGGAAACAATACCGTAAATTAGTTCCTACCGTATGAGAAATATGTTTGGTAAGTTAAGACTTAGTTTGGATAAAATCTCTGGAAAATAGGAAATTTCAGTGTCGAAGTCAACAGCCATGCCTAATAATACCCCTGAGAAGTACATTTTTCGTGTAATATAAATTACCAGGGGGGAGGGAGGGTGGAGAAAGTGGGAGGGTCATAACTTTTTCAGCCCCTCAAAAGGGAGGGTGTTATATCTAACTATCAAAAGGGAGGGTGTTATATCTAACTATCAAAAGGGAGGGTCACATAAATTTAAGCTCACACTCTATGATAGTTTCATTTTACTCAAAATTCCAAACAGATCACAGTGATTATTGTAAAATAGTGTAATAAAATAGTAAAATAGTAAAAAAGTATAATATAAAAAGTATAAAATAGTAATTAGTAACATATGAATTTATTCATAAAATACATAAAACAACACATGTTTTATATATCCTAAAGTCATATGTCATTTTACATACATTTAAAAAAATTTTGAGCAAAATTAACCACAAGTGTTTCTATGACTCCACCTTATTTCCTTGAATGTTTGGTTCATCGTCTGTATCCAAGTTATTTGATTCTTTTGAAATTGATTCGGCATCATTTATCTGACTTTCCTGTAATATTCATAAACGGGAAATCATTTAATTTTAAATTTTAAATTTTATGAGGTACGGGGCTATATTTATAGCATATAAGGGAATATTAAATCAGCTACCATTTTTGAATAAAGTTCATAACTATATATATCAACGCAGATTTAAATGCTTTGTCTACAACATCTAGTTATGGTAGGGGAAAATTCTCTAAACTTGTATTAACTACACTTTATAATCATATAACATCAGCTGTTTCATCAGTTGAATTGGTTGAATTCAGTAACGGCGCTACCGGGAGGACTGAAGACTTCACATCGCTAAGGTTCCTTAGGTTCGTTTCCTTATTCGTATAATTCAGAGAAAATCAAAGGGGAGATAACGCAGTTTACCAAAGTGTGTATCTGGAAGAGAAAAAAGTACGTTTCCTCTCCAGCCCTCCGCAATTTTGAACGATTGGCGCTGCCACTGGTTGAATTGATGCAGGTCTACTTATGGTTAAATGGCTTAAGAAATAAAGTTGTTTGTAATGTCACATGGGATTACGTATAAGTTTAGTAGCCTCTAAAATGTAATTAGGAAAATTAAGACTATTTATGTTGGTATTAGTTTTGTTATGTAAGTTAACAGAAGCGTGTGAACAACGGCCGCGCCTAGCTAAGTCCACCGCTTCTAAGATTATGCTAAAACAGACTTAAAAAACTGTATGGTGTAGCAAATTCCCAATTCATATTCACAAATAAAGATCTGTTCTATGAGGTTAGGCTCATACTACCACTTGGGCACGCCTTCTTAAACTTTTATGCAATGCAGAAAATGTCATTCGAGAGACCAGATTATTTTATTTTAACATATTGCTAAACGATCGAGTCTGCTAGGTCAGACCTCCTAGACAGTCTTCCTGCACAACTTAGTTTAGTTATTAGGTGAACGGAATACCTGTTGGAAATTGATAGGGGTTCCGAGGGCCCACGATTTAAGATCGTTATCCGAGAAAAGACCAGACAGTCTTACCATTTGCTGGTATTATTGCAAAGGCAGCACTTTCTCCTCAATTATTTTTAAGACCCTGAGTAGCAGTAGTAGGTAGTCTCGCCCACTTTTTTAGAACATTTACATTGCTTGTAATTCAAACTAACCTTAAGATTTTGCTTCAACAAAGCCTCTTCTGTAGATGGTGAGGAATTTTCCATTGTTTCAACTGAGGTTGTTGTCTTCGGTATCTCGCTCTGGAACATTTTCAAGTGTAATAAAAATAATTTTACGGAGTTTCAAAATTTAGAGTTGAGTTGAGTCAAGGAAGATAAAAAACAATAAGCAAGATAGTGACAGGGCGAACTAGGACATAGTTTAAAGTGCCCCTAACCCCAATTTTTTTTGGTTTAGAATAAAAGCACTCTTAAAATTAGGAAGGATGTTCTTTTAAATTTGTTTTTGTTCTTAAGTTATTCAAGTTTTTGTAATATGGAAATAAGGCATATGATCTATTTTCGAGTATATCTTCAAAACCATTCATCAAACTTTTTCCAGACTTTGCATGTATTTACAGACAAATAAACTAAAAAAGACAGTTCAAGTTATGTAGTCGTTATGGCAACAGATTAGTTTCCAGACCTCTTAATTTAAAAAACAAAACTATTTGTTTTCTCTCAAGTGTTGATCATTTTGGAGTTGGTAATATTGAAGGAAGATTCTACAAACTTAACTAATCTTATACTAAAGTGTGAAGTTGTAGTAAACTCTGCTATGGCAGAAAACAAAGATTTTTTGAGCCTGAATTTAGAAGTCTGAAAAAAATCGGTCACCATGACGACTACATAACTTGAACTGTCTTTTTTAGTTTGTTTGTCTGTAAATACATGCAAAGTTTGGAAAAAGTTTGATGAATGGTTTTGAAGATATACTCGAAAATAAATCTTCGACAATTCTCCTTTTCTTATTTTACGTCCTCATATGCCTTATTTGCATATTACAAAAACTGGAACAACTTAAGAACAAAAACAGCTATCGCCAAAATTTAAAAGAACACCCTTCCTAATTTTAGCAGTGCTTTTATTCTAAACAAAAAATGGGTTCAGGGTCACTTTAAAGTGTCCCTGAGACGAAATAAGAAATTTAAGTTCTAAAGTTACCGAAATTTTGTTCGTCAATGCTCAAAAGCCATTATTGGTACTTTGACGTCACTTAATTCAGCAACATATGAGAGTAATGACGGCCTCATAATCTTGTATAAAAACAGTTGAAATAGGCGATTTCTCATGCTCGTAATTGCTTGAAATTTGGGAAATAAAATATGAAGGCCATATACATGTATACTCTTTACAAATGTGTGGAAACGTGGAACACAAACAATTTGATCATAACTTTAACTTTAATAATAATGCCTTTCTGGGAATCTCAATAATATTACAGAAAATTTATATATACAAAAAACTGTTCAGTTAAAAATAAGAATGGAGACACTTTAAGATTTGCACTTTAAGATCTTAGGGGACACTTTAAGATTGTTTATACAAAAAATGACTTAGATTGCAATTAATTCCTTAGAATTGGGTTTCAAGCAACTGATGCAAGCTTTTCAAGGTCATTACAGAGACAATAGTTTTGAATATTGTCCATTTGGTCGGTCAAATCATGGGATTGCTATGAGCCAAACGTGATTCTAGTCAGTTTGTGTACAATTTTCTTTGTAATATTCTAAATAATTTAGTTAATCTAATTTAGTTTAAATAATTAAGTTATGTCATAAATTAATTAATATTCTAATTAACTTATGATATAACTATTTTTAGATATTACATAAATAAATATGTAATATTTTTAAATATAATCACGCGATCGATGTTATGAGAAACAACTTTGAGGATGATAAGTCACCTTGTTTAACTTAAGTATATGCTTAAATAAAAGTCTGAAGGCAGCATTTCTTCCACTTGAACAAACTAAAGTAAACAATTTTTATCGATTTCGTGGAATTTTAACAATATTTGGCATGTATATTTTTTGTTTGGAGTTGAGTCCTGCACTACAACCTTGGTAACTATAGGGAAAGGTCTAAGAATGACCTATTTAACAATACTTTTACTGTTACCTCGTTCATTGTAGAATTAAAAGAATTTTCCTTCATTCCCATCTCTAGTCTACTTTCACTTAAAGATGTTGCAAATTTCTGTCAAAATAAAAATTATGATATTAAATGGCTACTTAATTATATATGCTCGATATTCTAATTTACATATTGCTCGATAAATATATATATATATATATATATATATATATATATATATATATATATATATATATATATATATATATATATATATATATATATATTATATATATATATATTATATATATATATATATATAATATATATATATATATATATATATATATAATATATATATATATATATACTAATAATAAAATAGACTACACGTTCATACAAACATTTTACTTTAAGTTTCTGGAGGTGTTCCTCCGTCTTCAGAAAGTTTGTAGGGTTAGGGTTAGGGTTAGGTCATATATATATATATATATATATATATATATATATATATATATATATATATATATATAATATATATTATATATATATAATATATATATATATATATATATATATATATATATATATATATATATATATATATATATATATATATATATATATATATATATATATATATATATATATAGTTAAGTGTTGTATCACTCTCTGACAAAGGGCCTTCGCTCCAAACGTTAGACCTCCCACACAATATTTAGGAAATAAACCAACGACCTAGTTTAGACAAATATTAATGTGACTTGCAGCTTGATTATTTCAATGTAGTAAATTGTTTGCTACTACTGAAACTGCTAATTTAGTAGTAGGTATGTCGCACATACGAACTAGTACACAACGTAGCCTTCGCTCTGCCATCAGAGTTCTGGTAGCTCAATGGTTAGAGCGTCAAACCGCAGATCATGAAGGTTGCGGTTTAAATTTCCATCTGGGACTCAGAAACATTTTTCTGAGTTTGCGTTAAAGCTTGAGTCGCAAACAATTTACTAGACGTTTTATAAGACGTCACGTGCTCAATGAATAGATTGTTTGCCCGCGCGCTTCCCCATTTTGCCCGCACGCCTTCCTCTAATAAAAAGAAGCCTCTGCGGAGGAGAGAGGATTGTTTGATACCTGAATGGTTGAACCAATGGCTATAAATACTCCAAGATCAACAAATTTAAAAGCCCATTTATAACGCTCTGCCTCTAGACGCTTTGGATCAGCAGTTACCTTTAATAAATTGGAAAAAATCAATGCCCTTTGGTTTAATATTTTATCTAGATTTTCAAATCGTCGTTCATGGGTTTTAAAAAAATATTTTAATTATACTTACAATTAAAATTTCACTAAGTAAAAGTGAAAATCCTGGTGCAATCAATCCTGTCATCACAGCACCCATAAGACTCATCATGATTAAAGGAAGTTGTTTAATTTGTAATTTGATTACTTCCATGGATATTCCTCGTTTTTTGATCTGATAAAAAATCCAAAATAATATCGAACTGCTTATACTTAAGTACAAATAATCTATCTGATCCACCAAAATAGTTATTTTTGATAAGTATTGTAAAATTCATTAATATTTCGTGAAGAAAAAAACAAAATAATATTTAATCAGCACCTTTAAGTAGTAGTTAAAACATGAGCGGTCCATGTTTATGGGCAGTTACAATGGCGAGCCGTTGTAACTGCCCATAAACATCGACCGCGAATATTTTATTAATCAATGTTTTATCCTGGGTTAATGATGCTGATTAAATATTAATTTCTTTTGAATTTTCTTCATGAATTATTAATGAATTTTACAACATAGAATACACATTGATTAATAAAACATCAATGTTTTATCAAAGTTAACTTGCTATAATTGAGCAGTTTTTCGGAGTTAACATAATTTGTTATTTTGTTTGTACCGTTTCTACAACTTCCAAAGAAACAATGCATCATATATTCTATTAATTTTACAAGTTCGTTAAAATATTCGATTTGCCCATAAACATTGGCCGCTCATGTTTTAATTACTACTTAAAGATGCTGATTAAATATTAATTTATTTTGAATTTTCTTCATAAATAAACTACAAGTATAAATAATCTATCTGATCCACCAAAATAGTTATTTTTAATAAGCATTATTAGTTCATTAATTCATTAATAATTCATGAAGAAAAGCAATGGAATCAGTGGCATGACGGAGGTTTTAAATCGGATGAAGATTCGTCCTGATTTATATAAACTTTTTCTTCGATTACATCAGCTAAAACAGCTTGTATCTTCAAATGATATATAGCTCGCTTTCAGCTTGAGTTTGTATATCAGATAAAGATCGGCCGCTCATATTGATTTTTTCATCATCAATTTTATCATAAATTATTAATGAATTCTATAAGTATAAATAATCGATCTGATAAACCAAAATAGTTATATTTTAATAAGGCTTAACAGATCTTTTAAAATGGAGTGAGCACATAAGTAGAGGCTGAGCTGTAGCTCACTCATTTAAAATTTAAACTTCAGCGCACCAATCCTATTGGTCGGATTAGTACGTCGGTATTTCAAAGCAGGTTTCCCGGCTGTAGACCTTTTACGTTTTCCGAGTTTTTTTAGTTTTTTGAACTTCAGTTGAGAAAGTATTTCTTAATTGATTGTTTTATAAATAATACTCAAAAACATTAGTTGAAGTTTTCATCCAAAAAATATGTTTCATTGCTCGCTATGCTTGAATGCATGGCAAGTTTCATCAAGAATTTATTTGCATTTCTACGTATGAATTATATCTAACTTATACAGTGTGTCCCAAAAAAAAGGCTACCTTTTCAAATTCAAATTAGCATGTTAATTCAAGCAACCTATTGTAGTTCTTTGAAATTCATTATCGCTTTTGAAATACAAAACGCTTCTGAACGCTTTCCAAACGCAGACTTGAAGTTATTCTTAATCACCCGTGTGTGCATGCACTAAAACCCCTTTGACATTGAACACAATAGGTTGTTTAAATTAACACGCTCATTTGAATTTGAAAAGGTAGCCTTTTTTTTTGGGACACCCTGTATAGACACATATTTCTTTGAATTTCTTCAAGAAGCCGACTTTATTTTACGATAGGCTATACGAAACCACGCGGTGTTCTAATCATGCGCCATCTTCTTTGGTCGCTATTGCTCGAGTGTTCGCTCAAAACTATCCTGTGTTTTACAAGACACAATTTACAGGATCGAGTAAATTAAAACGATTAGCGGGCGTCTTGTTTTATAATATAATATTTGCGGGTATTTCTTTTGTTCTCACAGGGCCATTAACAACTAATATACCTCATTATATCCATTTTTGCTAATCTTACCTCCGTTCACGGCAAACCAGGTCTGATTAGAAACTAATCATACCCGGTTTGACGCCAACGGAGGTACGATTACGAAAGAACAAAAGAAATACCCGCAAATATTATATTACAAAGGAATAGCATAAAAAGAGGTGCATTAACCATTAAACGTCCCGCTCGATTCGGGTCATTTAGTAAAATGTTACAAAATGACCCTCATCGAGCGGGACGTTTAATAGCTAATGCACCTCTTTTTATGCTATAAATGAAAAAACAAAATGGCGAAATGTTTTGCTAAAGTGAATGAGCAAAAAATCATGTATTTGTTTGATAAAAAACCACGAAAAAACTTTAAAATACCACGAGTGTTTATATTTAAAAAAATTATACCATTCGCTCTCGTCGTATATTAGTTCATAGCTCATATACTACTCGACCACATGGTATAATTGTTTAAAACCCATGTGTAAGCCAAATCCAATATATAGTTGTTTTATTATACATTCAATTATGCATAGTTACCTGGCCAATAACCTTTGCATCAACCCATGATTTAGCATTTTCAAAACATTTAGTGAGACGCTCTTTTATTGACTGGATAGAAAACTTTGTTCTTACATTAGATTCTGAAAATAATCGTGAGTAAAGACACATTTGAAAGGTGAAATAAAAAATAGTGTTAACAAATTCTGGTATCCAGGTAAAAATAAGCTAGTAAAAAATTTAATGGCTAAAAAGTGTAATTAGGATTGAAGATTTTCTGCAGTGGTTCGAGTCATATGACAATTAAGTTAGTTGATAAACGTCACTTTAGTCTTTCAGGATATCTAATAAGCCAGTTCGTAATGTCGACTGCGCATCAAAATGACGCGTTCTGCGTCGCGATAAAACTTATTTCAATTCATAACATCAGCCATCAACATCAGAAATGTTAATAGTTTTGCGGTATCTGCTCTTGTACTCAAGAAATAACGCCGCAATTTTAGAGTTTGCTCGACAGCGGTGATTTTGTTTTCAATTTTGACGTCATTGAGTGTTTTTCTTTTGTTCCTTGCACTCAATGACGACAATTATTTAAAAAATTATTATAAAAATAAAAATTTATGATAAATTGCAACAAAACGTCTAGGGAGAGTAATACTCGCCTGCAGGTCGAGTATAGGGTGGTAATAAAGTTTCTATTTTTTATTATTTGTCAATTCGTTTTTAAATTCAGGAGAGAAAAAATCTTTTCCTAGGTGGCAAGATCAATTCGTGGGGAGCTAAAGGGGGACTGGGGGGCTTTGTATTTTAAAAAGGGCATGCGTGGTAGTATTCTCATGCGTAAAATAAATTTACCTTGTTCGGGTGTAGTAGTATTTTTATGCTTTGTTTTTTTCTGTGAAGAAATATTTCATAATCATACTTAATCGTAGGACAAATATTAGTGCCCAGTAAAAACACAAAATAAAGCCATGAATAAACAAAAAAGGAAACGTACAAAGAATGAATGCGTAGCTAGAGTAAATCAGATGCGACAAAAACAAGCTAAAGATGAGCAAAAGTATAATATAAAACTGTACGAGAAACTATTTTCTCTCACAAGCCACTCTTCATTCAAACTGAAATACTCGTACGGACATGTACCAAAACGCTATGTCACTATTAATATTAATAAATATAATTTTTAAGCAGAGTTCATAAGAGTTGATAAAGTACTAATTTCTTAAATTTTAAAACGTTTTCTCATGTGTTCCGAAAATGACCTCAGGTATAAAACCTACAGGACTGAAAGATTAACTATAGATTAAAAATGTATTTAGATTCTAACCTTACTTTGAAATTTGGATTTTATATTTTCCTTAAATCTCTTTGGATTCCATTTATTCGAAAATGATTTTGCGTCTGCTTGTTTGTCGCTGGTTGGTAGGTTTGGGCTTGTCGCTTCTTTTCCTAATATGAAATATATATTTTTAAATTAATATTATACAAATACTGTTTATGTGAACTTAATAATAATGACGTCTTTTATCAATTGCAGTTCAGTAATGTCTAATTGTTGATATTTTGAGTTCTTGCTGCCTCGCTTCTCAAGTATAGTCAGTCTTCTAATCTTATTTCATAAACTATTTATATTTTATTGCATATTTAGTTTACTCAATTCAGTGTCGTAGCAAGTTCGAAAGGATTAGAGGGCTGATCAAGGAATTCAATCCCTACCCTTGCTCCTCTCTCCTCCGCAGAGGTTCTTCGGAGATATTTCGGAGGTCGTCCGAGAGATTAGTGGAACGAGTCAGCTGATCTTTGTGTCCAGCTAACTCGTTCGACAAATCTCTCCGACGACCTCCGAAATATCTCCGAAGAACCTCTGCGGAGGAGAGAGCCCTTGCTCACTGGCGTGCGGTGAATATAATTGTTATAAAAACCATGTGTTAATATATTCACTGACTGCTGTAGTGAATGTGGGAAAGCTTGGAGTAGAATGCAGACGACACATGGACGATCATCAAGCTCATATTCTAAGACCATCTCGGGGTCTGGGGGCATGCACCCCCACTTTCAGCAATTTCTGCGAGAACAAAAATATGTCATCTGCTACATATATATATATATATATTATATATAATATATATATATATATATATATATATATATATATATATATATATATATATATATATATATATATATATATATATATATATATATATATATATATATATATATATATATATATATATATATATATATATATATATATATATTTCAAAAACTCATTAATATTCATTAACCAAATTGTCCAATCACATTTCCGTATTTAGTCACGCGCAAGGCTTTTATACCTGATAAAATCCATGAATACTAATCAGCATGAAAATTATATAAGTCTTTACGAACTTTATATAAAATTCCTGCTAATTTGCATTTCATACATCAACCCAATTTACCTCTAACAGAAAATAAAAACCAGTACACTCCCTAGTGATTACAATCAATTGTTTTTGAAGCTATTTAAACTACACTCGAACTCGCGTTTTATCATATCTAAAATGCTCGCGCTGCGCGCTCAGCATTTTAAATATGATAAAACGCTCCTTCTCGTGTTTTAAATACGACATATATATATATATATATATATATATATATATATATATATATATATATATATATATATATATATATATATATATATATATATATATATATATATATATATATATATATATATATATATATATATATATATATATATATATATATATATACGTGTAGGTTTTGGTCTACGAAATGCAAAGAGTGCTCAACAACATATAGTTAGAGCAAATAATAGATTTTCGCTTACCTCAAAACTGGTCTGCTACAACTTGTTTCATCTGTAAAAGAATCTTCAGGCAGTGACCTGCCTGAAGATTCTTTTACAGATGAAACAAGTTGTAGCAGACCAGTTTTGAGGTAAGCGAAAATCTATATATATATATATATATATATAAACAAAGCTTTAAAATACGTCGAAACCATGGTGAAATGGTAAAATATAGTTCCTACAAGAACTGTTTGAAATCACTACTAATATAATTATTATACACGATAATGTGTATAATATATAATCAAATATCTATACACGATAATGTGTATAATATATAATCACATTTACCAAAATCTAACAATGGCGTAATGTTGGAGCAAAGGATGGGAAAGAGAAATGAGTTCTTAGAAGAACTGTTTAAAGATAGAGAAATAAATAGGCTTTTAAAATAAATGAGCACGATGCATTTCGGCAGACAACTTATCAAGTGCTACGTCTGCTAAAGAAAAACCATAAGATAGCTTGTATAGTCAACGAAAAGTCCAGTTACGTCAGACGCAAAGGCGTCATGACAGTGTTCCTAAAATAACGATGTTTTAAAAATGAATTCCTTTTGTCGGCACAAGTCAGGATCTGACAGCTTGATGTAAAGAGATTCCAATACCTTCAATTGAAAGTGCGAGCGATACTTAGCCAATATCCGGAATTTAGTGTCATTGTAAGAGTTGGCGCATTGAGAATTTGATAGGAGGTGTGAGAGATGGCAGAATCACAGTTAATGACCGTGTCTTGATGGCATTGTCTTCTTGGCTGTTGGCGTAACGGAACGATTTTTTGGCGAACGTGTTGATTCATTCTGTCGCCTAACCTTTGAGATGTTCTTCCTACGTATAGCGAGAACCACACTCGCATTTAAATTCGTATATGACAGAGCTTTATGAAAAAGCAGGTAAAACATCTTTAGGAGTAGGCGGCAAAATTGTCCTAGTTGAGAAAATACATCTTAATTGGCCGCTACATAAGAAAGTATTTTCTATAGTAACCTTCAGTTGTTTCTCGAATTGTTCGGAAATTTTACCAATCCAAGGTAATTTTAAGTAGACTGGGCATTTGTTAGGTCCATACAAACGTTCTAGATTAGGAAGAGACATGAATATTTTATCAAGCAATCGGCCTGGGTATCCATTTGCTAAGAAAATGGTTTTTAACTCACTGAGATCTTGTTCCAAAAACTTTTCCGAAGATAACTTGCGTATTCTGTCAACTAAGCATTTCACCAATGAAATATTTTGTTTTGTTGAGCTAAAAGAATCAAAACGTGTGTAAAGGCCTGTAAATGTAGATTTTCGATAAATGCTTGTCAGGAAACAATTATCATCCGTGAACTAAAACATCCAAGAAAGCTAATTTGTTGTTGTATTCAAATTCATGGGTAAATTTTAAAGACGGATGAAGCGAATTTAATATATGCAGGAAAGAAAGAGCTGTTTGTTTGTTTGTTTGTTATTGAACAAAGTGAATGTGTCATCTACATATCGTTTGTAACAGATTGGAATAATATCCGTGTTAGTATCGAACATTTTGCTTTCATAATAACCAACAAAAATATTGGCCAATACCGGTCCCAATGGAGATCCCATAGCTACACTTCAACCACGTTTCGATTTGCTATCATATATCGTCCACCTCCGTCTTCAACTAATGGACTTACATATTCATTATTTTTTGAAGAATTTACCACACTTTTGTAACTATTAGCTGTGTCATCTGGAAAACTTGTTATGGTTGGTGACTTTAATTGTCATGTGAATATCGTTGATGATCAAAATGCTTGTAGGATTCTGCAGATGTTCAATCTAGATCAACATGTTAAAGTACCAACTCATAAGGATGGTCACATACTTGATCTCATTATTACAAGACAAGGTGAAGTTCCAATTTTAAATCTACAAGTATTAAATGCTGGAATATCTGATAATTTTGCGTTGCATTTCAATTTGAGTGTATCTAAACCTTCAAATTTGAAATCGGAAATTTGTTATCGGAAACTGAAATTAATAAATATGGATAAATTTCGACAGGATCTTGATAATTCTGAGTTATTTTCCTCACCTGCATCTAATCTTACCGATCGCTGTGATCAATACGATAGTGTACTGTCATCAGTTTTAGAGAATCATGCTCCACTTTGTAAAAAGATGGTAATCCTACGACCAAAACGCCTTGGTATAACGAAAGCATTCGTGAACAGAAAACATTACGGCGGAAAAAAGAACGAAAATGGCGGAAAAGTAAAGTAACTTGAATCAGTTGGACAGACAGTGTCATGTTGAACAATGTATTGTTGTAAAGAATCTTATTAACAATGCAAAAATGGATTATTACTCTTCACTTATCGCAGATGCTGGCTCCAATAGTAAGAAACTATTTCAGACTGTTGATCGCCTTCTCCACTGACAAATTGTACCCTACCTGTATACTTCTTCGACACAATTAGCAAATCAGTTTGCCAATTATTTCAGTGATAAGATTATTAATATCAGACAATTATTTTGTGTTCCATCGACAACTGTTTTCCTCCACATTTTCAAGTACGATAACCTTGATTTGAATTGTTCATTGATTTCTTTGGTCCCACCTCTGCTGAAGAATTATCAGATATTATTAGCAAATTGAAGCTGAAATCCTGTATGCTGGATCCTGTTCCAGCAAACATACTTTCAGGGCTCCTGGATTCAATTTCACCGGTGATTGTTGAGATTGTTAATGGTTCCCTCATTTCTAGTTTTGTGCCAGCAAGTTTGAAAAAAGCTGCTCTCCTGCCACTCTTGAAAAAATCATCGTTAGACCTTGAAGAGTTTCCTAACTTTCGACCAGTTTCAAATTTGAAGTTTGTGTCAAAAATCGTGGGAAAAGTTGTAGCCTTACGCTTATTGAACTACCTTCGCAGCACCAACCTAGAGGAACCTTTTCAATCTGCTTACAAGCAATGCCATAGTTATGAAACAGCCTTGATTCGGGTAAAGAATGACATTCTCTGTTCAATAGATGATAACCGCTGTGTCTTACTGCTGCTGTTAGATTTGATCATTTGATACAGTGGATCATGATACTTTATTATGCAGAATGTCTTCTAAATTTGGAATAAAAAGTGATGCATTGGAATGGTTTCGGTCATATCTATCAGATAGTACTCAAGCTGTTCATGTTAATAATGCTGTTTCATCCAGTCATAACTTCAAGGGTATGTGGCGTTCCACAGGGATCAGTGTTGGGACCTATATTGTATTTATTGTATACGTCACCTATTGGAGATATACGTCGTTCTCATGATATGAGATTTCATTTGTACGCGGATGATATTCAAGTTTATGCTTCGTTTAATTATAAGAATAGTGATGAACTTGAAAGAATTAAGTCTCGTGTGGATTACTGTCTATCTGATATAATGAAATGGATGACGTTAAATAAGTTGAAACTCAATACAGATAAAACGGAACTTCTAATCATCAGTTCCAAATATCGACCTGAACCGATTTTCTCTTCACTAGAATCCGCAAGGAATATTGGAGTCATATTTGACAAGTATCTCACTAGTCCTTACAAATTAATAACATCTGCAAGTCTTCTTTCTATCATTTACGAAACATCGCCCGTGTTAGGAGATACTTATCATTTCAAACAAC
This sequence comes from Chrysogorgia sp. JL179-B06, assembly GCA_035772405.1. NCBI lineage: Eukaryota > Metazoa > Cnidaria > Anthozoa > Scleralcyonacea > Chrysogorgiidae > Chrysogorgia > Chrysogorgia sp. JL179-B06. Next base: position 7,564,913 of record JAYKKM010000391.1, read on the forward strand.
TGAAATTCTTATAAATGCTTTTATTACATCTAAGTTGGATATTGCTAATGGAGTGCTGTTCGGACTTCTAAAAGAACAATTGGGAAAACTTCAGAGTGTTTCAGCGGCAAGGTTGCTTACTGGAACCCGAAAATGTGATCACATTACACCAATAATGATACAACTTCACTGGCTCCCTATTGAACAAAGAATCACATAAATTATAAAATATTGCTTTTGACATTTAAGGCTATAAATGGTCTTGCACCAAAATATATATCGGACATGATTTCATACTATATTCCAACTAGGACTCTTAGATAAAGTAGTGCCAAATTATTAATTGAACCGCGATTTAATTAAAAAACTTATGGCGGACGATCTTTCTCAGTTAGGGCGCCTAATTTATGGAACAAATTACCTTTTTCATTAAGAAAGAGTTTTAACGTAGTAGAGTTTAAGGCAAGGTTGAAAACTTATATGTTTCACGTTGCATATGATAAGCACATGTAATTTTATTAATTTGTATTTAAACCGGCATTGTAATATATATGGATTTTTTAATATCTTTTAGATAAAGATTATGTTATTCTTATTATTATTATTTGTTTATATACTGCCTTACCAAAGCTAAACTCTACCCCTTTAGTTTTGGTGAGGCAGTATATAAACAAATGATGGTGTAGCTATGGAATCTCCATTAGGACAGTGTCCCAGGAAATTCGTCCCGCCGTAATATCGCCCCCCTCGGGGACAAATTTCCTAGGAATATCGCCCCCCTTTAGGAATTTCGCCCTCCTCTTTAGTCGCAAGATATAAATTGGAATCCGCTCGCCGTCAATATGTGGTAACAACACGTGTCTTCTGTCATTCGAAATAAATCTATTTCCACTCGTCAGCAGCCAAAACAGCAATGTCGAAGCGAGCCAATAGTCACTGTTGTGACTCAGCGATTGGAAAATATCTTTCTCCTAATGTGCATGGGTTTTGTTTTTAGTATGTTGTGAAATATAGTGACACTTAATTAATGGTGGTGACGTTATTCAACATTTATCGTATAAATACCCACTCTGTTTTGTTGATAAATTGTCCGCCGAAATGCATTATCATTCTTTTTTAGTTTAAATGTTTTTCTCCACTTTTTTCGTAACTCTGACTCTGCTAAGTTTTGAACACTTCTTTTAAGAACTATCCAACATTGATATTCACTTTCATGAATGCATTTTCCAAAGCAATATTTAATTTTGTCACCACGACAAAATCGTTATTTTAAGAACTCTTTTCTGGCAATAATATAAACAGAGGGGAGGGTAGCTACGTCATGATGATAATTGTCACGGATGATAATTGTTTCCTGACAAGCATTTATCGAAAATCTACATTTACAGGCCTTTACACAGGCCTTTGATTCTTTTAGCTCAACAAAACAAAATATTTCATTGGTGAAATGCTTAGTTGACAGAATACGCAAGTTATCTTCGGAAAAGTTTTTGGAACAAGATCTCAGTGAGTTAAAAACCATTTTCTTAGCAAATGGATACCCAGGCCGATTGCTTGATAAAATATTCATGTCTCGTCCTAATCAAGAACGTTTGTATGGACCTAACAAATGCCCAGTCTACTTAAAATTACCTTGGATTGGTAAAATTATTTCCGAACAATTCGAGAAACAACTGAAGGTTACTATAGAAAATACTTTCTTATGTAGCCAATTAAGATGTATTTTCTCAACTAGGACAATTTTGCCGCCTACTCCGAAAGGTTAGGCGACAGAATGAAACAACACGTTCCTACTAACATACGCCGAAAAATCGTTCCGTTACGCCAACAGCCAAGAAGACAATGCCGTCAAGACACGGTCATTAACTGTGATTCTGCCATCTCTCACACCTCCTATCAAATTGTCAATGCGCCAACTCTTACAATGACACTAAATTCCGGATATTGGCTAAGTGTCGCTCGCACTTTCAATTGAAGGTATTGGAATCTCTTTACATCAAGCTGTCAGATCCTGACTTGTGCCGACAAAAGGAATTCAATTTTAAAACATCGTTATTTTAGGAACACTGTCATGACGCCTTTGCGTCTGACGTGACTGGACTTTAATTTGTTGACTATAAATACAAGCTATCTTATTTAGCAGACCTAGCACTTGATAAGTTGTCTGCCGAAATGCATCGTGCTCATTTATTTTAAAGCCTATTTGTATCTTTAAACGGTTCTTCTAAGAACTCATTTCTCTTTCTCATCCTTTGCTCCAACATTACTCCGTTGATAGATTTTGGTAAATGTGATTATATATTACACATATTATCGTGTATAATAATTATATTAGTAGTGATTTCAAACAGTTCTCGTAGGAACTATATTTACCATTTCACCATGGTTTCGACGTATTTTAAAGCTTTGTTCAAATTATATATTATAGGTAATATTTGGCATTTCACTCGATCAAACTACATGTTGAAAGGATTTATGGTGAAGGAAAATTTCGAGTGTTAGAATACATACATTTTAAGACCATACCGGTGTCACAGGAAATTCGCTCCCCCAGAAAATTCACCCCCCTCCTCCTTGCCCTCCCAGGGGCGAATTTCCTAGGATATTCGCCCCCTCTAGAAATTTGCCCCCCTCATTTCGTTTTAAAATCAAAACTTCTCAAGAACATTGTTTATTAAATTTTATATTTTACAAAAAAATACTTAAATATATTAGTTGACCAGTTCAGATAAGGGTTCAGAGGACTAATTTTGTCTTTTTATAGCTATTGGACTTGTTTAGAAATAAATGAATAAAAAAATAAATTATCAGATAAAGTGCCTCAAATTTCAACAATATAGAAATCGTTAACAATGGCCTTCGCGGTCATTCCTTCGCGGTGACCACTTTTTAACAATGAACGATGACTCACACATGCAAAATAACAATATGAACAAAAGAGTCTAGAATTTGAATAGGGTCAGTTGCGGAACATTGGTCTCTTCCACAGATCTCTAAAATAGGACTGGATCGGACCTTCCTATTGTGTGTGATGTTTTAACTTTATCTTATAATCGTTTTTGATTTCTCTGGGCTGTGCTTCTTATTCATGAGGTAGCTACCCTCCCCTCTGTTTATATCATTACCAGAAAAGAGTTCTTAAAATAACGATTTTGTCGTGGTGACAAAATTAAATATTGCTTTGGTAAATGCATTCATGAAGGTGAATAGCAATGTTGGATAGTTCTTAAAAGAAGTGTTCAAAACTTAGCAGAGTCAGAGTTAAGAAAAAAGTGGAGAAAAACATTAAAATAAAAAACCATGAGAAGGATAATGCATTTCAGCGGACAATTTATCAACAAAACATTGAATAACGTCACCCCATTAATGAAGTAACGCTATATTTAACAACATACTAAAAACAAGACCCATGCACATTAGGAGAAAGATGTTTTCCAATCGCTGAGTCACAACTGACAATTGGCTTGCTTCGACATTGCCGTTTTGGCTGCTGACAAGTGGAAATAGTTTTATTTCGAATGACAGAAGACACGTGTTGTTACTAAATAGGAGGGCGAAATTCCTAAAGGGGGGCGATATTCCTAGGAAATTTGTCCCCCGGGAGGGCGGATTTCCTAGGAATATCGCCCCCAGGGGGGCGATATTACGGCGGGACGAATTTCCTGGGACACCGGGACCAGTTGCGAAAAATGCAACTTCAAGGCCTTCCGGCTGGAATTGAACCCGCGACCCTGCGGCTTCCGTAGCTCAGTGGTCAGAGCACTGCACTAGCATCGCAGGGTCACGGGTTCAATTCCAGCCGGAAGGCCTTGAAGTTGCATTTTTCGCAACTGGTCCCGGTATGGTCTGAAAATGTATGTATTCTAACACTCGAAATTTTCCTTCACCATAAATCCTTTCTCTCTCTCTCTCTCTCTCTCTCTCTCTCTCCTCTCTCTCTCTCTCTCCTCTCTCTCTCTCTCTCTCTCTCTCTCTCTCTCTCTCTCTCTCTCTCTCTCTCTCTCTCTCTCTCACTCTCTCTCTCTCTCTCCTCTCTCTCTCTCTCTCTCTCTCTCTCTCTCTCTCTCTCTCTCTCTCTCTCTCTCTCTCTCTCTCTCTCTCTCTCTCTCTCTCTCTCTCTCTCTCTCTCTCTCTCTCTCTCTCTCTCTCTCTCTCTCTCTCTCTCTCTCTCTCTCCTCTCTCTCTCTCTCTCTCTCTCTCTCTCTCTCTCTCTCTCTCTCTCTCTCTCTCCTCTCTCTCTCTCTCTCTCTCTCTCTCTCTCTCTCTCTCTCTCTCTCTCTCTCTCTCTCTCTCTCTCTCTCTCTCTCTCTCTCTCTCTCTCTCTCTCTCTCTCTCTCTCTCTCTCTCTCTCTCTCTCTCTCTCTCTCTCTCTCTCTCTCTCTCTCTCTCTCTCCTCTCTCTCTCTCTCTCTCTCTCTCTCTCTCTCTCTCTCTCTCTCTCCTCTCTCTCTCTCTCTCTCTCTCTCCTCTCTCTCTCTCTCTCTCTCTCTCTCTCTCTCTCTCTCTCTCTCTCTCTCTCTCTCTCTCTCTCTCTCTCTCTCTCTCTCTCTCTCTCTCTCTCTCTCTCTCTCTCTCTCTCTCTCTCTCTCTATATATATATATATATATATATATATATATAAAAGTAAAGTGCTGCGTAGACAGTGTTTTGAATATATAGCAAAGTGAAAAGGTGGTAAACTGCCAATAATTTAGTGACGAGATACTGACGTTTCGAGCGGAGCCCTTCATCAGAGTAAGACGAGATGAAATAAAATAAATAGGGCTTATATATATGCCAAAAGGGTGTCACAAGTAGAAAGTAGCCAATCAAATGCACGCGAGATAAACAAACTGATAATTAATGAGATGCGAAAAGTTAAATCATTTGCTATTTTTACAGTCGATCAGAGGAGGAGGGAGAAATGACAGTCCAATATTAAGGGGATAGGCGATAGTAAAGCAGTAAGAAACAAAGAATTTGAAAAGGAATGAAAGTGCATAAGCTAATAATAAAAAAGTTCTAAGCAAACTAAAATAACAAAAAACTTGTGGGAAATTAAATAAAAGAAAAACGTTCGTTAAGACCAAGAGGATGTAATTAACATCACGTCCACCAACATCATTTATTGCATTTCTTGCGATAAATGCCCTAAAATCTACATCGGTGAAACTGGGCGACGCCTTTCAGACAGGTTTGCTGAACATCTTCGTTCCGTGAGGAACAATGATGTTGACAAACCTGTAGCCCGCCATTTGGTTTCAGACATGAAAGTCTGTGCCATCCTTCCCATCTCAGGTGGTAACGATAACCGCAAACGGCAAGAGAAACGTCTCATTTTTAAACTTGGCTCCACACATCCTCTTGGTCTTAACGAACGTTTTTCTTTTATTTAATTTCCCACAAGTTTTTTGTTATTTTAGTTTGCTTAGAACTTTTTTATTATTAGCTTATGCACTTTCATTCCTTTTCAAATTCTTTGTTTCTTACTGCTTTGTCATTTCTCCCTCCTCCTCTGATCGACTGTAAATATATATATATATATATATATATATATATATATATATATATATATATATATATATATATATATATATATATATATATATATATATATATATATATATATATATATATATATATATATATATATATATATATATATATATATATATATATATATGTATATATATAGGTAATATTTGGCATTTCACTCGATCAAACTACATGTTGAAAGGATTTATGGTGAAGGAAAATTTCGAGTGTTGGAATACATACATTTTAAGACCAAACCGGGACCAGTTGCGAAAAATGCAACTTAGCGGCCTTCCGGTAGGAATTGAACCCGCGACCCTGCGATTGCTAGTGCAGTGCTCTGACCACTGAGCTACGGAAGCCGTTGCCGAGAGCCTAGTCACGATATATATATATATATATATATATATATATATATATATATATATATATATATATATATATATATATATATATATATATATATATATATTATATATATATATATATATATATATATATATATATATAATATATATATATATATATATATATATATATATATATATATATACATATATATATATGTATAATTATTGTATATACTATTACGCTCCTTCACTTCGGTGTTGTTGAGCACTCTGTGAAGTTGGTGTGGGTGTCCTTTAGCGATAATGCAACGCCCACTACCCTTGTGGTAGTTTGAGCACTCTGGCCCTATACCGCTTCATGCTCTCTGGATGTGAACATGACTGCTATTGTCCCACAAGCGGTTGTCACCGGTAATTGATTGAGATGATCACATTGATCACTTGATGTTATTCGTACCTTTCATAGGATTTGTAGAAGTATTAATGTTCTCCGACATATTACATCGATCGTGGTGTTTTTCTCCTCTTGTGAACTACATGTGATAAAAAATAACAAAAAAGCAAAGAAATAGCGAAATAACCTTAACAATAACTATCAATTTGCCAAAGCTGCAGCCAACTCAATGGTGGAATATCAGACATACTTTGATAATACTCTAGCTGGCTTAAAATCCTTAACTGGTTTAAGAATCATAACGCAATATATTTCATAATAACGCAAAGTATTTAGTTGTAGTATTATAGGGTTTTGCGATTTATTATCAGCAATATGCGAAGGTAAAATTTTAAAATTAAACGAGACTTACTTGTAAGTTAAAGTTTGATGAGAATTCTATGACTTGTCATGCAGGAACAACGGGATCACGTGAAATTGCGTAGCATGCACCCAGCGTTCAGTCTTAAAGAAATTATCTACCAAACACTGTCAAAGTAGGGTGGGTATAAGTTCTATATGAAAAAATACATACGGTGGAATGTGATCCCCTTGTCCCTGCTGCAAGGACACACTATGACAAGTCATAGAATCCTCATCAAACTTCAACTTACACATGTAGGTCTGGTTTAATTTTAGAATTCTATTTCCTTGTCACATGAGATTTTAAAGCCCAGTGTTTGGAAGCAAAGAATCCAAACAGAACTATTTTATCATTTTTTTAACAATAGAAACACATATCATAACTTTGTAATATCATAAACCAAAATTGCAACTATAGTTTGATCTTGTTTTATTATAGTTATATAGACAAGCTCCAGTTTATCTATGCATTATAGAGTGTTTATGGCAGTGCCACACCCCAGCGGAACTAAGGAATTAAGAAGACGAAACCAGAGGAAGATTGATAAAAGCTCCCGACTACTTCTACTAATAAACATAATAGACCCTACTTATTACGATTAGTTGTGTTCATGCAGAAATACATTAACGATTACGGAGAATACTCAAGTTATTACGAAGGAATGGAAATAACGATATCCGGCTGTGTACCGGAGTTATACCCCCATCAATTGAAACCCAAAACCATATGCGAGTAGGAATATTGTTCTTCACAAAATACGATATAGTTACAAGAATAAAATGGAACTTATTACAAACAATATCATTAAGGGCACATTCAGTATGCACATTAAATACTCTAGATTGTCTATCTGCTTCAACATTTTCTGTGCCTGGTATATGCACTGCCGAAACACATAGGTTTCGCTCGACACAACCACAGCCATGGGTTTCTGGCTAATTAGTTATTACAATCATGTGACCGATTTACGCATATTATTAATGTAGATGACTGTTGTCTATTTCCATTCAGACATGCACGTAGCAACATGCATATTCAACCTAGCCTGCGAGCAGGCTCTCTGCGGGTTGGGGCGGGCACGCAGGCTGCATATTAGCACACAACCCTCCAATAGGCACACAACTGTGTCTGGAGCAGCAAACTTGATTGATTGAGCAAAATGATTGTAAAGCAAATAACGCTGTTGTGGTGTCGCGATAGTTTATATGATGAATGTCTTCTTCTTTGGTCCATTGTCTCACTGTGTTACAATGAATGAACGTATATTCCACGTATATTCTAGCTATCATGTTTGCCATTGCAACAACCATTACAAATATCATGCATGTGATTGGTGATTTCCTTGTGACGTAGCATGACAATGGGAACATACCCTCAGTGATGTCCTGTCCTAGTAATTATTCTTTAGTGACTATTAGGTCAAGTAATTTATAATAGGGATTTAGCTCTATATATTTAATCTGGTTTTATTTAAACTGGTTAAAAAGTCTCACACCGTGATTACTACAATTAATTACTGTAGTCGATACAATAGCCTGCGACGCAACTTAGCAACCAGGATAGAACACAGGGTAGGTCTTGTCCGTGAAGCTATGAGCAGTGGCGTAGCTAGGGTTTCAGGGGCCCCGGTTCAAGAGTGAGGGCTTTTGTAGTCGCGCGTCCAGAAATTTAGGACAGTCAGCGGAATAATCCGTTGGCTCAGATTTTGCTTGCTTGGGGCCCCTGGACATTCGGGGGCCCTGGTTCAATGAACCACCTGAACCGCCTATTGCTACGCTACTGGCTACGAGGTCACTATTAATGAACTAATTTGATGATGTTCTTGATATACTGAGTTTTAAGACGAGTTCTAACCCGTAACTAAACACTAGTGTGACGCTCTAACCATTCATTATTAGACGGCAAAGCGAGATTATACTTGCACGTAACATACACGTACTTATTCAAGTTTGACATGTTGCTATTCCAGTCAATTTTGTCTGTCAAATATAGTGTCATTAATGTCAAATATAGTGTCATTAATGTCAAGAAATTGCAGTTTGGCTATACGAGTTCGATTTCCGTTTATTATTAAAGACTTGTACAGTAAGAACTTAAAAAATTACGACTGATACCAAGTTCCAATCTCTTTGCAAAAAACTTGCAACTAAAAACAAAAAGCACTATCTTGCTGTTTATACTTTGCCTAATTAACTAAGAAGTTGGTGACGTCACAACTTGCATCGGTAAACCTGATGAAACTATTCTGTGGGTGGTTGAGTTACCGCGGAATGCTTTCCAAAATATTGTGGTTCAATAAAAAAGGATGAAATTCACAAAAATCGAGTTTCAGACTTATAAAAACACGAGGATAACTGGATAAAAATTTCGCTTTACCCTGGATGTGACGTCACACGCATATAAAAATGCATCCAAGATGGCGGGACAATGCAATTAATTTCCTTTATTTGAATACCTTGGATTTAAATTTTACACCAATTTTATTTTCGCCTCATTGGTTAATTTTTCGCAACTTTTGTTATTTGTTGCCCATACTCTTTAAGGTCAGAGAAAAACAAATTGGTATTTTATATTGGGATATATAGTTTCGTTGGGAAAATCTCCATGAGTTTTTCTAGTGTTAAGTTTATATTTTACCTCAATATAAATATTATCTTCGTATGATTTCTCTTTGCTGCTTTTAACCATCTGTCAAAGAGTCATTATTAAAAAAGCTAAAATTGCATGAAGCAAAGGATATTGTGCAAGTCTTCAATCTTACATTTGTTTTGTTTTTGATTAATTTTGCTCTTACCGATTCTGGTCGATTTGGATAATATTTAAAAACATCTTCTGGGTTCGATAAATGTTCGAGAATTCTTCCAATAATATCTGTGGGTGGATTTTCCTATGAAGTTAAGTCAGATAAGTGTTAATTATAATGATATATATCTTATTACAATAGATTAATAGACTACAATAAACACAACGACAATGTTGCGTTAAAAATCGATGGGTGTAACATGGCGTCAGCGGACGATTTTTAACGCAACGTATATTGCACAACTAACAACTTTGAACTGGCTTCAGATGCTCGCAACATTGTAGCTCAGATTTTCATCAAGTTGATTCGTGTAACGATTTTCAACGCAACAATATCCCAGAATCTCTGGCTAGCTTTTAGGAAACAGCAGCCGGCAGAAAACGTTTGTTTATTTATCCTGAAGTAACGTGTGTATACGCCTCGTTATCCAGCTAGCTCTTGTACCAATTGGTGAAACGCTCCTTTCCCTCTAGTCTTCTCTTTATCCAAGCTCTTAGTCTCACTAAGCTCTTGGTCTTATTCTGATGAAGGGCTCCGCTCGAAACGTCAATATTTTGTCATTCCTAAAAATCTCGGCAGTTCACCACCTTTCCCTTTGCTACATATCCAAAACACTGCCTAAGCAGCACTCTCTACTTTTTTACTACTCTTATGCATATCTCTCTTTGACGTTCTTTTGGTTCCTTCTCTTCTAAACTCTCCAATATCAATAACATTTTAACAAATGTTTGCGCGTGCGCAGTTTTGTCGCCATTGTTTTGAACATGTAGTAAATCAAAAGCTTAATTGTGGACTAGATGTTGTAACAGTACGTTAAAAATCGTCCTGCGTATGTTGCGCCAAACATGTTGTTGGACGAAATATCGTCTTGTTTGACATGCATCAACAATCGTCGTTAAAAATTGTCCCGCGTGTAATATATTAATATATTAGAATAATAGGAACATATTAAGACAACGATTAAGCAGTACAGTGAACTCCGTCTAACACGGGACACATATACAGTTGGGCGCGGGTGTTTCTCCGTTATACCTCTTTAAACGGACAACGGACACTTTTCAGGCGGGAATTAAAATGTGTAAAATCTACGTGACTCCTTGCGGTTCCTCCGTTAAATAGCTCCATGCACCTACGAAAATAGCCCATATTTACGTTGTGAGAGTTTATTTTCTTTATTAATTCAACAGCCAATAATATGACCACGCAACTAAATTTGGAACTGAATTTTCCTTCTCTAAAGGATAGTAAGAGCCGGTCCAGAGGTTGTCCTTCTCTTATAGAGGGAGTGCATTGTGTAGAAGATTGAAGATACAAGAATTATCATGGTATTTGGTTGCACAACGAATAAACGTTCATTGTATCATCTCTAACTTCTTCGTTATTGTTAGCTTCATATAAAGGTTTTCTATTTCGCCTTCTATTTGCGTATTAGATACTAGCAGTCATTTAGATTTGTTAACTCAGTTTTTTCAAAAATATATTTCAATGCATCCCTTTTCATTTTATAATAGAATTTTTCAAATTGCAATTCAAACAAAATAAGATTGATTAACTTTGTTCTGCAGCCTGAGTCCTTGTAGCTCACAGTGGCGTAGAAGGTTGTGGACAAGGGCGTCAATCCTGGGGGGGACGGGGGGGATGTATCCCCCCCACTTTTTGACCAATGTATGATTATCCCCTTCTGACTTTCCGCAAACGATGCAGTCATCCCCCCCACTTTCAGACACGGATTTTCGCGCTTGGTTGTGGGCTTGATTCTCCTCCGGACTCTGGTTTTTCTGACTGTAACAGCTTGTATATAAAAACAACTTAACGAGTTAAAACAAGCAATAGTTATAACTACCTCATATGAATTGGATTTTTCATCCTTTTCGTCGTCTTTTCCATTATCAACTTGAACTGCACCACCAACGTTGACAAGCTTAAGAACTGATGATATTATCGCCATAAATATCTATAAAAACATGCAAATTATAACATTTCTGTTATCGTGCAGTTAAACTTGTATATCTTTGGTTGACGCGAGAAAAGAGCATGCATGTACATGATCTATAATTGCTTGTAATTGTTCAAGACCCTTCTCTAGCCGAGTAACCGCCACAACTAAACATCACGGAGGTATTGATGATATTTTCAATAACCTCTGTTATCATTACTCTAAATTTTATATGATTTTATAAATTCTGCCTCCAGTGCTCCAAAAATATTATGGCATTACAGATTTCTTTATAATCGGCCTATTAATCTGAAAATAAATGAGGGGCTACCGACTTTGTTACGTGGTCGCCATAGCAACGAACCGAATGTCACTAAAATTAACGAATTCAAAAGTAAAAAATATAATCTAGTGTCTGCCGAATGAAGCTTAAACATACAAAATCTAAGAGTATCAAACTGCCATATACCTAAATTTAAAAAAATAGGTACGCATTGCGGACATGCGTCTACTTACTGGTATGTTGTCTTAAAAGATTAAAAAATAGGTATGCTTAGGTGTACACGTATCTCATGCGCTAATAATTTTAAAACTGGAAGCGTATGCACATAAGACATGTACTTCAGTATAGTTCCTCTGGAGTGTTGAAATATAACCTTTATTTAAAGTAATGTATTTCTGTATATTTACCGCAGTGCGAGCTATAAGTGCATGTCGAACACAAGAACATTGTTTGAGTGTATTTTAAGACGCGATATATTATAAAGCGATGAGTTGTACATTTTGTAAACATTATTGTGTCCATACAACCCAGTGTATGCCGAATGAAGCTTAAATATACAAAATTAAAGAGTATCAAACTGCTATATACACCTAAATTAAAAAGAAAACTGTTTCGAGCCATCTTAACTGGTTCATACGACATTTTGTCACCTTATTGTTGTCTTCGTAATGGATCTTTTTAAATAATGATATTCGATAGATCTATACGCGTAATTTCATCTTCTTTACTAATTATGTTATCCAAACTAATAAATTAATAGACCTAGGTTCCTTTTATTTAGATTTTGCTGTTTCAAATTACCGTTTCAATTTCTGTCTCATCCTGTTTTTAACTGAGTGGCACATATCTTGCGTTTTCAAGATGTCACCATTTTTCGAATTGTGCAGTTTATTTTGTTTGAGAGTAGAAGCAAGAACTCTCACTTACCGAAATAAATGCTCCAGGAGTCAATGTTCCATCTAGAATCAACCCTGCACTAAACCTTTCATGAAAAAATGACAAACATTTATTAAATGATATTTCATAGAAATAACTTTACTCTCTAAATTAAATTTACTCTGATGAGGATTATTAACAAGTTTTAATTTTGTATGTACGTGTATGTAAGTTTTATTTTTGTATGATGTGAAGAGGCAATGTTGATTAAAAATTCAATCATAAATGCAATTATAAATTCAAAACAATGCTGATTAAAGGTAAATAAAATTTGTTTGTTTGTGAGGCTCACACAAAAGAAGCTTGAAATGCAATTTGAATAGCAAAGTGCGGTAATGACGTCAGTATGTATGTTTGTCTGAGTTTGCTAATTCTTGTATTTCAAACAATAGAAAAAGAGTCGTTAGGAATCCCTTGAGAGTCAATTTCGGTTTATTTGTCTGAGTTTTGGTTTTATAAATAGCATTAACGCGCTCCGCTATTGATATATATATATATATATATATATATATATATATATATATATATATATATATATATATATATATATATATATATATATATATATATATATATATATATATATATGATATATATATATATGATGAGCTGTGGAATGAGCAGCGAAACACGTGTCTGTAGATATTGTATTATATATATATATATATATATATATATATATATATATATATATATATATATATATATATATATATATATATATATATATATATATATATATATATATATATATATATATATATATATACTGGGCGGAAATATTAAACGTAAAATGAATATTAGAGCCCAGCTCAAAATTCGAATGTGGAGGGCCATCTCGTAACAAACATGGAACAAACAAGAAACAAATTTTAAAGAAATTTTATATTTTAAAGAAATTATATATGTATATATATATAGTGTTTATATATATATATAGTGTATACGGGCTCCAATGAAGAGCACAACATTGCGAGTTAGCTTCTGTATTTTAATAAAAATGCATAATATCGCCTTCACAACTAAAAACAAACTATTTTGCCTGTTATACACATAGACACCAATTCAACTTAGAAACTTAGAAACACGAGTTTCAAATTTCACTTACGCTGATAGTGTTTTGTCTGATTGATATAGATTTAAATACAGGATTTTTAAGAAATATCTCGATCTAAGTAATATAACTGTTGAAACTGGTAATACTGTTGGTTTTGTACTATAATATCATTGTGCAATACAACAGTGTTTTGATTTTTTATACACCACGTTTTCAGTCCAGTTGAAATAACCTGATACTCACCAAAAGCCAATTCCAAGAAAACTAAATGCAATGACAATCATCATTCCTGCGCGAACTGCGTCTACGATGCTACGAATTTTAGCAGCTTTATCAGCTGCGAGCAATTTACTAGAAAATCTAAACGAAAAGAAATTTGGATTATGTCAAAGTATCATCAATAATATAAATTAAACATTAATTTTTATTTAGATCTACTACTATTACTTGTTTTTTTCAAAATCTTGTCCTCCAAATGCTGCTACAGTTTGTACTTGAGAAAATGCTCCTTTTGCCACGCCTTTTGCTTTTTGTAAAAGAAATTTAACTTTATCCATAGCAAACGATTTCAGCTTGAAAAATAAATAAGGCTATATCAGAGTTTAGTGTAATGGCGATATATCTATAATTTAAACAAATTATAGAACAACAATAGAGAGATAATTAAAAATCATTGGACGAGGTTGAGTATGATAGCGTGAATTTAATATCAAGGTTGTTGTCTTCTGGCGTTATCTACCGAAGGCTGAGACGAATAACACAAATCGAGGCCTTTATAGTTCTCGCTATCATGCAAAAATCGGGTCAAATACTTTTTTATTTCACAATTAGATTATGAGCTCGAAATTTCTACGAGATGATAGATAACGAGGGCGAATCCATAGAAAGCGAAACTTTAATTGTTTTAGTAGAAACTAACTTATGTTCGTTATTTCTTCAAATTTATTTCGAAAAACGAGACATAACTAAGCATTGTTTTTTACGAAGACCTTTTCGCGTCACTTGCCGCCTGGCTGAGATTAATAGCCCAAAATGCGGACAAACCAAATTTGACTCACAAATGATTGCAAATGAACTATTTTCTTTTGTTGTGCCCGCACGAATTATGGGCAAATGCGGACAAACATAGTATACTGACGTCATCTCGACGGAGTGCGATTATAGCGAGTAGCGTAACCAACATTTGCATTAGACTATTTTTTACTAAGAGGTGATAGCTTTTTGTTAAGTTAAGTTTTTACTAAGAGGTGATAGCTTTTTGTTTTGTAATGATCGGTTTTTAAGTGAGAAAATATGAGCGGCCGATCTTTATGGGCATTTACAATCGCGAGCCAATGTTAAATACCTTCAAAAATCATTAATATTTCATCAGGAGAACACAAAGAAAATCATGACCGTATCGTATCTTTATTCGGTGATAAAGATTCGTCTTAATTTACATAAACTTTTCCTTCGATTTTCTCGGCGAAAATGGCTTGAATCACTAAAATAGTTGGTAAATATGGTTATTTAGATGCAGTCGTTTTTGAAGCCGTTCAAAACACCGCGCAAAACGTGTTTTATCGGGTGTATTACACTCAGCTATCGCCTCGTGTTTTAAACATCCGATAAAACACTGCTGCTCGTGTTTTAAACTATACCGATAAAGATCGGACGCGAATATTTTATCTGACTTATAGAATTCGTGGACTAGAGTGATGAATACAAAAACAAATAATTTTATCTCGAAAATTGCCCCAAGTTAAGCCACTAGTGTCTATTAACTTGGATAAAACATCGATGTTTTATTAATCAATGTTTTGTCCTGTGTTACAGATATTGATTAAAATTCTTTTGAATTTTCTTAATGAATTATTAAGGATTCTATAACGATTTGTAAAGACCGCTCAGGAACCAATCAGATTGCAGAAAAGCTAAGTTGAGAACGCTCACGAGCCATACAATAAACTAAACGACTGTCCATTTTAGCAGATAATATAGATTTGGATATAGATAATACAAACCTTATTCATATAAAACATAACTGAAGCCATAATTGGTGCAGCCACAAGCATCATCAAGGTTAGTTGCCAATTTTGAATAAAACTGACAAGCATGCTTGAAGCAAAATTCGCAACATTTTGAATAATTATGGTTATTCTGGCTCCAATTCCATCATCAGATTCCTCTTGCTCACTTAACCAGAATAAATAAAATTAAAATATCATTGTAAAGATTATATGAATACAGATATTTTATTTCTAAATACTGATTAATTAAATATATTTCTTTCTCTCGCTTTTTCTTCACGAATTGTTGATGAGCATAAGAAAATTTTATCTTGATACGTTTTCTCATCCTATTTCCAATTCCAAATTGCGAGAATCTCATCCTCGTTCCCCAACCATATAACTATATGGTTTCTCAATAAAGTTCATTATAAACCGACATACGCAGCTAATATGTCTTAATGATGTCGTCACTTAATAACAAAGAGTGAGGCTATACCTTTACGATTTTAAAGATTTTGTTATGTACATAATTTACGAAGTCATGAACATTATTTACAAAGTTATGAACATAATTTACGAAGTTATGAACATAATTTACAAAGTTATGAACATAATTTACCAAGTCATGAACATAATTTACAAAGTTGTGAACATAATTTACAAAGTTATAAACATAATTTACGAAGTTATGAACATAATTTACAAAGTCATGAACATAATTTACAAAGTCATGAACATAATTTACAAAGTTATGAACATAATTTACAAAGTTATGAGCATAATTTACAAAGTTATGAACATAATTTACAAAGTTATGAACATAATTTACAAAGTTATGAACATAATTTACAAAGTCATGAACATAATTTACAAAGTCATGAACATAATTTACAAAGTCATTAACATAATTTACAAAGTTATGAACATAATTTACAAAGTTATGAACATAATTTACAAAGTCATGAACATAATTTACAAAGACATGAACATAATTTACAAAGTTATGAACATAATTTACAAAGTCATGAACATAATTTACAAAGTCATGAACATAATTTACAAAGTCATTAACATAATTTACAAAGTTATGAACATAATTTACAAAGTTATGAACATAATTTACAAAGTTATGAACATAATTTACAAAGTTATGAACATAATTTACAAAGTCATGAACATAATTTACAAAGTCATGAACATAATTTACAAAGTTATGAACATAATTTACAAAGTTGTGAACATAATTTACGAAGTTATGAACATAATTTACAAAGTTATGAACATAATTTACAAAGTTATAAACATAATTTACAAAGTTATGAACATAATTTACAAAGTTATGAACATAATTTACAAAGTCATTAACATAATTTACAAAGTTATGAACATAATTTACAAAGTCATGAACATAATTTACAAAGTCATGAACATAATTTACAAAGTCATGAACATAATTTACAAAGTTATGAACATAACTTACAAAGTCATGAACATAATTTACAAAGTTATGAACATAATTTACAAAGTCATGAACATAATTTACAAAGTCATTAACATAATTTACAAAGTTATGAACATAATTTACAAAGTTATGAACATAATTTACAAAGTTATGAACATAATTTACAAAGTTATGAACATAATTTACAAAGTCATGAACATAATTTACAAAGTCATGAACATAATTTACAAAGTTATGAACATAATTTACAAAGTTATGAACATAATTTACAAAGTTATGAACATAATTTACAAAGTTATGAACATAATTTACAAAGTCATGAACATAACTTACAAAGTCATGAACATAATTTACAAAGTCATGAACATAATTTACAAAGTTATGAACATAATTTACGAAGTTATGAACATAATTTACAAAGTTATGAACATAATTTACAAAGTCATGAACATAATTTACAAAGTCATTAACATAACTTACAAAGTTATGAACATAATTTACAAAGTTATGAACATAATTTACAAAGTCATGAACATAATTTACAAAGTTATGAACATAATTTACAAAGTTATGAACATAATTTACGAAGTTATGAACATAATTTACAAAGTTATGAACATAATTTACAAAGTTATGAACATAATTTACAAAGTTATGAACATAATTTACAAAGTTATGAACATAATTTACGAAGTTATGAACATAATTTACAAAGTTATGAACATAATTTACAAAGTTATGAACATAACTTACAAAGTCATGAACATAATTTACAAAGTCATGAACATAATTTACAAAGTTATAAACATAATTTACGAAGTTATAAACATAATTTACGAAGTCATGAACATAATTTACAAAGTCATGAACATAATTTACAAAGTCATTAACATAATTTACAAAGTTATGAACATAATTTACAAAGTTATGAACATAATTTACAAAGTTATGAACATAATTTACAAAGTTATGAACAATTTACGAAGTTATGAACACAATAGTTAGACAATGGTTAGAGCGTCTCACCGGCAATCACAAGGTTACAGGTTCGATTCCTGTCCGGGACTCAGAATAATTATTCTGAGGATATGAGCTTGACGATCGTCCATGTATCATAATTTACGAAGTTATGAACATAATTTACGAAGTTATGAACATAATTTACGAAGTTATGAACATAATTTAGTAATTAATGAACATAATTTACTTCATGAACATAATTTACGAAGTCATGAACATAATTTACGAAGTCATGAACATTATTTACGAAGTTATGAACATAATTTACGAAGTTATGAACATAATTTAGTAATTAATGAACATAATTTACTTCATGAACATAATTTACGAAGTCATGAACATAATTTACGAAGTTATGAACATAATTTACGAGGTACATTGCATTAGTGTATAGACGACTCCAAGGCCAAGAGCACATGTCTTTTTATTGTGAATATTATTAAACTTTAAATAAAGTTTTAATAATAATAATAATAATAATAATAATAATAATAATAACAATAATAACAATAATAATAATAATAATAAAAGAAGATAGATAGATAGATAGATGGGAAGAATGTGTTGAGTACATGGATCAGATTCCACAGGTTTTTTTTATAAGTTGACAATTACTCGCCAATAGGTTACTGCCTAAGCGAGGTCCCTATTGGTTTACTTCTTCAAGACTCACAAGACAGCTGCAATATTTGAACCTCAGGAGCAAATAATAGAAACACGTGAATGGAAGAGAATTAGAGGTTTAGAGGTTAAATAAAATCTCTGTCGTTTATGCTCCCGATTCCCTGAAACTGTAGAACATTAATGGGTGGCAGGTTGTCTTGTTCTTGCTAACGTAGAGTATCTTACGAGAAACAATAACGCTCTGATGATTCTGGCTGTCGCCTGGGCTAAACATATCTACTAGCTCCTGACGATTGTAAGTGATATATGCAAAAATGGAAGTCTTTGAGAATAGCAATGCTAAACTTATCTGGGATTTTGAGTTTAAAGCTCGTAGAGACTAACCATAGACGCCCGGATTTAATACTCGAAGACATAGAAGCTAAAACCATCAGGATAATTGATATGACCTGTCCCATGGAACGAAAACTGCTAGCCGTCTTTAAGGGACTGATCCCAGGTGGCATTTGAAATACGTGAACAACGCCCAGGGTTTGTACCATGGTGGCACGAAGATTCTTATTGAAGAAGTTAAGAAATTATTCAGTGACATAAAAGAAGTTCATTTTATCACCAGAGAGATGACTAAAATCGTCCTGATGGAAAGCGAGTCCATCGTCAAAAAGATATGATTTTGTACGGGTTAATAAGACGTTAATAACTGTTCACTTTTGATTGTATGCATATCATGCGTTGTTTAGGCCCGTTTCAAACGTCGAACTTTTCATGTGCCAAATCTAATGTAAATTAGCAAAACCCTTTGTTCATGATCATTTGCATTAGATTCGGCACATGAGAAGTTCGACGTTTGAAATGGGCCTTATGTATATATATATATTAAGACGGCAATATTTGGCGTTTTACGAACTGGGAACCAGAATATGAGGTCCGGCTATGCTTTACAATAATAATAATAATAATAATAATAATAGTAATAATAATAAAATCAGGTGTTTAAAATCGGTAATGGTACTAGCCTTATATCTTATGCTATGAAGTGCCGTCCTCTTAATAAAACATATGACTTTGTTTATTACCAAGGGTTTTCTGCTCATTTCTCAGACAGACAAACATGTTTATCCTCCCACAGTCTGATCCCCACGTTTTTGGAAATAATAACTTTGCAAAGTTAAAATGCAAGTATATATAAAGAATGACTTACCCTTGCTTAGCTTTTGTTTTACCGTCCATCTCATTATCCAGATCTTCTTCTCCTAATTTTTCATAATCACTTTGTTTTTCTTGGAGAAATTTGGATGAAGCAATGTTCCAGCATAACATTTGGCCGTATGAACAAAAGAATGTAGCGAGAGCAAGATAGCAATAACACAACGCATATTTTGTTATCTTTCTCTCTTGCTCAGCAGGTGATGATCCTTTTGGACTATTAGGTTTGGTCGCGTTTTTTGGACTCTTTGGTCGAAGTCTGGTTAACCCTGGCATGACTGGGTATCCATAACCAGGGGGGTAAAATGGGTTAGTTTCCGGTGTTAAGACAAGGCGAGTAGGGATATTTCTTTGGCTAGAATTTCCAGAAATATTAGCAGCAGTATTTTGAAGTAATGCAATATTGCTTAACACTTCATTGTTTGACATTATATTATTATTTCCGCTGTTTAACACTGCCTGCGGCATTTGTGATCCAATGGACGAGTTCATGGTTGAGTTTTGTTTTAGAAGGCTGTTATTGGTTGTATTCCCCTCTGAAATATTCATACTGCTAGCAGGGACCATCAAATCATCCGTCAATTCACCGTACACTAGTGAACTTAACGGTTGTATGAAACCGTTTATGATGGCTAAGGCTGTTCCGATAATTTTTAGAACTGTAACAACTGTTTTAGTAAACGTCTGATAAAGAAGAGGAAAAACAAATACTGTATATTATAGTTATAAACAATTCAACGACTGCAGGCCAGAGATATGAGTCGTAAAGAAGCAATACAATTTCATAGGCGAGTTAAAACAGACAGAACTTACCGATTTTGCCTTCTCGGCGTAGTCAGCAGGCTGCATTATAAAGATATGGCACCAATAAACGACATTTTCTTCTCTGAATATTTAACGATGTTAAATATTCAGATTGTACAGATTTGTACAAGGTTTTTAAAACGTGGAATTCGGAGGTTTTATTCATATACCAATTAACAATATAATTGATAGGTTTATACGTATAGATCTTTCCTTTGAAACAACCAATTTCTCATTGACAACTAAAATATCAGTATTTAAATATTTTGCTCTTTGATCTTCAACATATGTTATAGTTTTCAACAAACTTTGAAGTTTATAAACATACAACGGGTTGTTGACAAATTATTACTAAAACAAAATATGGTCATCTTCTTTTTATGTTTCAGAGTATGTTAATTCCGCTACTATTTAAGCAGGTACTCCGTTCTGAAATAATTTCTTACTCCATCTAAAGTGTGCAATGAACTTGCATCGTAAATGCTGAAAGAGGAGCTATCAAAACTATATCAAACTCTTGGTTACTGCAAAATGTCGTATAGCAATGACGCCAAGACATGACAACCCTCAACTATTACCTATACAAATTGCGGCAACTGTCGATGTTTTTCGCTTGCGTTCGTTTGCTTTTTAATAATTGCCTTTAGTTCATGCGGAATATGAAAGTAAAGGCCCTGTATTTTCAGTGGAAAATATTGCGATCTATAGTCAGGACACTTGCACTTTGCGTTTGGTTATGCGCTTTTTACTGGGATTTAGGCTGGAAATTATCCTCGCGCGCAGCAACTGTTGAAGTAAACTGCAGCACTAGCTAGAACCACGGTTAATTAATGCTAGAACGTACTGCGCAAGTCTACGACACTAGTTATATCCGATAGGGGTATGTATAGTACGTATTCCTTATAAGGAAGCGCAAATGTATTGCATGCATTGACGAACAAATACATTCCCTAGTTACCATGGCGAGATGTAGGTTTCAAAATGGCCGACATTTCGACAACGAATTGTTTCTAAAAATAACTTAACGCTATTATACATACTAACCCTAACAGTAACCATAATACTAACACTAATACTAATTTCAGAAGGGAAAAAATGGCTGTAAATGGTGGTTTTTCCATTGTTGACCGGATCATCATGGCCGTAGAAGAAGAACAACAACGAGCATCCTATCTTTGTTGAACATAAGGCTTCGACGTATGTTCACCTGCACTAATAATGTTTCCATATACAGTACAGGTTGTCTGTCCATGCAGCAGCATAACAGGTCACCCAGTGCAGGGTCTATATGATGGACTGTGTTTTTACTTTGTAAGCTTTTACTGACTTCATTCAGTCGATATTGACAACTCGACTGTATTAATATTGTATTTTTTTTCTGCAAAATGAAGCAGCACCAAAATTATTTTTGACAAGGCCATGGGTATACGAGAACATATTTCAAGAACGGAAGGGGTGCGGGAAACAAAAAAGGTTAAGGGACCGTTCATTATTTATCGGAGGAGGGGGATGGGTGAAAAATTGCCAAACTTTCTATTTTACTCTGGTACCCCCCAAGCGAAGTTAAAAAATTTGGGAGCCCCGCACTTTTATTCCAAATAATTTCAATGCCCCCCCCCCACTAATAACACCTTGAATATATATTTGTAAATGATTGCATTAAATTTATACAAATAATATTCTCAATAATATCATTATTTTTATTCTTTTCAAATAATTATACATACATACATACATACCGTTTTTTTCTGTATAATTTTACCCAATAAGAAATGTTTGTTTGTATAATAATGTATTATGTTAATAATAATAATAATAATCTTTATTTACCCTCGGGTTGACGAGGCTGACTAGGCCTCTAGCAATACATACTAATTTACCGAGATCTAACTAAATAAACTAAAAACAAACAATTAATTTAAATAAAAAAAATAAATTAGATACAAGTTCATTTCCAACCTCGTTCCCAGGGCATTTTGCCTCCACGGTGGAAGGTCCCGTTGGTCTTTGTCTACTTTGTTGACCTGAATAATTGAGAAATATTCAAAGCTCTTCAGAGTTGTTCATGTCAGCATTTGTCGGCATAAAAGCAGCTAACAAGCTTAATAATCCACCATACATCCATGGTTGTCTCTTACAAAAGATATGAAGAAGCATATATCCAATTTAGCGAAAGTTATCACTTCTAATTTGCTGTAAATTTGAAGACAGCATTCAGATTTAGATGAACAAATTATACTCGGCTGAATTAATTGAGTTTTATGACAAGCCAATCACATTATAGAATGGACCAGCCGATCCCAGGGCCATTTTCGCCGACCTTCCGCCGTAGAGGCAAAATGCCCTGGGTACGAGGTTGGTTCATTTCAATATTCATTGAATCTTATTTTTCAAACTGTATTACAAAAAGACTGCAGAGTATTTAAAGATCGTACTACGTATCCGGTAATAAGTTCCATACTTTCGTGGCGGTATAAGAAATAAATTTCAAAGACTCTTAATTATATATCATCAAAGACTCTAACCTTGTTTATTACAAAAATTTCATGCCCCCCTGATAACTTATAAATGATTTCAGGGTCCCCCTAAAAGAAGTAGCAAGAATTTCAGGTCCCCCTCCGATAAATAATGAACAGTCCCTAAGAATATGCGTTTACACGCGTGTACGCAATTATACGAAATATCAAAAAGTCACACAACCACTGGTAGTGACACTACCACTTTACAATCGTATAAACTCCAAGTACAGGTCGAAACAAATCTCCTTTTAAATAAAATAAAACAAAATAAATTTAAATAAAATAAAATAAATCTCCTTTTATACAGTCACATCCTGAAAGTACTTATCAATTAAATGTACTGTATTCTCATCAGGGGTGGGCCAGGAATTCCCCGACTCAGGGGGATAACAGGTGGTGGTAATTCCTCTAGGTGGGTCCGGGGGCATGCTCCCCTTAGGAATTTTTGATTTTCTAAGCCTCTGAAACGATATTTCCTGCATTTTGGGGGCAGTTTTAATAAAAAATAGTAAAAATCATGATTTTATAGTCAGTATTTCCTTACTGTATACGAAACTAACTCTAACAATAATATTCATGCCAAAACTAGATGACAGTGAGCGCGCGAAACAACACAGTGGTGATAGATTTGTGCCAGAGAATTCCAAATTGTTGTACTAGCACGATCATAAAAAGAACCGTTGACCCGTCGCTGTTCTATATTTTGGAGTCTGAAAGTTATCTCCTGGTCTGGTTACACGATTACATATTTCCGATCTAATGATAAATAGCTAGGTCCAATATTGTTGACGCATTTATATGCCATAATAGCGTAACGTATGAACAAAATTTGGTCAATATGTAACCATCTTAACTCTTTCAGCGATGGAGTAATATGGTCGTATTTTCTAAAGCCAGTGATAATCCTCTGCCACCCCCTCTGGCGCCACCCCTGTGGCCCTGTTTAGAAAGTCATATCTAGTTTGCGTCTTATTAGAACAGGCCAAAATGTCTTCACTCTTATTTTGATGATAATGGTAAAAGAACTCAACAGGTCTAAATTTTGGTCTGTTTTGCGCATATCTCGCAAGCATTACGTCTCACGTTGATCTATAAGGGGATTTATGGGGAACAACACAAATAAAATAGTAATTAATTATGGGGAAAAATACAGTCGAGGGATTACTTAGGGTGACAATGAAGTTGAAGGCGGGGGATTAGGCATAGTAATTAACTATGGGTTAGGAAGACACTGAAGACACTGAAGCCGGTTAGGGAGTGCAGTGGTAATTAATTATTGGGGGGGAGAAGGGCCGTTAAAATGTCTAAAACGAGGGCCCAAAAATGTTGGTCCTCCCTCAAATTTGGGTCCAAAAAATCTTGGCCCTTCCAAAACGCCAGCCCAGAAAATTATGACCCTCCCCTGAGATAGCTTCCTTCCAATCGGTCAAGTTGTTCCATCATTGGAATCGACTTAGACACAGGAGTTTTCAATACACTGTCAAAAAATTCAAGGTGGGAAACCAATCAGCTATTCAGAGAAGTATTAAATAACGGCAAATTACCTGAGGCGTAGTGTGCCTATACGCAACTGCACATCTGACAAAAAATCAAACAAAGCTAAGGTAATTTTTTAACAAAAGAGGAAATTATTTCTTTTGTTTTACTCCTGGAAGCCTCGTTATCAAGCAGAATGTTTGAGGTTTCGAGAGTTGGCCAGCTGATTAGCACGTGCTCACGTGCTGATTGCTGGTTAAGGGACCAAAGGACGGATGGTCCATTGAAGTAGCTTAAAAGATTTTAAAAGTCTTGTTGTTAAAACAGGCGCCCAAACATTTGTGACCCTCTTTGGCGTGGGCCTAAAAAATTTTGGCCCTCCCCAAATGGGAACCCAAAATATTTTAGCCCTTCCCCAGGATTTGGGTGTTTCTTGGCGCAGGCCAAAAGGAACGCAGGCTCTGGGTTAAAAATAAGGGTTGAAAATGATGGTTGAATATGGGTTAAAAATCTGGGTTGAAAATAAGGGTGATAGACAAGCAGGCGAGAGGTTATTGCGAATACGTATTTCTAGTTTTAACTATATCATAAATTTACCAATAATTAGATAGGATTCTTGAAGACCATTTTAGATGAATATTGTCACCGCTGGTAGCGGAGATAAGGCCCTGGAAACGAGGTTGAACTATGAATAGATATCAATAAACACTGATTTTCGCACGTGCAGCTATTAGATGGAGTCCACAAAGATTTTAGTTATCGTCATATGTTGCGTGAGTTGTGTTGTTGCAGAAAACGAACAATGTTTGAAGGGAACATATCACAAAGATAGTCCCTCTCCAGAAACTGATGAATATAAAGCTTGTTCTCCTTGGAAAAACCTCACTTGCTGTACTGTGAACCTCGATCAAGAAGTAGCACAAAACGACTCTCCGAAAAAATACAATCAAAGTTGGCATAAATGTGGTAACCTTTCATCTAAATGTTTAAAATATTGGAAATATCAGGTAAGATTACATGCCTTGATGCCTGGAGCCATTGACTTTCCGGGCGGAAAACGTAGACGTAGAATAAAGTAAGATAAACTGTGGAATTCATTACCAAATTTTAAGTCAGCAGTTAAGACTTTTCTTTTTTTAAATTAATAGTTTTTTTTGTTTTTTTTTGTTTATAGTGGTTAATATATGTAGTAGGCTTTATCTTATAATGAAACTGTAATAAGTTTTATCAGTATATTTAAGAATATATTGTTGTAAGAGCATTGAGACTATTGTATAATGCTCCTAATACGTCTATTATTATTATTATTATTATTATAAGATCCCAGCTGGCCAGCTTAAAATCTTCAAATGCAAAACCATAACGTTTCGTGCAAGCATCATCTTCAGAGTGATTAAGTTATTTCAATGAATATATATGTATATTATATATATATTCATTGTAATAACTATATAATATATTAAAGGACATCGGCAACGAAAATTAAGTTTGTCTAATTTGAAAGAACTCGTAAAATGATATAGTAACACCTTTTACAACTTTTCCGGATTTTACTTCGTATTTGAAATATTTTCATTTGTTTGATATGTAAATTAATGGTCTCTGACGTCATTGGCAGGGTAGAGAATTTCCATCTTCAAGTTTGTTCCACAAATTTACTTGAAAATGTGCGTATAATAACTCCTCGTGATAATGAATGTTGTAAACTTAGCAATCACTGAGATATAAGACAATTTTTTAATGAGTGAAAAGTCTCTACCCTGCCAATGACGTCAGAGACCATCTCATTTACATATCAAACAAACTGAAATATTTCAAAAACGAAGTAAAACACGGAAAAGTTGTAAAAGGTGTTACTTTATCATTTTACGAGTTCTTTCATATTAGGCAAACTTAATTTTCGTTGCCGATGTCCTTTAAGACTGCATGTGAGCTACAGTAAACACCCGCTATGAAGAACCTTCCACCTAGTGGCGTAGCTAGGAATTTCCTCTGGGGGAGGGGGGGGGGGAGGCGAGCGTTAAAAATTTCCGACAAAAGGGCGTGGTCAAATGGGTAGAAAGTAGCCTGCATAGCCAATGAAAAGGCTGAATTTTAAACTTTTAGTACATCACTCAGTGCAAATAAATAAATAATGGTAGTCTGTTTTTTTAATATTATATGAATCGAGTAAGACACTTAAAATATTTACAAATTGTGCACACAAATATTTGAATAGTAAATAGAATAGTATACGCCACTTTTTCATCATTAAATTAAAACGTCATTGAAAAATTCTTGTTTTTTCATTTAAAAATGGTTGTTGAAGTTCTCGAATCGAAATATGAGAAACAAGTTCGTGATTGATAGAAATACATGCCAGATTAGAGAGGCGATTTTTGGTCATTGTGCTGCGCCGGCCGGGGGCATGCTCCCCCGGAAAATTTTGAAATTAGGGCCTCTGAAATTGCTAGAAATTTTGAAATTTAGGGCCTCTATTTTGCTAATATAGCTTCAAACATCTTTCAATTTTTGGATTAATTTAATGGTGTTAAATCAGTTTCTATGCAGAAGTTTTTATTTTGCTATATTACAATTTGCGACTTTTTTCAGTTTACAAAAAAAGTGGGGGGGGCTATAGCCCACCCTAGCCCCCGTATTCAGCGGCCCCTGATAAACCAACCAGTCGCGAGTCACTTGTTTATATCGATGAGAAAATTGATGATTTTTTCATCAATTTGATGTGAGTTTTTGTGTTGAGTTATTGCACTGCCCACTGATTGAAACAGTCAACCTGTTTGGCGTGTTCGCATTTTCCAATTGCATGTAACCTGACGTCGTGACCCGGCACTTTGTCACCTGTTTATAAGTATCAGTTGACACTTTTCGTCTTCTCGTGCGTTTCCCTTGACTTTTTGCAACAAACATTATTTAGTTTATTGAGAAAACCGAAAGTAAAAAGTTATTATTTGTAAAATACAATAACACGAATGTGTAAGTCGTTCTGGATCAATTCGCCTTCTTCAACGATACGATTTTCCGACAGGCATCAAAAGTTTCCGACAAACAACTCTCAGAGGTCCAGTGCGGGGGCACTCGCCCCCTGCCCCCCTCTAGCTACGCCACTGCTTCCACCTATAAGAACCTCAGGCTGAAATTAGGAAGTTTGTACCCCTCTCAATAAGAACCTGTTTGAGCCTGATATTTGAAATAGGTTCTTATGTCACAAAATCAATTTATAATTCCACTGTAGCAAAGTCCTAAATTTTTTTAGAGATAATCTACACTGGAAGTGGGAACACCAACAGCATGTCGGTCATGTAACAGTGTACTATTATGAGCTGTAATCATTGTGATGGTCGTAATCGTCATGATAATGAGTAAAATAGAACCCATCCCCAACGCAACACCAATCCTCAACACAATACCAATCGTAATCCCCTGCGCATTGCAACTGCTGTAGGCCAGCAAAAACTCATTGACCAATCAGAAGGCGGGATGTTGAAGCTGTGTGTCACCTGAGTTATCCACTGGACAGTGATATCCGGGCTTTATACAACTGGCCATGTAGGGAGGTATGATACTGTAGGCTTAGCTTATTACCAACTTTTATAAGACATCAGCTATTGAAAGACCAGGCGGGAAGTGTAATCTAATTATAAATATCAAAGCCCAGCACACAAGAGTAAAATCATAATATTTAATAAAGTTCTAACGTTTTGTTGTTATTGTCACAACATCTTCAGAGAATAATTTACATGAGTGCAATGAGACTAAGTACAGTATATAATTACAGAGTTGTCTTAAAATATGCATGCAATACCAATCAGAGAGAGTTACTATAATAAAAGTGACAGACAAAAAGTAAGATTTTAAAAGAAAGAGTGGCACAGAGCCAATATTGGCATTTAGAGAAGGTTTAAGATTGCGAATGAGTATAAGCTTTCGCGTAGAAGAAGTTCAGACTCAAAAGAGCAAGAAGAAATTATTTTAAAATCATCAAATGAGATAGGGTGACGGACCAGTGTCATCAGTCATGGTGATGAGAAAGGATGTCAGTGGCAGGAGGGTTAGTGCATTTCTTTCCGGTGAGATTCCCAAGTGCTCTGAAACACGTGTGTGTATAGGTGTCGGATTGTTTCTCTGACATACGAAGCTCTGCAGCTTCAGCTTCGACACGTAAACTGATACATTACATATGATCTAAGACGAAGAGGATATTGGTTCTGACGTGCCACTCTTTCTTTTATAATCTTACTTTTTGTTTGTCACTTTTATTATAGTAACTCTCTCTTATTGGTTATTGCATGCATATTTTATGACAACTCTGCAATTATATATTTAGTCTCATGGCACTCATGTTGTGACAATAACAACAAAACGTAAGAACTTTATTAAATAATTTTATTATGATTTTATACTCTTGTGTCCGACTCAATGTATAAGCATTATAAAAGAACTAATTATGTAAAGCATACTCTTTCTAACAAAGGAGTCGATATTTATAAATCTTTAAAAGAAAAACAAAAACACTTTTTACAAATTCAACACAATTAGTCAACTATGTAATTATAATACTGTACAATTACGGTATCTTCTTTTTGTATTATTAATAATATAGTTTTGTATACTGTGGTTTGATTGGAATCTGGTAAGACAGTTATTTTCTCTGCTTTACCAATTTTAATCAAGCCATTGTGTGTCATATATAAATATATACATACTACATGTATATGTATTAATCTTTTTAGTTATATTATGTTTTAGATATACATGTAGATGATTTTCTTATAATCTTTCTGTAGATATAAACAATTATTATTTTATATTAATATTTTGAGCTGATTTTTATTTAAAGTGCTTATATGCAATGAAAGTTTACCCCATTTTTTTACGATTGTATTTGCAAGAACAGTTAAAATAATTGAGTTATTTCGTTTTATGTAATTTGAGCTATGACATCATAGTGAGGACATGGTGTTGTAACAAAACTGAAAATCGTGCATATCTTTGGATTGATTTAACTAAATTGGTTTAAAATTTGTAGACTTACTCAGTCAACCAAACTAAACATTATTATGGTTTGGATATGGTTGCCATACCAACAGATTAGTTTACAGGTGTCACTCTTCCTTCAAAATGTCTTTGTTTTCAACAATATTTAAAGCAACTTTGAGCTTTTAACCATTTGGCATCGTTTTTGTGCAATTTTCAATGCAACAGAAAAGTTTAAATAAAAAAACATTTGACTGCAATGAACAAATATAGGAAAATCCATATCTAAATAAAAGCAGCCTGTAAACTAATCTGTTGCTATGGTAACCATATCTAAACTATGTCAATGTTTAGTTTTGGTGACTGAGTAAGTCTACAAAGTTTGAGTCAATTTTGTCAAATCCACCCAAAGATATCAATGATTTTCAGTTTTGCTACAATACCATTGTGCTCAATGTGACGTCATAGCTCTAATTACATAAAACACAATAACTCAAGAATGGAACGACAAATGAAAAAGCTGTACAGTAAAAGCCATTCTTCAATATTTTAACTGTTCTAGCAAAAAAAATCATAAAAAACTGGGGTAAATTTTAATTATTAATTAAAATCTTTAAATTAATCTTTAAATATTAATTAAAATATAATTTTAACTAAGTGTCTTAATAAAAAGCCTGTAAGGGTTTCTAGTAGATCCCTAGCCCTACAGAAATCATAAATATTTGTAAATAATAAATGAAAGTGCTAAATTGTAGAATACAATACTTGACTGTTAGTAAAAGGGTCAAATTATGGAAAGTTCATAATATACAATTGTTTTGTATACAAGTACTCACACAATATAAACCTTCGACATTATATTTAAAGAGATTTTAGAGCAACCTGGTTTGTATTTCTGCCTTTAAATGCGGTTTCAAAAGTGGATGGATATTCTATAATTGCTCCAAATTAATAAAAAAAAACAACTTCAATAGCCATGGTCTTAACCTAGTATCCGTCCGTACCTCACCCCCAAATGCTAACCCGACCCTAATCATAATCCTAACCCCCCACCAAGAGAGTTATCCTAACCTTAAGTCCCCATCTGGGGAGTTATAAGTTATTCTAATCCCCCATATTGCCAGTTAATTGATTACCATTAGGAAGAAATTTTCTTAGTTCTGCCATTACAAAGACTGTGTAGAATCAGAAACCCAGTTATAACACTAAGCCCAGTATTTGATGAGTACTATATAATAATAAACAAAATTTGCACATTGATTATTACTGTAGGAGTGTTTTTATCAATGTTCCCCATATATTTACAAGTGGAAGGATAGTGGTGGCAACCCAGGTGCTGTTACAGGTAAAGTTGAGAAATAGAAATAAAGTGCTTAATTATAATTAATGGCTGCATGCAGTTTGATTTCAGATCTACAGTATATGCAGAATAACACATTCTGATTGGTTACCGAGAGGTCATGAATCCTATGATATGGCCCTCCCAGCATAATAAATTATATGCTTTGAGTTTGAGGGCCATAAGCTTTTTCTTGATTGGTACGTTTTAGCAGGAAAAAATTCCCGAGTTGATTTGAATGAAAATATTGGTATTCTGTATATTTAAAGTTATATATACTGTATTCATTTAAAAGCACAGCAAAATAAATTCCTAGCTGGAGTAAAGATGAAACACAACATTATATACAGTACTAGTATGGTATACAAAGAGATTAGGTAAAGAGGACAAAAACAGCATTATAGAGATGAAAATGAACCAAGAGCCATATACAATATACATGTTTAATAAGTTATTTATTAACTTGTTTACTCGGTCTGTATGAGAAAGTATTTAACTTTGTCACTCAGTGTGTATGAAAACCTCTGGCAAATACTTTCCCATACTGTACAGCATAGGCGTAGGAACCGGGGGCTTTAGCCCCACCAAAATTTTAAATGGGGGGGTGAGCCCCCAAAAATGAGGACAAGCGTTGCTAAATTTATTGGGGTTTTCCCCAATTGTATTAGTATGACTATAGAGGCTAGGAGAGAAGCTACTTAGGTAATCTACCTATGGGCTTCATCTACACGAGATTTTACAAACGGATGTAGCATGAAGTGTTAGCGGAACCCTTGCTTCTCTCAGTACTAGGCGCAAAAAATGGCATCACCTGGTAAGAGACAGCAGGCAACTCTTGGATTCATTTGAACTATGCTCGCTATAGAATTAGATGAAAAAGTTTGCTCTAATTGCTGCAAATTGTCTTTCCTAGCTTCTAGATTTCAAAATTTTCCAGGGGAGGGCCCCCCGAACCCCATAAAATGCGGTCACTAATTACCAGTTTGTTGACTTCAGCCACCCCGCCCAACTTTAAATGCAGACCTTGCTCTTGTAATGATTCATTGATCTTTAATTAAAATACCATTAAACCTGTACAATGTACATGTATGATGATGTTATATAAAACATTTTCCAACCAGTTATTAGTGCATGTAACTAAATTCTTATATTTTACCATTTTGTTTTATCTAGGAGTCCCTATTTGTGCCAGTGATTGTGATGCTTGGTTTGATGCATGCAAACATGATAAGATATGTGTGGGAAATGTGCTTGAAGATTATAATGTCACAGACCTTTTCCAAGCAGTTTGCCCTGCTAATAAGCCTTGTAAGAATTACACTGAGATGTTTAGAAGTGGTAAAGAACTTTGTGAAAAGCTGTGGGGATCATCTTATAAATATACTAATGCAAATGCAAAAAAAGATAATTGTATGGTACTGTGGTTTATACCTGATGCTGAAAACCCCAACAAAAGAGTTCAGAGAGAAGTCAACAGTGGTTGTTTTCATAATGCATTGGTAGTCCTGTTTCTTTTCCCTATTTTTCAAGTTTTTGATTTTACATTTAGTTTTTAAACGATTAGTTTACAAATTATAATATACTTGGCTATGCAAGATGTGGTTCATGAATTGAGTGGTTTCTTTAATAACCTGAACAATTGGCTACTACATACAGTAGTTGACTATTAAGTTGATGAGATAATATTATTGTGTCTTTTCAACACAAGAGTGATTTTGTTTTTATTTATTTGTTGTACTTGTTATTAATTAAAATTATTTATATGAAGGGAAACTTGTACGATTTTCGTAAGATTAAATTGCGACAAACAGGAATACTCCGGTATGCATCAGTTTTGATTTAGGGTTGGTATTATGAAACCTATTAACCTTTCTCTACAATAGGGATGTGGAGCAGGTAAAAGCTGCTGTATTCTTATAAATGATGATGATCATGTTGTGTGGATAATTATGAATTGTTTTTTTTTTGCATACTGTAGTCTCCGAGATCCTGCAGGAGAAGTGCATCCATATTACTAAAAATACGTCCCGCAATAACTCCTCACCCGCCTTTTCTACCAACACCCCCCACCCCACCCCTAGAGTTTCTTTTCCCCATCCATGGTCCCCAGTGCCCAGACCGCGTCTGTCGATAACAGATCCCAAAAGGCCGGTTCGTTGTACATAGATTTTGAACGTTATCTCGGCCAATATTTACTCGATTTCAATTCTGAAAACAGTTTTGGAATTAACGAGTCTAAATACATAACATACGTGTATTATATTACGAGAACGTGCATATCCTTCGTAAAATCGGTTTATGTACCAGCCGCGGCCAGCTTTGTCGTATATTATTTTGAACGTTATCTCGATAAATATTTAACCGTTTTCAATTGTACATAACACACGTATCCTATTATATTACGCAAACGTGTATACCCTTCTTAAAAACCTCTACGTAGTTCGTCAGATCACCACTCGCCAATGGCCGCCCTGAAGACTTTTTACTTCCGTATAAGGAGTTGCTCCTACCATGCTCCGCTCAAATATATATATATATATATATATATATATATATATATATGTATGTATATATATATATATGTATGTATATATGTATATATATATATATATATATATATGTATGTATAATCATCATTTAATAGGCACACCACCTGGCATTTACGTTACTCTAGCGCTTGGTCTATTCCTACTGATTTGGTTTTTTAAATTACAAGTCTTCATTGTGTTTTTTGGATTATTGGTTTGCTAAATATCCTGTGAACATCTTACATCAATTTTTGGATCGATTTATTATTTCCCGTGACTTTATTTTGGATTTATTTATTTGACCGTTTGACCTGTGGCGTATCCGTACTTCGTGATTTTATATAAGCATCGTTCTTCGTTTTGTGAGCAGTTGGCAAGTCTAAACTTTAAAATCCGTTTGATTTTGGTATTCTTACCCTGTTCTGCAAGTTTCATCTTTTAATGTTCAGTAAATTTTGAATTATTCAACTGTTCATGTTCGACCGTTGAACTTGTTTGTCTCGCTTGGTGTCTCCTAGCAACAGCCAAATTTGAATTTTCTCCGTCAATTTTCTTGCCAAGACGAACTCCTTTCACTGGTACTATTTTGTTGGTCCTTATTCTATATCTTTTGAATTTCCCGCTCGTCTGATGGGAAAGTTTTTGTCATTTGGTTTGTTTTTTATTTGATTTCTTGGATTGTAACCTGATCATCGTTCTGCCGTAAATAATTTTATTAACTAACTGTCATCCCTGGCGTTTATCATCTGCCCTGGTATCTCCGCTTGGCTGCTCGCTACAAACTCCCCACTATCGTGCTCCTGATCGCCTGATTTTTCTACGCGTTCCGTCTAATTTTTGAACAATTTCGTAATTTGGTTTGGTTTTTATTTGACTTCTTCTCTTGCGCCGTGTCGGGGGTTTTCCCTGTTGGATTCGCAAGATGGCGTTATATGGTCACATCTTGCGATCGCTCTTATTTATCCTCACACTTCAACAACTTGAATTACGTACTCGAAGTAGAAATGGCTGTCATATCCTATTAAGTCATAATAACATGGTAAACTTTTTCGTGAGTCGCGAAATTGAGAGTGCATGGTATTTAAAACATCCTCAGTCGAAAGCTGCGAAATCGACTAGAAGAAAGGATTCGCTGCCTTTGTTTGTTGTTGGAGGAAAGTTGGTTTGTATATTAAAGTACTCTTTAGCTGCTATTATCTTACAAAGGTCTGGTGATGTTGCTGTTCTATTAAATCCGGGACCAATCAATGCTGGTAATTCGACTTGTTTATCAAGTTCTTCTACTTCAAGCCCTCTGCACATCTGCATGGCCAGAACCGCCATGCCTCTCTTGTCAATCAATTATAGCATGGGATGTGGAATCGGTTTTCTGTTCGTACTGTGACTCGTATTATCACACTGCTTGCGTTAACATTGATCAGTCAATTGATGTAGAATTTCTCGATTGGATTTGCGATGAATGTGCTGTATCATCATCAAATTACAGCTTG